>VYXB01009657.1:194350-347797 GCA_013397135.1 Pachyramphus minor
CTGCTGCCCCTCTCCTCACATGGCGGCTGAATTCCTACTGCGACACACACCTTCTCTTCCGTTTTCTTAAATATGTCATTGGCAGAGGCGTTACTATAACTTTTGATTGGCTTTTTCTCCGGAACTATACCTGGGCCTGACCACTTCAGCCCAGGGGGGGCTGGTAACCCACGACACCCTTTCCCAAAACAATTTGTAGCTTAGTGATAAGGGGACTCATATAGAAAATGTAGATTTGATTGCCTACAGGAGGAAGACAGTATGGGACTACAGATTCTCCAACCACAGAAAAATGCTATGTGCTAATCTATGCTGACAGCAGCAAGTGATTAGCAACATATAGAGCCCTGCTCAGAGTTTGAGTCTATTTCTGAGGACACCTAACTCGTCAGAACTCTGAGACAGTAACTGTGGAAATGCACCTCATTCCTGTATCCTAGGAAAGTTTAGATGGAAGTTGCATCACAGCTGTGATTTTTTCCATTCCAACGCAATTAGTTGAAATTGAAATATATCCACCGGTTGATTTTTATGAAATTCAGGTGAGAGTCCTGACTTTTTGGTTCTATATTATACTAATGTGGATATAATTTTATTAATATATTTATAATCTATTTAACTATTTTAGTAATAGTGAAAAACTCTTTTAAGATCATCACAGTAAACTGAATATTTCCAAACTGACATTGTGTGGAATTAAATAAAGTTCAAAATTCTCATGGGAAAAGAATTTTGTTTGTTTTCTGACATGTGAAATTGTTTTCTGGCAGAGGTAATTGAAGTCTCTTTAGTGAGATTAGCTCCTTACAGCACTGAATCCTTGTTTTTCAGGAATTATAGTTCATAAAATGTGACTCCTGTGGTAATGTGTTGCTAGTATTTTGAGAAGCACTACAGTTCTCTAGAAGAATAGGGAAAGTATGATGAGGAAAATTACTTAATTTGAACTATTTGATTGTGTTCTTAAAGAACAAAAAAGGTGGGTTATCGAAGTGTCCATTACTATTACCACTTGGGGTTTAAAGTGAATGAGGGAAGACAATAATTTCAGCACAAGGGAAAATAATTACAACCTTTTCAAATGCTTCTATACCAATTGAGGAAAATCTTTTACATACCAACTCATTCTGCAACTTTTATATTTAATGGAAAAATTGCAGTTTATCTGAGAATGTAAAAGCATTTGGAGTTATCAGCTGGAGTTTTCCGCATCCGATCTTCCTGCAGGCAAACAACCTGTAAATTTAACACGCAGTGTGGGGATGGGGTATTTCTGTGTGTCTCTGAGAATAACTGTGAAACATTGGAAGTATAGTCCAAGTCACAATTGCAAATGCATTACAAGAGTTTAATTTCATTGTGCTCCTACAGGTTGTGTAGGGAAGGGTTAGACTCTGTGTCTGTGTAAGTAAGTTCACATAAGAAAAAGAAGAAAGGAATAAAATACAAGTTAAGATATTTCAGAAGTGTGGTTGTCATTCTACTTTAAGTGTCTTTTTAGTGTATATTCATTTAGATTTAGATATAGTGACAACTGTCATAATTTAGCTGTACAAACACACTTTTTATCTATATTAAATATACAATGATTAAATTTTACAAACACATCAGGAAGAAATCATTCCATCTTTTCTATGCCCCTCCTTCATTTTTCTCACCATGTCTCTTAGGGTCACCTAAGGGATTTTAAGAGAGAAACTAATTCAGCTGATCCAATTGCTCCCAATAGATTTACTACCATAATCCAAGATCCATGAAAAGTTTTTAAGTGAATGACAGTGGCTGAAAGCAGTGGATGTTGGTGTTGGTATCGATGGATGTGCCCCACCAGGGGCATCACCCGGGGATGTCCACACCCTTGTCAGAATGAATCACTACCACAAAATTCTCCCTGCATCAGAGGCAAGCCATTCTCCTTGCTATTCTCTTTGGGAGGATTTTTATTCCGAATTTCAAATGCGAGATGATACACCATGGAGCCATAGGGAATCATTTAAACTCATTTTGACCTATCTATTAAAAACACCAGAATCTCAGTAAAGTGAGGCTTGTATTCATAAGCAAAGGAAATGTTCTATTGCCTATTACTTTTGTACTTGTGTCAAGCATAACTTGCAAGCAGTCCGCCTGTGTTTCCTCAGTCTGTCAGTATAAACAGCATTTTTTATTCTCTTTTTGTTAAGAGCAATCTTATTGAGATCTGTTTCCCTACGGGAAATGAGTGAAATTATCTTCAAAACTCTATCCATATTCCCTGCAAGATCCCACAGCAAATTCTTGTGGTTAAATAAGTTCAGCTGTTATACTGGGTCCTAAAGTATGAGAAGGTTTGCTGCCGTAATGCCTGGCTTTGCCTTTCAATACAGATGTATTTTTTATGAAACCGTAATGATGTTCACCTCTTGAAAAGACTGCATTAATTCAAAAGCAGAAGAATCAAGCCAAGTAGAGATAACACTTCAGTTTTCACTGTCCAGTACATTAGGAAATAACAGAATAAAATCAATCTCTAACAGCAAGATTGGATTTTGGAGGGAGGAGGGAGAGGAAGGATAAAGGAATGTGGCTTCTGAAGATGTTAAAGCAGCTAAATGCATAGCTTGGAGGCAATGGATATTATGTGTTTATTTTAATCTTTCAATTTCAAGGAACTAGAAGTTAAAGTGGATATATTGTTTACGGCAAAACTGGATTGACCAAGCTGGAAACCTGAATTTTCTATTTAAAGACACATTAGAACCAGGCAGTATTTTCATGCCTCTTCACTGGTGAATTTTGGTTCACTAATGAGTGAGCAAACAGAGCACCCTTCTCTCTGGAACTGGTATTGTACCTGAAGGCTGCCTCAGCCTAAGGCAACAGAATACAATGCAGGACCACCACTGGGCAAACCCCCAGTGGCTCTTGAACCACAGCAATACTGAGATGGAGATGTAATGTTACTTCTTCAGTCATGTTTCTGGGATATTATCCTGCTGGAACCACTAACAAACACACAGTGATGTGTCTTTTTTTATATCGCCCATCTGGTAGAACTTAAACCTCATCCTATTGAGCCCCATTTCATGGAAGTACTGCAGTTTCTCTTCTCTGGAATGATCCTTGCTAGTGGTTAATAAACACACAGCATCTGATTACACAGAGAAACAGGGGAGCTTTACCAACATAGCAGTAGAAATGGGCAAAACCTTCACCCAACCAATAGTAAATGTGAGTCTCATGGCAAGAGTAAGGAGAGGCAAAAAGTAGGGGTTCCAGTCACACCTTTTACAGTCACTTGCCCGCTTGTTAAAACTGACAAAGATGATCAAATTCGAATTTCAGTTGGCTCAATAATACCTGACTGCTGAGTTCTAGACTGCAGTGTGCATCAGTGATCCTCAGACTGGACTCAGCCCTTGTTGGTCTGTAAATGCTAATTTAAAGACATAGGCCTGAAAGATAATTTCTATCATTCCACCTGGGGTAACAATGGCTATTTTCAGACTTTCTTTAATGCTAAAGTCGCTGATGTACTGAGGAAGTTATTACTATTTGACTGATACAGGAATATTGGCTCAAATCCAACAGGTTCCTACCTCTTATAAATAATTGTGTTTGTTTGTGGAAGTAATTGTGGGACTCATATCATAGTCAGACTGATTGGTAATACAGAGTTAGGAGTAGGTTTATAAAGTCTGGTAGATTTGCTGTTGGCGTATCTGTTGACTGAGGCATAATAACAGGACATCTGTGATATTAGGAAATGTGAAACTGCAGTTCCAGGCCACTCTATTTTATAAGCAACCTTTTACGGCTCCTAATCAAAGTGTACCATTATTCAACTTTGTTTTTTTCAAATCTAGCCTTTAGTATTTTCTGACATAAATTGTTTGATGGTAGAACATTAATCTATGCAAAGACAGCAATAAGCAAATCTAGTGTTTCTAAAATGCTGAATTAAAAATAGACTGCAGTGATAAATAAGATGGACATATTGACTTGTGCTTTGGGAGTTTTGTTTGTTGTAAATGATGCAAACAAATCAAGGGTAATTTGCAGGCACTGTGCTTTGCAAATTGAGAATTGGCAGTGAAATAGTAAGACACTTCTACTGTTGATACTAGCAATGACTACACTATATAATGTTGCATAAAGATGGACTATAACCATAAATGCACCTACAGAGATCATTCTTTTCAGGAACTTCCAGCCAGCTGGAAGATAAATGTATCTGGAAAATGGATATGCCAATTACTGTGTCTTTACTGTCTGTGGACTTTACAGTAGTCCTTACTGGCTAGAGTACACCTGCTTACTGGGAAAGCCCCCCAGAATAGCACAAACAGAAGTTCCATTACCTCTTTCCAAGCAGCCTTCCATGCACTTAATTCCCTCTGTGTGATAAGAGGGAGATCATGGTAAGAGAAACGGGCAGTCAGATTTGCCAGTGGAAGAGCCATAAAGAGGGAAATCAGTAGCAGAAGTTAGAAGGATTATCTCATGGGCCTGGGGAAACTGGGCATGACAATGAAAGGCATTCATGTCTAGTCTTATGTTCCTGTGCAGTATTCCATGTACTTGTGCAGATGATATGACCTAATCTATTCACCCTATTAATGAAATGATTTGTCGAGATATATTTTCTGCTTTTATATGTTCTTATTTCCTTCATGGGCCACAGTTTTCCTTTGGTCCAATATGGAGCTGATCCACTAGACAGCACTAGGGAGAGGGACTCAGAACACACATCTGTCAATTTGGATATTTTCAAGTTAATCCCTTGGTCTGGGTCTGGAAGTTTTATTCCCTGCTATATCCAGACCATGTCAGCTGTTAGAAAGGTTTGCACTTGAAATTCTGAAAAATTTCTAATGAGCCAAAATCCTTGACATCAGATATGTGAAATTAGTAAATGATAGCAGAACCACAGCAGGTTCTGGCAGAGGAAAGATGTGCTCTCCAGCTTGGAACAGATTCAGGAACTGAGCTGGGCCCATGATTTTTAACAAGTGTGCTGGAAATATCATTGCAATATCAAACAGAAGTCAAAATGCCTCAGCATAGGTCAGCCAGTGTTCCTGGCACAGTGAAAGTATTTCAGAGGAGAGGGACCTGGATGCCACCTGTGAAACTTCTTTTACCTTGGGAGGGACTAGATGAATTCCATCATGAGAGCAGTGATTCCACTGTAGCTCTTGCGTTGTAGCAAATGTGAAACTAAAGTAAGGCTTTCAGTTCTTCCAAAGTATTTGGCAATCCAGGTAATGCCAATAGCTGATATTTATTAAATGCTGTTGTGTAAATCTGAGTTTCTGTACCAAAAAAAATAACAGTATGAAGAACCAACCCCCCTTGGGACTGGGGATATCTGTGCTCTGGGCACCTTTCAGGTGTGCTGTGCTACTCTTTCTCTGCAGCGTTTACTGCCACTGCTACACAGGGCTCTTACAAAACCAGCTGTGGCTGAGCACCTATCAAATGCAAAGAAAAACGTGCTAACCTAGATCACAATAAAATCGTTTGCATTAAGACTAAAATATCATTGTTATGTGTCTGAAAACAGGGAATAAAAGTAGTCAGATAGGCTGGAATCATACGTTCATTTTGGTGGGTAGACTCATCCTTCATCTGTATATGTAAAAGGTGAAAGCAGGACCTCTGGCAACAATCTACTTATAATGAGGCAGAAAGCTCTTCACGTAACCCATTCATGATTCCATTTGCTCAGCCCTGCCACAAGCTATGGGGTGCAGGGAAAACCCAGCAATGTCTCAGCTTAGGACAGGCAAAACAACCTGTTCTTCAGTCCGTGCTCTTTGAGGATTTCTGCCTGTCTGCTCAGAAAACAACACTGGAAGTAAAAACATCTGAGCCTTTTTCAGGTATATAGGGAGGTACATTGCAGTCACCGCTTGCTGAAACCTCAGCTAAATCTGCCAAAGCTGAGTGGTGAATAGCTCTTATTCACAAGTGAAACTCACAATAAATCAAACACTTACCAGGCCACTGAATTCAACTGTGAGTATGAAAGTGTCATCAATAAAAAACCCAATAGGATTTAAAAAATCCCCTTCTCTTAGTGAGTCAGGCTCCATCCAGTCTTTCAGAAGTCTATCGCCTTTGTGCTCTGAGTTGCTCAGTTGACTTCTTACCTCATGCTCTAGGCCTGAAAGCATTTTCCACTCCATGATCTGATACTGTGCAATTTCCAAAAACCCCTGCAGGGGAAATAGAGATATCTGATGTCCCCTGCCTGCCCTCAAACGTAAATTTACATTTTACAAACCACAGCAGCTCATAATCCCTCAGTGTCCTTTGTAGTGCCAGGTTGTCTCCCCAGCTTGTGTTAATGTGCACTAATGAGGAACAGGCAATAGGTATTTGGAAGACAGATAAGCAAAAAGCATGTCCTTCCAGATCTTTTAGAATATGCTGCAAAAAAAGCCCGAAATGTTTTTGTTGGTTGCAGTGTTGTGTTTTAAGGCAGCTCCTCTTGTTCTCTCAGGGACCAACAGCTGTGCTGGTGGGATCACAAGACAATTTGTTGGTAGGATGGGAGGGCAGCAGGGGAAGCCTCAGGTCACTCACTGGGATGCAGCAGTTTGGGGAGGATTCCAGGTTGTTTCTAGGGTGGTAGTGAGGAAAATGTGGTTGTAGAGGGATGTTAGCAGGTATGTTGTGTTGATGGGGGAGGCTGGGGTACTGGGCTGAGCTCAGCTAACTACTGTCTCATGGTCACAAACCATAAACCTTACCTCTAGATTATATGTTAAGGAAGAAGTCCACGGGCAGTTAACAGGTAAGAGCAGATCTCTGTCCCTGCTTTTGCTGAAACTCATATTTTTTGGGGCAGAAAACTGTGAATGAGCAAGACTTTCGGGACTTTCCTAGACTCTGTTGCCACAACTAGGCCCACATTTCATGTTACGTGGACACTAAGGCAAAAAAAAATTAAGAGTACTCTGACCACAAGTTCTACTTTTAAATGGAGTCCAGCAGTCATTTTGGGTGAAGGTAGAGAAGGATTAGGGTTAAGATGTGGGATTTACTGGCCCCTTCTTGTTCTGTGGGTTTGACACTTGTTACTTTGCCCTTCAAGGGGAAGACCCAGGAGTATCTTTTCTGTGCAGAGTGTGTCTGTGTTAATAAAACCAAGTTCTCTTTCTCCATTTGGATAGGTCAAACTCTGAAATGCAGTCCTGGATGACGGACTATCCCCACTCTTCCTCGATTGCCTCCTTGCTTCATTATGCAGCCTATAAACATATATTTTATTTCTCCTTTACCCAAAGTAATGTGTTTTTTCCCCTGCACTATTTTACTCTTAATTTTTTGATTCTGCACACATTCAAGCTACCAGAACTGTTCCCACTACAGCCCTGAGATCCCTGTAACCAAGCACAAACAAATGGGTGCCACAGACTCCACTATCACCTTGTAGAGAAAGGCAATGCAGGGTTCAAAACATCCACTGCACAACTTGCGTGCTTAAAGTCCGCTGAAATAATTTGAAGCACATAACATATCATGATCTTTGTGCTGGGAGGGCAAGTGGTGAGATTGATTTGACATAAAAGACTAGCTATCATTATTAATTCATAGTTTGGCAGATCGCAGGCATTTTAAGTGAATGAGTAAATTCCGTATTACAGAATGTTCTTTGCAGAATTCAGGTTTAAAAAAATATTAATTTTGGGGTTTTTTTTAAAGCCTTATGAAATCCTCTTTGTGAATATTATTAATTGTACCACTTTAGAAATTTCAATTTTGTTTTAGGTGCTGTAAGTCATCACAATTTGCAACACCAACACAACTGAGTGGAACTGTTGATACTGTGAGTCTTAGGTACATTACAGAACTGTGCACAACGGCTGTGGACAGTTGCAGAGTTTGAACCTGTTTCCCATCCAGACAAGGTGTCAATGGTCATTATTATTTTCTATGATCGTTCTGTATGCTGAAAGAACAGAAGAGTCTGAGCCCTGGCAAAAAAAGATTAAGACAAAGGCTGCAAGCTTCAAATTCAACTTATCTGGTGTTCATGAATGTAATATATGAATCAAATGAAGTTTACTTTGATATTTTTTTCACAAAACATCCCTGTTTTTCTGTTAGATTTGGAGCATAAGGAAAAAGCTGCCTAACTTAATATCTTGAGAAATGTTAAAATTTTGGAGTTTTCAAGCCTGAACTTTCTCCCCTTTGTCAAAATTGATTCCATAACAACCTCTGTAGTGTGCTGCCCTAGGAACAAAATGCAGCGTGATTAATGCGGTGAATTCCAGGAACATGCTTACACAGCATACTGCAAAACATTGCTCTGGCACACAGCTCTTCCAGCCCTGGATAAACAGATTTGCCATAGCCACCCAGGGCACTGGTTTTGGCTAGTGACTGAGACACAGCAGGAGGGTTAGAAAAGCTACTGGGTGACTAACAGGGGACTAGTTCTGAATTTATCACAAATCCTGATAATTAAGGGGGCTCGAAAGCATCCCCAGACAGTGACTGTAGGTTAGTGCTGCTCTTAAACCTTGCCATCAGCACCTGTGTGATAATTCTCAGGTACAGGCTCCCTGCCGAGGCACAGAAAGCTGCTGAAACCACTGAGCAGGTGCCGGCACCAGTTTCAAATCTAGCAGTTGTAGCTTTACTCCTGAGACCAGCAGAGTGTGCCTAATAAGAACACAGAAACTGCACTTTTAGTCCTACTTTACTCTGAGCAGGAAGGTCTGTGAATGTCTGCACGTCTTACTTGGGGCATGACCATGTAGGTAGCTACTTGAGTGTTGTCTCTCACCAGAGAAGAAAACTATGAGACATGAATGACAAAAATACACTTAAATGTGGCTTTAATCTGGACACTGGTTATGTTCAGTTGGAAGGGAAGGAAGGAATATATTCCTAAATTTCTTGTGTGTGGGCTCCTGTTCACAATAGCCACCTATCTAAACATTTGCTTGAGGCTGAAACTTTAAGAACGAGCAACTATAATATGAACTTTAAAAACATAAAAAAACGAAAAGCCAGATCCTTTTTATGGATGGAATGTTATCTTCCTGGACATTTCCAAGTTCAAGAACATACTTATTTTTATTCCATGCATGTGAAAATGAGATTAATGGTCATACCCAGGATTATTCAAATGCCAGGGTTTTCTCAGAGAAATATGCTGTATTTCTTAATTTACGATCAAAGAAACAGATGTCCTGATGCAGCAAGTCTTTGATCTCTCTTGTCTTCGTATGGTGAGACTTCTGCTTTACCTTTTGGACTTCACAGAAGCTTCTTCTCATGACTATATGCAATTACTTTACACTGATTCTATGTGTTAATTTAACATTGAATTTGGTTCCTGAATGAGCTGAGTCCTTGCCCTTTTGTCTTCAGAATGATCACTTCGGTACATACTGTGGCATAACAAGCATATAAAGGTCCAGTGTCAACATTTTATTTCAATTTGCTTGTTTTAATAGTTTCTATAAAGGTTAAGAAGATCAACAGAAACATGTAATTACAAATATTATGCAATACATAGACTAGATAAGATAAACTAATGCTGTAAATGTTTTTAAGTACCGTAAGTAGACTTAAAATTACAGTAATTCATTTTAGATTACATAGTTTTAATAAGCAATTTCTTCTTAATCAACCCTGCATTAGGGTTATTTACTTGCTGGTTGCTTCTCCTTGCTCTTCTTTTGCAACTTCTGTTGAAGTTGCATTTACAAAAATTGTTATTAAAACCTGACTTTTGGCCAATAACTTCAGTATCTGAAACCAGCATACATCAGATCTAGTTCATCAAAAGATTCTGACAGTCTTTGGGTTTGTGTATATTTTTGAATGACTTTTTGAATTATTTGTAGGCATTCCCTTTGAAATGAAAAGAACATTTAGAATCTATGGCTTACAATTATGTGCAGACTTTCCCTTTCCTTTCATTCTTTAATGATGCGTTTTGTCTGACCACCTCTGATTGAAAGATAGTTTGGTGCAAACTTAATATATTCAACAGAATCAGAAACACTGCTTTAGTTTCTTGTGGCTGGTCTGCCTCAAAATTAGGATATTTCCCATAAGAGGTCTAATTTCTGGTAGCTGAAGGAAAGCTGCCAGTAGGTGGGTGTGTTGTTTGGGTTACATTAGTCTATAAATTTAAATTTTTTTTCAAGGTCCAAAATGAAGTCTGAAGCTCTGCTATTCAAATAGTGGTGGCTGCTTTATTTGAAGATGTGAGGAAGTGTCTAATTTATTTTTTTTAATAAAGGTGTTAACATTATATATTTTTCTTTTTTGACAGTAATTAAGACTGCTTAAGACCATAGGCATTTAGGGTCGTTGGGGTTGTGTGGCCCCCTCTTGAAACCTTCCAGTAAACTATTTCAGGAGCCAAAGGAAAAACTGCAGTAGTGAAAAATTGAAGATAAACCCTGTGACTTTTGTTAGTGTTGTGGATACTGGTGCTTCAATGATGCAAGTACAGTTGAATACCCAAAAGAGAAAATAATTGGTCTGGAAAGCTGCTCTTGAGCCTCATGCTTCTTGAATCCACTTAATAGCAACTAATTTAACTTCTTTATTAGCACTGACTTTTTAAAGTAATAGTTTGACTTCAGAGGGAAAAGCAATAAACCTTGACAGAACTGATCAAGGTGTCTATTTATGTGTCATGGAAATAACAGTGAAAGCAGGAGTAGTATTAGAAGAAGAGGATGGAATTCTGTTATTGAGAAGAAAATTCAGAATAAAGTGGAAAAAAACTAATTTTTGTGTTACTAACCTGCCCTTAGAGCTAGATTTCTCCCTTAATTTTCACAGATTGCTATGAAAGTATATATTTAGAGATTTTTTTCTGTAGCATGGTGGTTTTTACTCAGAAGGCTCTCCTAATGGTTTTCTGTTTTCAAATTTTCTCATGCTTTTGTGAGATGATTACTAGCTCGGTGTGGTATGTAACCGTCTTTTGGTTACATTCGAGTGAATCATAAGCTTCTTAATTTTGCTTGGAAGCTTTTAGATATCCATTTGTGTCTCGGTGCAAAAGCAATTACTGAGGCTGTTTTTATGTTGGCTTTGATCTTTTGTGGAAATCTCAACCAGCACCCTTCAAATCTACTGCTGTATGTATTCATGTTCAAGACTGCCTGACTGTTGATTTATTTTTTACCTATTTATGCATTTGTGTTAGCTCATATTAGAAAACACACAAATTCTGCAAGGCCACTGGTGTAAAGGATAATAAAGAATGTTTTTGTAAATACATTAACAGGAAAGGAGTGCCAAGGAAAATCTCCATCCTTCATTGGATATTGGGAGGGAACATTGTCACTAAGCATGAGGAAAAGGCTCAAGTACTTAATAATTTCTTTGCCTCTTCAACTGTCCCAGCCTGTCTTCATAGGTGTCCCAGCCATCTGATCATCACTATGGCCTCCTCTGTACCCACTGCTCCAGATCTATGTCCTTCTTTTGTTGGGTCTTCCCTCATCAGTTTGGGATGGTGGAGCAGAACAACTGGATTCAAGGAAGTGAACAGGCAGAGATTAACAAAGACATAAAGTGTGATATTTACTCAGCTGAAAGTGAGAACCTACAGTCAAAGGTGTCTGCATAGATCTGTGTTTACATATACTAAACTGGTTTAAAATTCCTCTATAATCACTTTAGATTTAGGCAAAAAGGTCAATTGCAACCAGGAAGGAATTCACATAATATAAACAGATACCACCACTTGTCCATATGAATTCCCAACAACATCCACAGTATGAAACTGACTGCAATGGAAGCTTTGTTGTCTATCTCAGAGGTAGATCCCTCCACACAGAGCAAAGCAAGTCAACTCTACCTGCATTATCTCAGCTAAACGTGTCCCACTCGCCTCTGGGGTGCTTGAGAAAATCTGAAGGTGAGAGCACTTGAAAGTAAGGTGGTTTTACACCATGTAACTGGTGACTCCAGTCCTAGATCTTGACCCCTTTGAGTGAGACACTGCCCAGATTCAGAACTAAGAATGATTTCTGTCCCTAAGGAGCTTACAAGCTGATTGTAAAACCAGACAGAATTACAAGCAGACAAGTATAAAAGGAAAGACGAGGTATAGATGAAATCCCTGAAAACAGAAGGAAAGAAATTATTTAATGGAAGGGTATTTACATTTGTGCATAGGCCCAGAGCTAATCTTTTGCTTGATTTGCCATAACTTGACAAGATAACTTTTTAAAATATGGTGGAATTACAGCCATGGAAAACATCTTCTGAAGAAGCACAAGTCAGAAAGAAAATGTTATTATGTTGGCTTGCCTACTCTATTTTCTTGGATTTGATATATATGTGACTTAGCTTGTCTCTGAAAGCATGCATCTCACTTCTGCCTCAAAAAAAGCAGCAATTCAAAAACAGAGCAAATATTGTCATCGTTTTAGAGTAATTTTTCATCTGGCATTTATCTCTATCCAAATGCCACTTAACTTTGCAGCAACTTGAACACTTTTCTAAAGCATGCTTTACTTTGCAAACCAGCTTATTTTTATAAAGATATTAAATGAAAATCTATAGCTATGGGATGACACTTTCAGTCATTCATTGCAAAAAATTAACTGCCGACTATCTTAAGGTATTGACTAGATCTGGGTGCAGTCTAATAAAAAATTATCTCATCGAATTATGTGTCAGGTTGTGTTACTTCATTGCTAGAATGGAAACATCGAGAGAAGATCAATGCTAATTTGCAGGAGCGAGAAGTTTGCACAACATCCTATAATGACAAGATAAATGTCCCACTTGCATTTCATCAATCTGATTATTTTACAGTGGTGAGGAGGAAATTTGATAGAAAACAAAGTTCATTTCCTGTTTTCACAATGTACCTTATTTACTAATACAATTAATGTGACAAGATGACACTTGAGTGTCTTGGTTTTGCTTAAAACATTAGATTTTTGTCACACAGGAACTTGGAAAGTATGCAAAGCTGAACTAGCCATAAGAATGAAGGATGAATGTCTAACCATCTGCATGAGGAAAGTGGCCTGGATTCAGCTGACAACTTGCCAACAAAATCTCTCATGGAGAAGAAGTCCCCAGTGACACTAGGTGACTAAAGACAGATGGTGTATCACTTTCATGGGAGGGATGAAGCCTGCAGGGAACAGCTACAAGATGGCAGCTCTTCTGCATCTCGATTCTCCGTTGACTGTTCCTGACTAACCGAGGGGTGTAAGTTAAAAATTAATTTGTAGCTGTTTAATGGTTTTCTCTTTGATGCACCAAACGCCACCTATCTGCAGGAGACTCTTATTCAGCATCAGGGGAAAAGCACTGGGTACCTGTAGGACATTAAAGCAAAAGCCTTACTGCTGGAGACAGCTATCAGGATAGTCCAGAGACATGGAAAAGGAAGGAGACACCTGTCCAATGCTCATCTGGACTGACTCATCTCTGTCCTCAAGAAAATAAGTGGAGTAATGGCTCACTGTCTGTTTTTCCTTTGTGGAGGGCAGGACTAAGCCAGAGATCCCAGATCTGCTTTTGGGTGGAGTACCTGAATGACATACCCTTGGCAAGTGGACTGGTTAACCATATTTTTTAAGATAAGAGCATGAGTATGAACAGTGTGTGTGTGTAACAAATACATAAAACTGGCTGGGAGGCATTGACCAAAAAGTGATCAAGTTAGAAATGTAGGTGGCCATCAGCCAGATCAAAAGGAACCAGGAAATTGCAAAGAAGCTTTAGAAATGAAGAAAGAGACTGAAAAGAAGTATAAAAGAAGCATGAACCTTTTTAATAGCAACAGGTGTATTTGAGAGGAAACAGCAGCAGTCAAAACCCACCAGAAGCTGCCCTGATGTCCCATCAACCTTTGTTCAGCGGGATGGAGCAGCCACCCTATTGGATGCCGTGAGTTGCATTCAGCTGATTAGGAAATTGCAGGGTGCAGCAAGTGAGGACTTGCACCTCTCACGCAGATTAACAAACTTGTGGTGGGTTTTCTCACTGGCATGAGGATCAGCAGGCTATAGGTAGTGACAAGGATTGTCCTGAGTTGCCAATTAATTGTATGTTTTTAAACTAACAAACCTCTTCAGTCCTGAATTGGTTTAAACTGTGGGAACTCAGTAGCTTTTCCCTCTGAGAGTTTTTGTTGCTGTTCTTGAGTATCAGGTAAGTGCAGAAGGAGTGATGTGCACTTGGAAGCATGGGAGAAGAGAGAAGGTAAAGGGTCTGCATGTTTGTATTGTCTGCCTCTCACTCTGCAGTTTTTCTCCCTTTGTGAAGATGATTTGTAGAGAACTCAGAAGATGAATGTTTCTAAACACAGTTTTTCCTCCTCCCACAGGCTTGTCACTGAGAGGGAGGTCAGAGAGTTGCTCTGAAAATCATTTTGGAAGGAGGCAAATCAGGGCAGAGAACAGAGAACAGCACTGGGAGACACCAGATATCTCATATATCCTGGGTAAATTTAATTTCAAGATGCAATCGCCCCATTAATTTCTGCTCTTAGGGCACACAGTCAACCCACAGGAGGGCAGGTAACCATTAGCTCTGAGCAGGTCTCAGAACCAGAGGCTCAGAATATACATATAGAAGATCCACCCAATGTGACCAAAAGATACATGGATTTAACAGCTGTACTGAGAGGGAAAACAAAGGATCTTCCTCACAATAGAATGAAATGTTGTAATGGAAAAAGCTACACTAAAATGAGGAAGCTCGTTAAAGAGATGTTTAAAATGAGGAGATAATGAGGTAAAATGAAATTAAAATACTAGAAACTCATGGTCTAGGATGATCATTTCCATATGTTAAAGTTGGCATAGCTGAACAACAGAGTAAAGGAAAGTATTTGAAGTAAAAATACTGCACACCCTTAAAAGTGGCAGTGGTATCCACTTGAGAAGATAATGGATTGTAGCAAAATAAATGCTGATGAACAGCAAGGCAGCCAGAAAAAAAAAAGGAAAAGAATAGGAGTAACTCAGAGAAGACATAAATGCCAATAATAAAAATTCCTTCAAACACATCAGAAAGAAGGAGCTTACCTGAGTCAGTAGGATGAATAGACAATGAAGATTCAAAGATCACAAAGGAAGGTGGGGAATGTATCACTGTTAGAGAAGAGCAGAGATGAGGGTCATTGGAAATTGTGTCAGCCAGAATTGTCAAGAGCAGACATTTCAGAAATCAATAAACTGAATGCAAACTTCTGAGAGCTGCTATTTTTTAAAAGCAATTCAGATCTGTGATCTCCATAGACTAATAGACCTGACAAATTATTCAGTAAATATCCTTACCTGTTGCTTGACCCAGACTCAGAACCAGGAAAATAAAAAAAATCTTCAGTATGGTACCATTAGTGTCTCAAAGGGTGCCTCAGGTCATCTCAGGAAAGATCAAACAATTACTTTTGGTTTTTGAAACCAGCCAGACTGGCAAGGAACTGTAATGAGAAATGGAATTAATAAATATGGATGAAAATATAGATTTGAGATGAGTCACAGGGATGTCTTGTGATGCTATAAGCATTCTTTGAAGATGGCAGTTTACTGGATAGGTGAACCTGTCAATCCAGTATACTTGGGCTTAAGAAAAAAAGTTTACAAGGGCTTTCAGCAAAAACTGCTGAAGAAGTTTTCCTTCAATCATCCAAAATAATTTTTGTCTCTGTCCTGTTGTAAGCACAGATGCTAGTAAATGAACATTTCAGATTATTGAGAATCTCAAAAGATATGTACTAGGACTTGTCATGTTCAGGATATTCACAAATGATAACAAAAAAAAGATAAACAGTGGGGAACCAATTTTGTAGAGTTTATGAAATTACTTATGACAGTTAATTATAAGGCTGAATTACTCCTGAGATGCAGGAAAATCACAGTGCTGAATGACTGGGTGAAGATCGGATAATACGCAGGGTTAATAAACGGGAATTAATCCACATGAAAGAACAAGAACTCTATAGGAGACATACAAACAGTATTATCACACAGAAATAAGACTTTAAGTCATTCATATCTGTTCTCTAAAAATGGTAATGGAAATTTCTTGTCAGCAAGACACATGCACAGTACTGCAGTGGCAGAGAGTTAAATGACTAGTTCTGAGAAAACCCACACAACAAAATCTGTCCAGATGGGTGATTCAAAATATTGCCATAGTATGTTAATTATTGTCAAAATCTTTGTTGGGAAAAAAAAAAAAAAAAAAAGAAAAAAGAGGAATTAGAAAAGGATGCAAAAGTTACCAGTGAAGTTGAGTGAAGTTTCCACTTTCTTTGTTGTTGTCTTCAGTAAAGCCTTTCACTTTTGATTCAAAAGCTCATTTGGTGATGTAATTGTTTTAGTGCAGTGGTGTGCTAAGGATGAGAGCTGAGTAGCTGCTTTTAGATCTGCTGCAAAGCAATAAGCAATATTACTGCTGAATATTCTTGGAAGGCTTTGATTTTCCATATATTCTTAGATTCTTCTTGAACTACTTTTTCATATATTTCCTACCAGCTCCATTGGTTGACCTAAAAATGCCATTTTGTGATGAAATATAAAAGCAGAAAAATATTAGGTTTGGGTTGGGGTTTTTTTGCCATTTAAGAGAAAATATTTTCAATCCTAAAGTACAGAATTTTCAGATAGGGGTACCGTACTCCATTATCTGTGGCACCTACTACCTCATATTTGCCTTATTCTTACTTGATCATGTGTCCACTTTCTTTGACATTTTGCTATCATTATTTTAATTCTGTTCCTATGGAGATGATGTTGCACCTATGGAGATGATATTGCAGAAACAAATTCCAGCTTAAATATGTATGAAGTAATCAAATATATACTTCTTCCTTCCTTGCTTGGAGAACAGTGAAGCTTTTGGTTTTGTTTTTTTCTTCCTTTTTTTCATGCACAAGACTAGCAGAAAATATCATTAGTGTGAGCTTTGTCATCTATACACAACATTTGGCACAAAATGTCCCAGATATGAGTTCAAAATTGTCATTAGAGTTCACAGATGTCAGATGTTCTTCATACACCAAACCCCGAATTGTTCATTCTGCAAAATGGGGTCATTTTTTTCTTTCTTTAGACCTTTGTCCTTATAACAATATTCTGACAATTACTTACTGCAGTGATTATTCTGATCACTATTATAGCGAATACTGCACAAATTTAAGTTAAACTGACCTAGAAATGTTAGTCTCTAGGACCACCTTGGTTTCATTGACAGAGTCTGAATTCCCAGGTAAGGCATTGACACCTGTGGAAACCAGACTTTATTTCTCTTGGCACTTAGAGCATTTCAACGTGAGATCATCCTTCCCACACCTGCACTCCCTCCTTCACTCATTCATCTCTTCCCAAGTTCTTGCCACAAGTGAAACCATTTCTAAGTGGGGCAAAATTAGATACTTGTACAACAGTGACAGAAACCAAGGGCATGGCCTGAAGTTGTCAGTGGAAGTTTTGCTCAGATGTTAGAAAAAGGTTCTTCACCCAGAGAGTGATTGGTCACTGAACAGGCTCCCCAGGGCAGTAGTCACAGCACCAAACCTGACAGAGCTCAAGAAGTCTCTGGATGATACCCTCAGGCACATGGTGTGACTCCTGGGGATGGTTCTGTGCAGGGCTCAGGTTTAGACTCAATGATCCCTGTGGGTCCCTTCCAACTCAGCATATTTGGTGATTCTGTGAACAGTTTTCTGCCCTCCAAAACACTAGTCTGCCCCCACATCCCAGTTAATTAGTGCCCTGAGGAATCATTTTTGGCTCATGCAGCCTTCACAGGACTCTGTTTCCAGGCAGATTCTGAGGAGACCTTTCATGGTGTGCAGGTCCTGGAACCTTTAAATTAGCAGACATGAGCTTGTTTTAGTTTCAGTTGATATGATACTCCATGGTGTCCTGTGGTTCTCCAGCAGCAAAGCAGTTTGACCCCTCTGCATGCATGCAGGGGTCAGTCCTGGCTGCTGCTCACAGCTCTGGTACCAGATAGATAAATGGGGCAGGAGTTCTCCAGACTCCACTCCCAGTAACTTCTACATCCAAACAGGTGAAGAAAGGAACCTACCAGAAGTGGGCAAGGTCAGAAACTGAGTACTGGAGGTCCTGCAATAGCTCACCATCATGGGAGATTTGCCATTCTCATTGTTCCACTTCATTTTCCAGCAGCAGCTGACCACCAAAATACAGGTGTCTTAAGTTCATTTCTCAGGTTTAACTTCAAAGGAGTATCTTCCAGTTACCAGGGTCCCTCTAACTCTGATGGCTTCTGGTCTTGTGCTTCCTTAGTCTCTGCACCAGCTCTGCCTTACCATCCCTCTCAAGGTATTTTTGTTTGTCAAACTCACAGAGTTTCTGTTCCTTTACACCATTCTTACAGAAGTCTCTTCTCAGATCACGTCTGCACTGTTTTTGGGCTCCAATTCTTTATCACTCCTCGTGGCCAGGTCTCCCAAAGTTAAAAATATCTCTCCATGCCTGATCCTAGGGTCTTTCTCTCCTCTCCTTACTTGCTTTCAGTGGTGTGTTCCTCCAACCAGGCCACAGAAAATGAAATCCATGTTCTATGTCTCAGCTGTGCCATCCCATCCTCCCCCTCAAGTATTGTAGTGAGGATGGGGCAAGCTAAATGCAGAGCAGGTCCTTGGTGCTTTAGCTCCTAACCTCTGACTGCTCACTGCTGATATGTGGAAGCAGGTTTTTCAAAGGCTTAAGGGCTGAGTAGTTTTCCCACGAGAACACAAGGGCTTAAACGTTGCAGCAGAGCAGCCTTCATACCTCACCCCACATAACTTGCATACCAAACCATGGGCTGCTGCTTCTTCTCAGCTGCTCCTGCGCTGTGCCTGGTACCCTGCAATCGCCCAAGGAAAGCATCCTGTCAGGGATCAAGAACATCAAGAACTGCAGACCCAGTTAACCTTTGATTGTTGCAATGGGAGAGTTTAGGCACAGCAAAAGCATGAATCGAAAACACAATCTTCAAGGGAACAGGCAAGATCTATTATAATGGAAAACAATTGTTATAGCAACTGAACATGTATCAGCACCAAGTTATTGTGTTGAGGCTCCAAACCACTGGCATTAAACTAAATACACAGAACAAATCAAGCATGCATGTTTGAAATCTGTTTGACACAAATACACCTTTTGTTGTCATGGTTAAATCCACAGAAGTTGATTTATTTTGAATATCAGACAATTGGTTTCTTAATAAACTTATAAAAAATGTCTCTCCTAGACACATGAAGTTTTGTAGTACAAGACAGCTTAGTTGAATAAAGAAATTTTATTCTTATAGTTTTTAAAAATATTTCAGTGAAAAATGCTAGATAGAGCTCATTCTTTGCCAAGGAGGCAATTTGATCAACCAAACATTTTAGTGAGAATATAATCTCCTTTTCCTATTCATATAAAATAAATAAAGAGAACTTTAAAAGATACTGAAAGTTCTTTACTGAAATTCTGCTCTTAATCACAGTTATGACATATTTTTAATGTTTTCTACATCAGGTCTTATGTGTGTGCCAGACCACTGGACACTAAAGGGGAATATAATCATGTGGTTTTCCCCTAAGCTTTAAATTTTGCAGCCAGTTTGAAGAAGAAGATACAGACATCTTTGCTTCTCTTACTCAGGCTTCTGAAAAATGACAGCCTGTGCATCTTCTGGGATTTCAGTTTTTTGGACCTAGGCCAGCATATGTCAAAGTTGTAATTAGTCAGTGCTTGTAAGAAGCTGCACAAACCGGTGAAAAGCTTTCCTGCAGATAGAATAGCATTCTTAGTGTGATGTGCTAAAGAACAAGTGTAATACATTGCTGTTCCATGGTGTGTTGAGGTTGAAATATCCTGATGACACAGAGCATGGAAGGACTTGAAAGCCCACCATTGACTAGAAAAGCTTTCCCACCTTGCTTTTAGCCAGGCATATTTTACCTCCCGGGACAGCAGACACTGGCAGTCTTGGCAGGGCAATATGACAGCAGCTCTTTGGCAGGTGCATGGGGTCCTGGCAGCACAGTGCTGTGCCAAGCACCACTCCTAGTCCTGGATACCATCCCTTTTCTTCCACGCTTTCTGCCTGATGTGGCAGTGCCTGTGTTGGAGGACCCAGGACAATCCAAACTTGCCTCTGCTGAGCCTGTGTGATGGGAAAGCAGGTAGGATTTCTCACAGAGGGAGGTGCTGTGCTCTGTGCTGGTCACTGCGGGTTGGCAACACCAGCTGTCAGTGGAGACTTTCAAATAGCTGAGAGAAGTGGCAGTGGGGCAGATTTTGTTAAGGATGCCCTTTTTAAGGACTGTGGCAGGTGTGGCAAGAATAGACACAGAATACAGAGGACAGAGAAGAGAGAACCCCTCAGGTTTGCTGGTCACCCAATTCCATCTTTAATTCTCATTATTCTGTTTATCTAAAGGTATTATTTTGCAAGTTGGACCTGAATAATGACATGAGGAAATTTCTTAAACCATGTGTTCCTCTGGGCAGCAACCTGTTATTTGTTCTAAAAAACATTCACTGCTCTGGTCCACCTCAAGTTAAAAAAATACTTCATAAGCAACACAATTTGTTCTTTCTCCTTTTCTTTGTATTTCTGAAATTCTTTTTTCCACCACTTACAGTTTTTCTCATGAACTGTGAAGTAGCTCACACTGAAAATCTTGATTTTGTCTTTGAAATATAATATAAAACTGAGCCTAAAGAAATTATATGTACATCTGGAAAAGAGCTTCATTCTGGATCCTGTCTGCACTTTGAATCTTTCAGGATACATGGCAGCTATTTTTCTTCTCTTAAAACTAGGTATTCATTGATTATATAGCATTTCTTTCTGGACCATGACAAAATACAGGGATAGCAAACACTCTTGAACCTCCGGTGATAGGTCATTAAAATGAAATTTCAACTATGTTTCAGAGAATGTATGAAAGTTTACTAGAAAAAAACCCAAAATTTTTTAGAATTCATCCCATCAATACCTTTTTAAGACTTGTAACCAGGAAACCAGTCTACCAGCTTTAATATAAGCAGTATGTCACCAATAAATCCCTTGAGAGCCAGCTAGTCACTGCAACAGCAGGTGATTTATATTGGTGATTTTCAGTGCTGGAACTAGCTTCACTAGTGTGATTCTGACTGCTTTGGACTCCAACATGACCATCTTTTTGAAAGAGTTTTGTTCTTTGGCAATGTTCTTTTTTCACTTGCACCTATCATGAACTCCAAAAAGCTTCATATAAGAGTATAAGTGGAATTACTTGAGATCTCTAAACAGTCCCTGAGCAAGGGGTTGGCACAGCTCAATGTACTGCCTCTCTTACTGTGTGAAGGTCAGTTTGAACCTTTCACAAACTTGAAGTTTTAAAAATTTATTTTATAAGTCTTTTATTTATTGCTCTGCTTTCACAATGTAGCGGCCACAACAGCACCGGTGTAATTTTTTGTAAGGATGTGCAACTCTTGATCAGTCTTTCCTGTAACAGTATGTTTTTCTCTCTGTTTGCAGGAGTTTTTTTGTCCAAATAAGATATTCATTATCACCATCACAAAAGTATTTTCACCTGTCTTCAGTCTGGATAATTCCCCCTTCATCCTTTCTAACCCCAGTGTCTACATATCAGTTCAACTGTAAAATTGAAAATATTTAAATGTAAACTATTCTTGTCTCACCAGCATCCTTCTTTTGAGAAACTCAGCAGAGAAAGTAGAAAGTTTATTTTTTTCTGTTGCCAGCACTTGCATAAAAAAAGCTCTGCTGCTGGCTTTATGAACAACGTTCCAGGGTGCCACTGGAATGAAGAATATACTAATTGAGAAAGGAATATAAAAATAAATAAATAGACTGTCCTCACAAATCTGGAGACCCTTTTGAGCCAAATATTTCAAAATATTTTAAATATTCAGCTAACTCCTACTCTTCCTGTCATTATCATACCCTTAATTTTTTAATGTGTTTAGAGTAAAAAAAATGGTATAATGGTGAAAAACAATGAGAGATTAGTTTTTGAGAGTTTTCTACTGTGACTTTGAATTGAAATTATCAGGGAAAATGGTAAAATGGAGCCAATTAACTTTTCATCCCAACCTTTTGAGAAGGCTGTTCAGGAGAACATATTTATGGAAATCAAAGTTTGTTTGGAGCTACACCTGTCACTGTTCCCTATTCAAACAGAATCTTTGGAGCAAAAACATTATGAGTAAAAAAAATCTATATTCAATTATTAAAAAAATTTATATTAAAAATTGTATATAAAATTTTTATATTAAAAATAAAGTAAAACATTACGAGTAAAGTAAAAGATTTGGTATTGATCTGCCTGCATATATAAACAGTCTACATAGAACTTGTGAAGTTATTGATAAAGTTATTTGTTATAACAAATACATACATCCATTATTAATAAATTTCAGTCCATAAAGAATTCATGCAAATGGCAAGTAGTAGGGATGATGAATCTACTTCTGCAGCTAGATTTAGTGAGGCAGAGTGCACAGAAGAAAGAGAAGATCTCAATGGAAAAAATTCAAATACAGACTAGAATTTTAAAATATATTCACTGAATTTTATCTTCTTCGAAGTACAAAATTTCCTCAATCAAATATGACCAACATAACCTGTTACTCCACGTTATTCTGGATGTTGATAGAACTGCACACAAAAAAATTTTAAGAGAAATAAAATACAGGGATAAGTTTTGACCCCAGCAACAGGAAGGATAAAACTCCTAGTTCCCTGAGCCAAGCATGCACTCGAGAAGAAGCTGCACAAAGGGAAAAGGCAGCAAATAGGCAGAACATACAAACTGCTGTGATGAGTGGCTTTCAGACACACAAAACATTTTTCAACTGAAATGTAACAGAGAAATTGAAAAATAACACACATAAAGGTTTAGGTGCAGTATTTAGAAAGAAAAGTCAGTACTGACACTCCAGCAGTGATTATGCATAAATAATATCGAGGGTTAGCAGAAGCATTTAAAATAAAGTGCCCAAACAATTACTGAGAGAAAAGCAAACAAGAATGATGAGTTTATTTTTTCACACACAACCCTATGGGCACCTAAAAACCAAAGGAGAAATAAAGAACAAACAGACCACAATAAAATTGAGTAGTGAAAAGAATTTGCACTTGAAGATTGTATTAGGTTTGAAGACATTGTGTGTCTGTGAATCTGATCATTGCAATTCTTTCTTTCCAGAGGAAAGAACAAAAGGACAGTGTTAGCCAGTTATTTGTACAATCTAATGAAGTGCAACGGTTTTGTGGTTAGAGCAAAGCTATTTACTGTTGAGAACACTTGTTAACAATAACTTGTGTTTGAGAAATTCAAAAACATCAGATATTTTCTTTTTTCCTTATTTTCAAAAGCGTAGGAATTATTTTGATCAGCTACCAATTAGGAAAAATTTAACTAAGACACTGCTGGCTTAATCCAGTAAACCAAATTTCACCCAATGGAAAAATGGACAAAACTAACAGTTGCTGTGGATTTTTCTGGTACTTATCTCATTAGTTCCTTCTGCATTTTGATTATTTGCAAAAGACTGATGATTTAAACACAGATGCCTAAGTGTGGCTTCCTTCTGCAACTGAATCTTAGTGAGGGAAATGTTCCCTTGTGCAAAGTTAAAATGGATTCTATCCATGGATAGATAATTTTAAATCTGATGGTACTTATGTTATACATGCAGTCATTCATCTGTAAGCATCTGATTGTATCTTGCGAGTGCAACTGGGATGGAAAATATAAAGATTTAAAGTGTCTCCCACAGTGCTTGAATTTCAACTCCTCACAAATCCCCAACCCAGCTTAATTTCAGCATCTGATTTCTTGCCAGCTCCAAACCAAGCAAAATAAAGTTTCATAGTCTACTTTGACACCAGGGTCTCGTGTCAGCTCTTCAGTGTCTCTTCAGATCTCATAGCTCAATATGTTAATGGAGGAGGGGCCTTTCATGCAAACAAGTTGCCTAGGACCTGGAAGCAGGCATCTTCTCTCACTTTTCAGAATATCTGACATATTCTCCCCCTTTTCCCTCCTCCCCCTCCCCCCCAAATTAATGTCTTCTTCTCAAGAATAAGTGGTGCAATGCTACTGGAAGCAAACTGAAAATAGAGACCTGTTCTACAGTGCATCTAATAAAGGCTCATCTGGAAGAGGCCTACAGCGTGTTATAACTATTCAGTAGAGATCAGGAATGATATCACTCCTACCAACCACTATATTCTGGATTTTTCAAAGGGAAATTTCTTTCCCTACATTAAAGAAATTTATATATATGTATATTCTGTTGATGTTTATATCTACAGCTATAAACAACATTGGCCGATTTTCAGTCAGACTTTGAAAAAAAGTCTGTCTCCTGAGTCTTGGTGATATCAGAGCCACATGCAAAATTAATTATGTAAGAAGCCATAGAGGAAACTTAGATACGGGGTAGTAACTGGAATTATAATTAGAATTTCATCCATTTGTTGACATTCATTGACACTCTTCTCTATCAGTTATGAACTGGCCTTGAGTCCCAATAGCATAAACCAGGTGAACACATAACCAGCCCAGAACAGGCTCATTCAGGATGTCAAGAAACAAGAGATATCAAGAGGAGATATTTGCAACGCAACATTTATATGAAGTTTGGATGTCAGCCTAGGTATCAGGACAATTTAATAATATTGTGTCACCAAAATACAGTATGGTATTGCTTTCAGACTGGTCTGGAAGCATTGAAGGAGCTCAGTCCCAGCATGGTCACTTCTAACTGTGCTTCATCGCTGTTAGGAAGGACCAAGGATCTTCTTTCACTCCCGTCTTTAGTGTCTAGTTTTACATCCCTGCAAAATCAGCTGGAGACTCTTGATCAGCTTTAACAAGACTTTATGGCAATCCTTATAATAAATTATATAATAATTGCTGTCCCTCAACACTCAGACATACAGTGTTAAATTTCATCAGAACTCACAAATTCTCACTTCACTGTCCTCAGTAAAGGTAATGTGAATGGCTCAAACATCTGTAAACGAGCCACTAGAGAGTCATTTGGTGACTGTGGAAAAGTAGCAATCCATTCCACAAGCAGATACTTCTAAATGCAGGTGGCATAACCTGTTGACCCAACAATCTCTCCCCGTTGTCTCTTTCTGATGGCAGTGGTAAAAAGGAATATTTTATCTCCCCATGTATTTAAAAACCTACTTCCAAACTCCTTGAATGATGCAAAATGCTTTTCTTTCTAGCCCCAGGGAAAGATTTGTTTTTGACCCATATCATGTGTCAGTACTCCCTGCTTCTTTTGACATGCCACAGATCCAGCACTGAGACATTAGTGGGAATTATCATGTTTCTAGTGATAAACAAACAATGAGAGGAGCATACAAATTGCCACATGGAACCACAGAGAAGTTCTGTTATGCTATTTATCTCTCACACAATTCGGCGTCAAATTTGGGGAGGTACATGAAATACAGCAATGTACAAATCCAGAAGCAGGTTTCTGGTTGCTGCCATCTGATGTTTTATTTATGCCAGAAAACATGTAGATAAATATTTCTTACATGCGTGGCTTACGTACATGACTTGACAGTATCTTTCTACTCATATAAACTTCTCATTTTTTTACAAACTCCAGTTATGCTCCGAGCCTCAAAGATGCTGGGTATCAGTTCTTCAGAGGAGTAATGCCCAAGTAATTGCTACACCATCATGCCAAACCAATAGCAGACAAATGATGTCATTGTATGGCAGATGTTTAATGTGAAGCATGGTAATAAACACGATTGCTTTTTATTTCCGTTCTGCTCATCTCAGGCTCTGAAATTTCCATGCAGGAAACTACACAAGTATGCTGACAGCATACTGTTGATTATATTACTCTTATTTATGTGGAAGATTCTCTTGTCAGCCAGTTATTACTGTCGTTATCCTTGACTGGGACTTAATCACTCAAGATAGAACAGTGACTTGTCACCTTTCCAGGCACTGTGTACAGTTTTGAGTGGAAATGAGTGAGTCCAATTCAAAGCAGTCAGCATAATTTTAATCAGTCAGGAGCTGCCAGCCTTCTAAACACAAGGGTGTCCCTGGGTCAGCAGATGGACAAATACTTCAGCAGCTGTTACTGCCTTGTGCTGTGTTGCTCATTTGTCAGTGGAACTCTGCCTTTAGCAAAACAGTCTGAATACTCAAACCCTGCAATACATCACAGCGAAGAAGGAGACTGTAGGCTGGATTTTTTTCAACACTCAGTCCCTAAAAGTAGCAGGAATTTTATTGCAACAATTGTGTTTTGATTAAAATTTGTCACATGGATGCACAGATCTGGCTTCTGAGGCTCCCAAATCATGGCTGTAAAAAATCTGGTGATGTTTATTGATTGTACTTTGGTGTGTG
Organism: Pachyramphus minor; assembly: GCA_013397135.1. Lineage (NCBI taxonomy): Eukaryota > Metazoa > Chordata > Aves > Passeriformes > Tyrannidae > Pachyramphus > Pachyramphus minor. Next base: position 220,716 of record VYXB01009657.1, read on the forward strand.
TACAGATGCACCCACAGCACACACATGTGAATTATTATTATTGTTATTATTATTGTAAGTCTTGTCCAAGCATATAGTTTTTTTGTGTGTGTGTTTGTATAAACTGCAGACATAACTTGATTTGCACCTCTACAACTGAACTCTCCTTATTCCTGATAATATAAAAATTCTCTGTGCAGGCTGAATAAAACTGAAGCTCCTACAAAACTCTGTAAATTTTCCAGAATTTCTTATTCTATAAAAACACAAACCAAGAACATTTCATAGTGTTTTAATTAAAAAAGGAAAATCAGAAAGTGGATGAGAGTTACAAATGCACCTTTCTTTCATCCTAAACAGAGATTTTGTCCTTGATCTGAAATATTTTTCCCATTTTTTTTACTGGAACAGATACATTTTTACCACACAATATTTGTTCTAATAGATTTGCATCAAACCCCCACAATTTCCAAGGAGAAAGATTTTTCTTGGAGTATGTTTACGCTCAAGTGGTTTAGACCTTCTGAAATAAAAAATAGAGTTTAAGAGGGATGTTTTATTAAGTAGGTAGAAAGGATTTGTCCCTAACAGCATTGGAGTTAAGACCAATTTGCATTTTCAGGTGCTCATTTTCTGAGCACCCTTCTCATCTCACCCTTCATTTCTGCATATTCTAGTGATACACGGATGATAATTATAATTAAGTACTTGGAAGGGAACCCTAAAATCATGGTGAAAATGCAGGAAATATGTTTTAAACCCTTTAATTGATGACCACTAAATACAAGATGCACAAAAGGGTCCTTAAATTTACCAGGAAGAGAGTTGTCTAAAACCTAGTCCAGGTTCTTTAGAAAAGATGGGCACTTTGATTGTCAAAGTATCCACTCTTCACTTGCCAACTTCTTCATATTTGTCCAGCATTTTTCCACTTTTGGCTCCTGATTTTTAGGATTTACCATGCTAAGCATTTAGTACAGTTAGCTTTGCTACCATGATTGAAATTCCTCAGATTAGGCAGATTCCCAAGATTCCCAAGAAATCGTCTTTATCCTGTATTTTTATTTTAAACTGGACAGCTGGACCATCTCCTACCTGTAAAGGACAGGTTTGTGCTGTATTTTGACACTCCTCTATTTGTCCCCCTTTCTGCTCTTGATGTTTTCCCCACATGGTCTCATCAACATCTGTATTTGTTTTTCAGCTCATAGACCTTTCTGCTTTTTGTGAACCCTTTACCCAGCTTCCATATTCATGGGACCAACTTTTTCAAGAAAAAAATTGAAGTAGAGAAGGGAAAAATAGCTCAAATAGTCTCCTCTCACATGGAATGGGAGCAAAATACAGCCCAGACAATTGTACACAACCTTTTAGGTTTAAAGATTTTTCAAATTTAAAGTCACACCCTAAATTTTTGAACTAAATTAAACTTGTCACATTCCAGTCATTTCTCAGGAGAGCATGCACAAATTGCAGTAGCATAAGAGAAGCTGACAAAGCAAGGAAGCACTGCAAATTGAAAAGACAGGCTATGGTTTCTGAAACTAATTGTAAAAATCCAGCACGTTATTTACTTTGAGCCCTCCAGAAGCATCTCAGCTTCTGAGATCTGACAAGAACAAGAAATGATCTCTGAAGCTGCAGGGGATCCTAATGAGATTCAGCTCTCATTAATAATCTCTTTCAGTGTCATCTAACTTTTTTTTTTATTTCTTTGTTACAACTGTGAACTGGCCAGAAGTTACTGTGTTTATCACAAAATCCTCCTTTTGCTGTTGCCTCTTAGATGAGTCCTGCCTTTTGTAAGTTCTCATAGATGTTTTCAGTGCAAAAATATCAGTTTTAGGTTCCCACTGAAGTTTGACAGCTCTTCCATAGCTAAATTTCTCACCATAAAGGTGAACATTCGAATAACCAGACCTGCTACTAGCAGCTTGACATTCTAGTGAATTGGTATTAAATGGTTTCAAATGTTTGTTGGAAAAATTGGAGCTGTAAAGAAATTGTGCTGCCCTCTGGTCTCCAACTCTAGCTTGAAAAGCAACAGCACCATGAATCCTTAATTTCTCTGTAGAAATAAAGAGCAGCAAAAAAGATGTGACTGGAGGCTGAAGTGCACCCAGAAAGGCTCAACATACCAGCTGCATCCTGTACTGAGGGAAGAGAGAGCAAAGATCACCTCTCAAGCTGTTTTGAGGATGGATCATAGATTTTATACAAGCAATTGTATATGGATGGTGAGCTTTAGGTAAAAGACAGCTTTAAGAAATGAAAAATAAGACCTTTACAAAGGCAGTCCAACCTTTGCCACATTTCTCGTCATGAAGGCTCACCTTAATCTTATCTCCTCTCAGGTCCCTCAAGGACTATTCAAGACCTGATGACATCAAAAGGCATTTTGTCATGGACTTTGATAGTCCTTGGACTTAACTGACTGTTCATTTGCTGTTTGCTGTTTCATTCATGACCTTCCATCAGTGCTCCTTCTTAGAAGCAGAAAGGGCTATGGTTCACTCAGTCATTCCTCCTCACTTCTGCCTGTAGATGAAGGTGGCCTGAAAAATTGTCTGTTGCCTTTGGGTATAACAAACTTACCATTTCATATGCAGATATACTAGAAAATTTGCCTTCATTTGCTAGTAACTTAAGTTTGTGTTAATATTTGCTTCAAACTCAAGTTTTCTGAATTTAGAATAGTTTTGCCCTAAAAGGCCCCAGACAGACACTGCAGGAGGACTCTGTTGTTGACCTCAGGCAATTAAATAACCCTTACCACTCTGGGGAGCTTACCCCTATGACAGATGACAAGGTACCAGTGCTGGATGTAGTATAAAAAATTAAGCAGATAAAAAATCTCCTTCCAAATTAGCTGTGATTATATACAAAGCAATTTTTTTCTGAAATAAACAGTTATATACTTTAATCTCCTTTACATATATTTTCAAGCACCTGCAAAACTCCAGTCTTAATACTTCCAGTTTTTTTCAAATTGCATATTCTTACAGTGAAATTTTTAGTAATCAGGGGTGTCTCTGTGCCTTGTCTGTCTTTTCCAGGTAGGGACCTGTTATAATGAAATTTCAAAAAAATTCAATAAACACACACACACATATATATATAAATGTATAGAGGAGCACAATTTTTTTTTTCCTCACTTAGCTTCCTCCAAAACACTGCAGAGTTACAGTCCCATATTTGTGTATCATAATATGAAGTGGAGAAGTGATCAGTGATCAGTGCTCATTTTACATTTGAATAAAGTCCTGGGATAGAATTTTATTCTTTATAAAGTGAAGAGAATGAACATTTGGTGCTACTTCATTAAACCAAAATCATATTTGCCATTTGCAAAGGAAGTCAGGTTCTTCCAGGGACGTAACTCTTTCCTGGTTATTAGTTGTTCACAACTGTTAAAGATTTTCTCGAGTCTCCAGACATCAAGGCTGTCTCATTAAGACCTGCAAGAGGAAAGTGTCTTGATTTTTTCTCCCAGTGCAGAAAACTGACAGGTATGAAAAGGCTAATGCCAAAAATGAATTTTAAACCAAAAGGAGCTGCTTTCAAAGTTAAATCCTGTGTGACAATAAAAAGCCATTCTGTATTTAGGAAGACAAACCCTTCTTTATTTTAACGATTTTGACTTATTTAACGACACTTCTCTTACTAAACTTTTCTTGAAATTTAGGAAAATTGATCACATCTATCAAAAGATTCCTGCTATGACATTATGAGTTTTTCTTCCAGATCAGTGGGACTCAGTATTCCAAGTGATCTGGTGGGATACTGTCAGCTTATCTTCAGACTCCAGTGCCTTCTGTTTTCACCATTTTTCCTTTTGTTGCATGAGAAACTGTCTGTGCTGCTTTACATTTTATGCCAAGGAGAATGTGTTGGTCTAAAAAATACAGAACATCTTTAGTAAATTTTGAGCAGATTGTTGTGAAACAAGTTATGAAACTCAGATCCTAGCTTACTGGAACACAGGGGATTTTAGTGTTGCAAGCTTTCATTTAGCAATGTTTATTTTATTCTTCAAAGATAAGTGTTCTTTCATCCTAGATGAAATGTGCGATATGCCAACTCAGTCTGAGAAATGGAAATTCTTTTATTTAGTAACTTTGCAAGGATAATGTTTCCCATAACACTGTAGTGATTTTTCTATTTTATACTGTGGTGTTTTTTTTTAATAGGTACAATGTGCTTTGCAGGGAACTTGAACTGCAGTGTCATGCAGGTCTAAGCAGCAGTAGATCTAAATATTTTTTCAAATTCTTATGAAGTTGTGACAAACTTTTACAAATTTGTGACTTGAAATCAGTTTTTTCTTGGCCTCTAGCACTTCTGGTTTGTTTCTGGTGTAGTGACTTTTATTGTTGGTTTTGGATTTTTGGGCTTTGTTCTGATGATAGATTGCTTAAAACATTCCTTGTTTCATCCAGGTTTGATGGCCTTGTGCTTTTCTGAACATAAATTGAAATATTAAGTTTTAAAAAAATATCATTTAAGAAATCTGAATTTATCTAGTAAAAAGAAAGAGAAAATAAAAGCTACACATTAAATATTAAAACCAGATTTTTTGACTTGCACATAAGGAACAATGAGCTAGAGAAGTTTCGTAGGTATTCAGATTATACTCAGACCTACCATCTAACCTGACAGAGGTATCCTGTGAGGAGAAAAACTACATGGAAAAAGCTGTCGTTCACCCCAGATTCACGATTCTTCAGGTGTTGGCCAACTTCCAGCTCATAACTGAAAAGCTCAAGTTTGAAATTTTTCATTAAAAGATGTGAGGTTGCAGATCCAAAACAATCCAAGGGGATTTTCCTCCTATAAAAATCTGGGGGAGTCGTGATCTCTGCCTTGGGTCTTGCCAGGAGTTCTGGTGTCTATTACAAGCACAGAAGTGACTGACAGGGTGCCAGGAGAAGCTGACAGAAACATCACCACTGCCTGAATTTGACTGAAATGAATTGATTTGCATCAAACGTGACAGCTTGGCTAAATCATCAAATTCCAATGAATAATGTTTTCTCTAAGAATTTTTTTTATTTTCAAACCTGCTGCGGTAAAGAACTTCTGCAAACACCAGAGTACAATGAAAAATGCAAAAACACAGTAGAAAAAGAGTAGAAATTTGGAATAGAATATCAGGAGGCTGTAGCAGAGGATGGTAATTGATGCCTTCAATTTAAGTGAGCATAGATCATCATGGTGTTTCCTTTCACACTGATGTAAATATGTATATATATACACGCATTTATACTTGAGACTATACATAAAGCTGTGTGGTTATGTATATTCAGACATGTAGATGTAAGTTTTAAGGTTCAGCATTTCTCTTCCATCTCTGTTTTCACCCAATCTTTACATGTGTTTTAAAATATAAAATTATCAAAAGAATGTGAAGAAAATTTGAGCAAAACATTTTACTTGATGTATAAGTCATTGAATAAGGCTTTATAGAGTGTGTTATGAGTTCAGGTTATGCAGTCAGAGTGGCACTTTCTGGTCTTGAAAACCACAGAAACTATCTGGCTAACATTTCCCAAGCTAATTTATTAGAGGTTGGATATCTGTCATATTTTTTATTTAATTGTCACTTTGAATTTCAAAAAAGTTCCCAGAATATTTCCTGTAATCATAGTGGACTCCTGAGCTTCACTCTAAGCTGACACTTTAAGGAATTTCCAGCCTCTATTAGTTTTTAAATAATTGAAGAGTTGTGTACAGGTCAGATACAAGAGAAAACTGAGGAAGAGGGAGGATGCTTTGAGAACATTACTGAACAATTTGTCACTGACATCTACTTAGAATTACACTACTTACAGAAATAGGTTTCCCTGGAGAATACCAGAGTATGTATTTCAGATAGTACTTATGACCTCTGATGAGCTGACCACACTTAACTGTACTACATTGTTGAAATCCATGTCAGAATGATGTAGGCTTGGTATGAGCTAGTAGATATTCTTCCCATTTTTTTTTTAATAGAAGAAATTTAAAGAACATAAATATTCTTTTAAAAAAGTCATTCTAAAGAAAACTAACTCAAAATAATGGGGAGAAGAACCATTTCAAATGGGCTTTGCCACAGTCACCTTTTACTCTTCTCGCATAAAGGACAGTATTTGGATAGTTTTTTATTCACAATAAGCTTTTTATTCATAATAAGAATACTGGAACTAGACTGGAACCACACCCAGAGTTACAGCCATTGAAGTATTTTGGACACTACTAGAATCAACAGGGTGTTAATATAAATTTAATATAGCTTAAATTCTTGGTCAAATATAGTCCAAGACCAACTGTTAACCATCCAATGGCAACACCTAATGATGTAAGAGAAATATTTTAGTTTGGTATAATTTCTGAATTATCATTAATTGAAAGTTTAATAAAGAAAGTGCCACACTTGAATTTCATAATTGAGACATGTAAAGGCAATATTCCCAGTTCAAAGAATAACATTCCCCCATCATCACACTCCTCTGAAAGTAGAGATGTCCTCAAGATCAGTCTGTGATCAAAGTTTGTTCGAGTCCAGACACAAACCTGAGCAGTGACAGGACAATATCCTACATTATTAATAGTAGACTAATTGCAGATATATTTTTCCTGTCTCTTCTCTCCAAAAAACCCTACTTCCAACACCTTCAAACCCAATTTTTCTCCGTTTTAAAACATTTATCAAAAAGGTTCCTTGCATTGAATGACTACTCCTTCTAATGCAGTCTCACCTGTTTTTAGTGCTCACGTTTGGGGTTTAGAGTTAAAAAAAAAATTATTTTGCGTAACAGGGCACATTGTCACTCCTCGTTTTTCCCTGTCTTTGTCAATATGATTTGGAGCTCTGGGCATGGGATTAATAAAAAAATCACAGAAGGAACTACTCCAGATGATGACCTCAGCATTTTTTTCCCAAATCTTTACAGATGTTTTCCCATCAGTTTTTTTTTAGGATTTCTCAGTATCCAAAAGGTAAAGTAACAGCAAACACAACAGTCAACTCTTCATGTCAAAGGAAGTTTACGAACATCTCCTAAACACAAAAAGAAAGCTTCAGGAAAACTTTAGTTTTCTCTATAAACATCCTATAAACACCCCATAGAACTGGTCATCATACACAACTACAATTATTGAAAAAAAATCATAATATACCAGCATGGAGTCCAATTAACTATTTTTTCTCCCCAAAGCTAAAAACAAAGACAAAAAAATTCTGTGTGAACCAACAGCACCTTTGAGAGAAATCTGCTATAATGAAAATATACAGACAAGAGGCCAGTTATCAAGAGATTGTGTTCATCTTGGAGACATGGAGGTATTTTGGGATTTAATCCCTGTGTCTTTCTACCCAAATTTTTCTTTTTAGCCCCATCCTTAAAGTCAGCTGATCAAAGATGACAGGTTGTCGAACTGCAAGTGACCTCTCTTGGTCCAAAAAGGAGCTGTCAAAAGATGACAGCCTGATCCCTGTCAGCCTTGCTGATAGAGACGAAGGTGCCACATGTAAAAGCCTACCTACCTGTTCTACCACATGTTTATGAGTCATTCTGAGCCAGTGTGGCTGGAAGGTAAATAAAAAGGTCAGCAAGAGTCTGTGTGCAAGAATGAAAAGGGGGCACATGCTAAAAGCAGAACTGGCACAGATAGTGCAGTCGGGTTTAATGCCTTCCATAGACAGCTGCAGGTGAATTCCTGTAAGGCAAGAGCATATCGATATTTTTCATTCCAAGTGACAGCCTAGATGAAATGCGGAAAAAAGAAGGAGAGAAATGAAAACACAAGAGGAGTTCACAGACATGATAAGTGACTCTTGCAAAAATCTTTGCCTTTACACTGGTCTGTGGAACCAATTGTTAGACATGCTTGCAACTTCTGTGCCAAGCAAAGTTTGGAAATGCTCTAGTTTCTGTGGCAATGGCTTTGCAGCAGACACTTTCCACACCTTTCCAGGCAGAGCAGTTCCCGCACTGGGAATTTTAAATCACTCTCAGCTTGATGGGATCATTGGCTCACACTGGAAAAGCCTGAAGAGGTGCTTGGAAAGCATGTTAGAGCTCTTGTTTTCCTGCTGATCTCTGAGATTATGCTGTTAAAAGTTCTTAATCTGCCCATTTAAAGCCAAACCAAGCTTCCTCTTACTTTTACCACAAAACAATGGTAGTAACGATTAATGCCATATTGTCATAATAATAGATGTTCCATTACCTCTAAAACCCACAGGACTCAGAAGGCAGCAATTACAGTAGCTCTTCTGAGACTTTGTTAGTATTCTAAGCAGCAGAAATATCATTAAAGTAGCAAAAATTCTGGCAGTTGAAAGGATTATTTAAATTTGAGATGCCTCAGATCTGAGTGTTTCTGATTTGTTCATGCTTATGTATTTCCTTTCATGCGTGTGTGCATCTCCTCCTGAGCTTTAGGGAAGTGGCACATGAATATGGAGTGGAAAGAGAAGCCTCTGTTTGTCCCACAAGGAAATGAAAACACAAGTCTGCCTTGAAAAGAAATATTGGCTCAATTATACTTTACTATATTTTCTCAATTAATTATACAAAAGCTAGTAGAAAAATTCAAATAGAAGAAGAATAAATGAAGTGCTGCCTCCATTTGATTGTTAAACAGAAATGACTGTGAGGTGTTTTCTTTTTTAAAAAAATATCACCCTAGGAGGCATCTTCTTGAGCTCATCACCTGAATGTGTCTCCAGCACCCTCGAATAGCAAAGATTTATGACAACTTTTCAGCTGAGGCTTCTTTTAAATAACAGAACTTTGTTGCCATCACTGAAACATAATTCTTTGAGTTTCAGGATATGAATACAGTGACTTGTACATGTGAACCCTGTCCCAGTTTCATTCCAAACTGTGCTCAAACAAAACCCCTCAGAAGTGGCACCTTCCATTTGTCACTGTGAATTGGGCTGTGCCAAGGGATCTTTAAATTTGGAAAACAAACTGCTTTTCTAAGTGTTTTGTGTTTTCAGGTTGCCTTTTCCGGAAATTCCAGCTCCATTAATGTTTGCTGCTTTGCTAACAAAAAAAAGCTTTCCTTAACTCCTAGTATTTCATATGGATGGCAGTTGAGTGCAGGGGAGGGGGGGGGAAAGGAAATGGGCATACAAATCCATGTCTGAAGAAGACTCCAGATTTTCAAACACCCTGGTGACACTGCACAGCTCAATGAGCAACACAGTTGGGAAATCAACCCACTCATTCAGATACCTGCAAAAAAATTAGGAATACAGTTGAAAATAAGTAATTCCATCTCCTGAGGACATTTCACTGATTCATGTATAAGGGGAAACTTGGTTGAAAATGCAAGAATGTTTAGAGAGGAAAAGGTCTGTAGATCTAACCTGCAGCCTGGGAAATACCGAAAACATCGAACTTGGCATTAATCTATGCCTTCACAAGCAGCTACCTTGGGACAGAAGAGAAACTTAAAAAAGAAAAAAAAAAAAAGAGAAGGACTTTGTTATATTATGTACATTTCCTTCTTGCTTTTATAAAACAGAACTTAGTCAAAAGATCTTGAATTATCAAATTACATTCCAAATGATCTGTGGATTTTGTAACAGAACAGATTGCTGGTAAAAAATATTATGCTTCCAGAGACTATAGAGCTCAGTTCTACAAAGTCTAAATAACTGGATGTTATGATAGGCATCAATACAGATTATTTCAGTGACTTAAAATTTGGGAATAATTTTGCAGCAAACAACTCTGTGGAAATGTTTTGTCAAACGTGATACATCTTTTGTCATAAAATATAGATCACCACTGAGTTTTGTATTTTCTCTCTGAAAGAGTTTCTCTCTAATGAGTAACAATCTTGTTCCTCTTACAGACAGCTTTAGACACAAGGCTGGTGTTGCTCTGCTCTGGAAGCAGTGAAAGTCATGGGTGTCAAACAGTTTTTATTTATCCTTACAAATTGGACCACCCAGATTCTACAATTCTGAAATAATTTTCAATCACAATAACATATTAAAAAAAATTAAAAAAGACAACAAAAACCAGATGTATGAACGCACCAAAAATTATACCTTAATGTTCAAAATAAATAGATATGGTTTTGTGTTTGGAGTAATTTGCAATTAGTTAGACTATATTTTTTTCATTTCACTTGTAGATTCTGAGCTTCAGGATTCAACACCCCTAAAAGTCTAATTTCTTAGATTTAAGCCTTTCATGGGTTTAAGGATGAAAGAAGATAATTGTCTAATATTCTTTCATGATAAGTGAAATTATGATGCCTATTTTGTAATAGAAATCTGTAAAAATCATTAGTATAATATATAAATTTCAGTAGCTGTTTATAAACACTACATAGAAGACAATTCCTATCAGCAAAACTGAATCTGAGTCCTGGGTTTTTAACCTACAAGGGTTTAAATAATCCAGATAAAGCCATGACAGATGCCAGATGAAGAGTTATCAGGAACTTCTTCTCTTCTGATATTTTCAAAATGGGTTTCAGTGATCCCTATTTGCCTTCTACAAAAGCCTGTTTCCTTACTGAAATTTAAGAATTTAACTCCCTATCCTCATACTTCTTGTCCTTGTGCCACCTGTTGTTGTACTACTGTGACTTCCTCAGAGTCTCGACTGAACCCACACCTTACTCTGTGACTTAGCTCAGTATCCCTTTTTGATTGTTTGGTGTGCTCACAGAGTTGTCTGCCTTAATCTTTACCAAATAAATAAGATGATTTTTTTCCTATCTAAACTGATTACATTTAATGAATTAATTATATTTAAGTGAGTTTAATAGTAATATATTTCCCTACTCAAGATATCTGTGTTTCAGCTGCCTTCATGTCAGAAAAGTGGACCATACATGTGAAGTCACTGGATCTCCACAGTTATAAAATCCCGGTTATATCAGAAAGAAGCTTCCACAAACATGTCTATATTCAAAAATACTTAAAATTAGTAATTTTTGTCTCATTTTGAAGTGAAAAAGGGTATGTGGGTTTCCTACAATCAGTTATTACTTCAAATTGAAAATACCACTGATCTTCAACTCTTGTCTTAAAAGTGCAGCTGGAAAAAAAAACCAGAAAACTTCATAACAAAGTTGTTTTAGAGGACTACAAAATACATATTCACATATATGTGTGTACATAATCAGACGTTAAACAGTAGCACTTGCAATAGTAAAAATGAGATTTTACACCCTCTCGAAAAATGCTCACAGTTAAGTAAACCTGGAACTTGAGATGCGTGAGAGCTTGTTGTCTTCTAGAGACTGGCTGTTCCACATGGATACATTTTACTCCACAGAATACAAGGATAACTTTTCCTCTAACATGTCAATTTTCCAAGAAGTGAGTTAGTCAGTGAACTGAAGCACCAGTATGCAAAGAATAAAGGACTGTTGGAAAAGTTTGTGGAACTGTAAGCATCTTTTTCTTTACATAAATTATTGACAAACAACTACAAGTAATGAATTCACTCCTAGTCATAAAAAATATGCTGATAGGTAATACCCAGTGATGAGGTACGAAGTCAATGAGTTAAATCCTGAATTTTAAGAGGCCATAATTTCAAATTGAATCAAAACTGGGCATAGGAATCAATAGAACAGACTGTGTTATGTTAGTCACTAAACTCATTTTCCAAGAGATAAAGTCTAGTAAGATGTACTGTTTGTATTGCCTGCTTGTGGGATCAACATTAGTCACTTACACAGTGAATTTTGGTGTTTCTCCAAGAGCTCATAGATGCTCCCAGATGTTCCTCTTAATTTATGATTCAGGCACAGAGACCCCCCCCTCCCACAGACTTGTGTTTCTTTGATCTCCTGTACCATGGAAACATGAATTTGGGGGCTATGTATGAACACAAAGCTTGCTTGGGATTTCTCTAGAGGTTACTGGAGACATTCTAGAAAAGTGTACATTTTCTTCTGGAAGATTATTGTTCTACAAAGTAGATAGCATCTGACTGGGTAATATGTTAGTGAGGTGACTACGTTATTTTTATCTGATACCATATGTTAGATGGAAGTAACAAAAATATTAACTCAGCTTAAAATTTATTTGGATATAATGAATTTATAACAGACACATTTAAGCCTTTCAATGTACAATTTGAGTTCACTTGTAGTTTTTCACTGTAGTAATTCTTTTCCGATCTATATGATTGATCACCCTATTTTCCCTCGGCTTCAACAAGCAGCTGCCTGACAGACACCATATGTTGTTTAACCTAGATCTGGTACTGTGTTGTTTAAAATCCTCTCTTGCTGCTTGTTTACTCATTTTTTGTCTCATCTTTTCATTAGGTGATTTAGTTTTAAATGGGTCATGGTGTTATGTCCTTTTCAGAGTGGTTTTTAACCATGTTGTATCTTCTTCCACTCCACACACCAGTTCTGTTTCTGTACATATTACATTGCCAGAGTTTTTATCCTGAGCATCATGACTACATTTTGTAGACCTCTGGTATCAGTGAGAACTCACGTATTAACAGTTTTCTTTATTTCCCTAGCATGTTAGTAGCATATTAACTAACTGAATTTTCTGCCAGCTATTTCATAGCCTTTGTGATTTTTTTCCCTTTTCAGGATTTTGCAAAGGGAAGGAATATTTTACTGCAACCCGTTTCACCACATAAAAATGTATGGTTTTCCAACTCCTCAATTCTATTATCACCTGCAAGTTTTCTTATTTCACTTTAACAGATTGCCTCTTCACCACCCTATGGAAAATAATTTGCATAATTATGCAAATATTTTTCTAATCTTACTTAAATACCATAATGAAAGAAAACAAAACTCTGACCTATAATTATTAAAAGGCACATTTAAATAGCACGTCTTTTCTAAGGCTCTTAAAATTGCTTTACACATGAGGATGAGTGCCTAAACACTAGAGTCATGTCATGGCTTAGCTCCCTAGGGAAGTCTCAGCAAAACCCACATCTGCAAAGGCTCAGCAAAAGTGTCAAAGGAACCCAAAATCCCTTGTGTGTCACTCCACGGGCCCATGGGATTCAAGGTGCCAGCAGAGATGTGCTTATGTGTAATACATGCCAACAGAATGAAACTCTTCTCAGAGATGATCACTTCTTAAAAAAACCCAAAAACCATAGTCCCAGGAAGTCCCAAGAAGTTCAAGTCCCAAGAAACAATGTTTTCATTTTAATATGTACTGTCTGAGGAGGTTATCAAACTGCTTTCTTGCTTTGGGGAAAGTAATCTAATTTAAAGGAAGAAACCTCAAGGGATTTTTTTTTTCCAGAATGATAAGCTGAATCCCCATTTCAAAGCAAAAATGTTTTTAGGCAGAGGCCAGTACATATGGAAATCTGTGAGGAAGTTGGTACCCACATGCTGTTTCTCTTTTGCTCCAGTCAGCAATAACTTGACACAGTTAGAATTATAGATATGCCAAGATGCTCATCTCAGCTCTATGATTTTCATAGCAATTGCCTTTTGTTCCAAAATATTCTATTTTACCCATTCATTTCCACAAAGATTTTCTATATTATCATATAGCAGTTTGTGTCATTGAGCTGTATTTGTTGCCTTTCTTCTGTATTCTTATTTTGCCTTCTGTCCTCAGGTCAGAGGGTGGAGTAGCTGGAGAAGCTGACAGAATTCATAATGGTAAACTGAGCATGAGAATGATATTAATGGCAATTCCTGTTCCTCTCTGTGTTCAGACGTAGATTTTTAAAATGTGATATGTTCCCTCAGTAGGAAATCTCAGGAAGAGGGAAAAATATAAATATAAACATGGAGATACAGGTGCAGGAGCAGAGAAGGAGAGAAGGAAATAAAGGAGTGCAGTAAAACCTCAAGTCAAATTCAAAAAAGGTTTGTGTTTTACAGTGAAGGTGAAGTTGTGCTTTATTCCAGCACAGTCATTTTTGTGAGAGTATAATGTGCAATAATTTAAAATTATCATGAGAATTACCCAACAGTATCTCCATACCTAAGTATCTTGGTTGTCACAAACCAATGAAAGGAACCATGGTATCTGTTTTTTTTACATCTAATGTTGTGGAGGTTCTGCTTAACCTATCATTTACCAGTGAAAATGTATCTGATTTTATTCCTAAAGCTTTGAGAAGGGAAAATTATACCCTGTGTATTAAATTTAATTGAATGTAATATATAAGAGTATAAATCAAATTTAATTGGTGCACTATTCCATACAAGAAGTGACAAGATACTTCTTCAGCTGTGGAAAAGATAAAGTGTGATTGATGGCAGAAATTAATAACTGAGGAATGTAATTCACTGCAATAGATACAAGCTATGGAGCAGAAATGGGATTTTTCAAAATGGTTAGGCAAGGCTAAAAAATAGGAAAGTTTTGACACAGCTCTTGTTTGAGAAGCACAAGGTTGTGAGACAAATAAACAAATAAATTAGAAGGCTCTTTAAGACAAAAAGAGCTGAACTTGGACACCTTTTTAAACAGAATGCTCATGTCCTCTGCTTGTAGAAGTGAAATGAGAGAGGCAAGGAGTCCCTGGTGCTGAGGACAGTGAGTGCCTCTACTCCAGGACACTGCACCCACTTTGCAGTTCATCCCATCAGTGCAGCGAAGGAGGATGCAGAAATTAATTTTGAAACAGAGATAACATCAGAAGAATCCTCTTTTAAAGTCACATTCCTCCCTACCTGCACCTCTTGACAAGAAATAAATCTTCAGTGTTGTTATGGAAGAGTCCTGTGCAAAGACACGTGTTAAAACACCCATTCCTGATCCTTGCTGTAATCAACCTCTTCCTCTGTTCTGGGAACAGAGAGTCATGTCCCCCTTCGCCTTACTCCTGCTCAGGATCAAAAAGTCCCATACTTGCACAGGTCCTTGATGCTTAAATATAGTTTACTCATCACCACTCCCTTTTCTTTACACCTGGCCTAATGAACTTGAATAAAAATATAAGGGAAAAATAACTGTAAAGAAGCTAAAAAGTTCTGATTATATCAAGTTACTTAGAAGGAATTTTGTGAATTGTTCTTTGAACTGTATAAGAATTCAGATTTTAACTCTTTTATCCATATGAGTCAGGCCAAAGTATAGCTTTGTACTCTTTTACTTTCCCCAGTTGTGGGAAATCCTCATGCCTTCTTCCCTGTGCAATCAACTGGTCAAATGATTGTCCACACTAAGAACTGGCTAAAGATCCCAGAAAGGCAGCCATTCCAGCTGATGTAGATAGCCACTCCTTCCTCCTATATATTTGTAAGATCAATAAAGCACTTCCAGTTGATAGCCAGAGGAGCAAGGTGTTGTGCTGGATTCAGTTTGGAATAGCTGTTTCCAATCATCACGACAAAGAGGATATTCAGCTTATTATTTACCTGTTATGCATCAGTGTCACAGACATGTGATTTATGTTATTCCCATGGAGCTGATCCCTCAGCCTCTGCTTCGTCCACACGCACGTGCTGGAGCTCCTGCTACCCCGAGCCTGATGAGCCATGATGAGCTGACAAGATCCCAACAGCCCTCCAGAGACCTGGCTTCAGGTGCACCACCCGCTTCCAGTATCACCCTGTCGTGTTACTCTTGAAAGGGATTAGAAATATGCCTGACACCCAGAGGAGTGGTATTTTCCATCTTTCAAGCAGTGGGTAGTTTATGTTGACACTGAATGAGCCTTTTTAAAGTGAATATATGAGAGAAATCATTGAAGAACAGTTCATCCTTTATAAATATTGTAATGACTGAACCGAAGATTTTCAACAGAGTGTGTACGAAATTTGAGACAAAGGTGCAGAGATGAGTGATTAAATTTTTGTTTTGAATTCATCAAGTAGACTATTTTTTACCTAGTCATCACTGTCACTGTTTAATATGCCACCATAAACAAGACAAAATACAATTACTATTTTAATTGAAATTTTATTATTGAAATAAATAACTAATTGATCTCTTCTCAACTTTTTTATTTTAGAAAAAGATAATAGTTTTAAAGTTAGGCTAAAGGAAGCAGTTAAAATGCTAGGACCAAGGGAACATCGCTTGCTGCACTGCACACAGCTAGGATGCAGCCATAGCTGCCCTGTTCCCAGCAAGAAGCATCTTAAGCCTGGGCCCAGACTCCTGCCTCAACACAAACCCATGTTAAAAAGCCTTAAGTCTTGACTGTTAATATCTGCTCTCTTTCAGTTTGGGTGGCAAAGCCCAAACAAATGACCCCTGAGGGGTCTGCTCCTTGCCATTCAATGTTCTGGCCTGAAACCTTGCAGGTAGGCATAGATGGAGAAAAAAATGCCTTCCAGGAGAAGAGTGAATAAGGCAACTCAAAAAGCACACTTTCAGATATGAAGTAGACCAGGAAGAAAAAGAATTTTGCCATTGGTTCAGTTGTTCTCTCTCTATCAACATTTTGCCCAATTGCTTCTCTCTGTCATTCTTCCTCCTCTTGAGTTTTTTCCTTTTATTTTACTTTCACCTTTTTCCTTTCCCCCTATAACTTTTCTATAGCTAATCCCTGCCCTTCAACAGAAGCCTACAGCAGCTGCATTGTTTAATAACCTGGAAAGGGTGATGCTCTGCTCCCCACAGTGGTAAACCCACGTATAAGCACAGTGCCCTTACCCTCAGCCAGGTGCAGAGGGATGATTTCCTCACCATCCCTTCCATCTCCTCAACTTCTCAAAGCTATTCCATTCTGACACACCTGAAATGTCCTGGACCTTTTTTTTCAGTAATGCACAGTTTCTTTTACCTCTATGTGTAATTTTTTATTCATGAGAAACAACAGTCAGTCCTCGTATAATCACACATCTAGCCTGCGATCCTGGTGCTAATTCTTGGACACTTGTCAGTGCCTGTTGCTGTTCCTGTTGAGTCTGTGATATTTACCCACAGAACTGCTGCTGCAGCCTCTCAAGGGTTGATCTTGCTTGTTTCTCACCTATTTTAAATTTTCCCAATGTCCTCTAAACACAGTTCTCCCCTATCAGTTTGAACAGTTCCCAAACTTTATTGGGAGAGAGCCAGATTCCAACACTGTTATAATAGGCACTCCAGGAGTCATCCTACTGAAACCAATGAAGCCACTTAAGAAGTAAAAGATTATCCAGTTTCAGAAGGCTCATCTTACCAAGGCAACTCTATCTGTTCTTCTGCACTTGAGAGTTTAATTTGGCTCCCATATGTTGGCTTGTTTAGATTAAGCAAGTTTGTTCTGGAGAGCTGAATTAATTTTCTACATTCAATTTGTTATAAATATTTTTTTGCAGACACCCTGTCCCTGTCAAAGGCTGCATTTCACAGAACATGAATGGATTAGCTTCCTTCAGTACAACAGCTGGCTCTCCTTTTGCAAAGCACCTCTGTAACTGTTATCTCGCTTTTGACCCTCAGGGGTCAGCTTCTCTTTCCAAGAGTGGAAGGAGCAATGAGTATAAATATCTTCTGAGGTTTATATCCAGTTCTGCATAGTTTCACTTTCAGGTATGAAGAAATCCCACACTGATAAGCAAACCTAGATCATCATTGTGTATTACCCTACTACTCAAAAGAGTTTGTTGCTTATGGAGAAGAATAATTTGGTAGTTTCATATNTTACTACTCAAAAGAGTAGTAAGCTCAAAAGAGCTTATGGAAAAGAATAATTTGGTAGTTTCATATTAAAATGACACCTGGAATCCCTGCAGGAAGAGGCAGAAATTCTATCTGAAACAATTGGCATTGCTGGAAAATACAGGCAAATATTTACATAGAGATACTTCTTCAGGTCATCTGCACCTGTAGGAAAAGTACACTTCAGGAAAAGAGTCAGAGATTTATAAAGACACCTGACAACCTTTATTGCAAACTGCAGCAGCATGTTAAGTAATACTCATGTGCACAGCTGGAGCAAGGGCTTTTCCTACTACCCTCAGATTAAAGAAGGGCTCTCAGTCATTTCTGCACCATTGCCAAACCAGAATACATACTTCAACAACAATAAAACTCCAGTTATATTGAACCTGCAATTTTCCAAGTATAGTACATGATTTTAGCTCAGGACAATGGGGGTATTTTATGGATTTTTTTTTTTTCTGGTTCTCAACCTTCTTTTTTACTGAAGCCAGTGATGTGTAATAGAGCTGAAATAGCAGATTTCAAGTGTTGAATGAGCATCCTTGTAACAGGTCACAGAGAAAAAAAAAAAAAAAAAAGAAGTCATTGCAGTACCTATCAACTAAAGTAGCTGCACTGTAAATATGCTATTAGAAAGTCCAAAAAAAGCCTATGGAAAGCCCTCTGCTTTCTTTTTCCTCCCATGTCCTGTAAGATGATCTCCTAGCTGCATTCAGAGCACAGCTAGCACTCTGCTTCCTGCAGTTGGAAATGCAAAATGGTTTTTTTATGCCTGTAGGAAAAAGCCTCGTGTATGAATACATTACACTCAGTTCCATGATATCTGTAGCAGACAGACAATCCAAAACCTGCAGTGAGATTAATCATTTGATTTCAGTAATGCATTCTCTCCTTCTTAATAGTGTTACTCATTTGCACAACCCCTCCATGGATCCAGACACTTGCCCTACAAGGAAAAAACCTCATTCTTGAGGAAATGAGAGTCTCATCTGAGTTACACTCTGAAGGAGGGCTTGAGAGGCAGGAAGCAGTCCCAGGCTTTGCAATGACATCTTCAGAGCTAACTAACTGGGGTCTTTGCTGGGTCAGCAACATGGTCAAATGTTAGGCACCTTAACTTCTGCATGTGTCATGTGGCTGTTACCATCTCTCATCCACCAGAGGTGATAGGGTTATAAACAGGGAGATGAGAAAGAACCTGATTGCAAGAACCAGGTTGCTCCATTGCAAAGACTGCATGGAGCCAGATGGAAAGAATAAGATGCTGTACTGCTCATCAGTTGTCCTGCCCCTGGTGTGCAGAGGTACCTCAGTCATTTTCCCATTGCTGTGTCTTTCCACTGAGCCTTGTGACAGAAAGATGAGGAAGGGGGAGGTATCTGTTGAAACATGTCAGAAACACAGTCCTAGCATTACAAAGCAGTTTAGGTTGGAAAGGAATTCCACATCCAGTCCAACATCCTGCACAGTTCAAAGTTAGATCAAGGGCCTGGCAACCCTGAGTCTTGAATACCCAGCAGATCCACAGACTCTCTGGCATATATTCAAAGGTGATTTGGATTTTTCTCCATATATCCATCAGAATTTCCTTGTTGGAGCACAGGACCACCATGCACCTCTGAGAAGAGTTTGACTCCTTCTCCTTAGAGCCCTTCATCAGTGAGGTGTCACATTTCCTCACTGCTCCCCTCAGCCTTCCCTTCCCCAGGATGTACAATCCCAGAGTCCTGTCTCTCCTCACACATCACGTGACACAGTTCCCCAGATATCTCAGAGACCTGCTGCTGGACTTGCTGTGACTTCCCTATCCCTCCTTTGCATGGGAGAGCCCAAAAGTATTCCAGAAGTGGCCTCCAAATTTCTGAGCAGAGGCGATCAGTCATTTCCCTTAACCTGGAGCAGAGGGGCAGTCTGACCTGTGGAGTGAATCAGCTCTGACTGAGATACTGGTAAGAAGAATAAATAGGATGATGGAAAACTGTGTTGATACTGACATCTGAGAGCTGTGTCAGTTTGCATAAGACACAAATGGGACTTCAGATGTTAAGGTGTTTATTCAAATTAGTCCCATAAAACTTGTGAACTTCTTCCATCCCTAAATAATAAGAGTACTTTCAAGATGGTTTTGTTTTCCTCCATCTGTTCTTGTTTCCTTGGGACTCTGTTTTACTGAGAGAAAATGATGGTCTTTTTTTTGCTTTCTGTGAGAACCACTGACACATTGCTATGGAAACTGGAAGTTCAACATTTTAGTGTCATAACTTCAGGAAAAACATGCAGGTATAGCCAAGCCCATTCAAATTTATTTGCAGAAGTTTTTCTTTAATTTACTGCTGTTTCTAGTTAACTGTGGCTTTCATCTGCAATAATAGTTTCTCAAATATCAGTCTGTTGGCACATAATTCATCAAGATGAAATATGTTTTTCCTTCAGCGTGTTAACTGATTATTAGCTTCCATATAAATTGACTTATCAGCTTCAGTTTGTGCAGATGGACCTAGATACCTGTGTACAGGGTTCAGACTTTCCAAGGATTGGACACAAGTGATTTTGACAGTCTCAAGTTTTTCTCAGCATATTCTGAAAATCCTGCCCACCAGGCAACCTAACTATTAGGAGACAACCTGAAAGAAGATAGGTGGGGACTAGTTTCTTCTCCCAGGTAACATATTATAGGGCGAGAAGAAATTACCTCAATTTACACCAGAGGAGGTTTAGATTGGATTTTAAGAAAAAATTCTTCACTGAAACCAGGGTCAGGCATTGGAACAGGCTGCCCAGAGAAGTGGTGGAATCACTGTCCCTGGAAGTGTTCAAAAAACATGTGATGTAGAATCACAGAATCATAGTTATTACATGGTGCTTAATGGCACGGTCTAGGGGTGAACCTGAGAGTGCTGAATTAATGGCTGTACTCAATGATCTTACAGGTCTTTTTCAACCTTTGTGATTCCATGATTAACTGTCCACGACTGATAGTTAAAGGTAATCTGGACAAATAGTACCCTTTACATGGATACTCATTCTACTGATCAACCACATGGAAATTATGAAGTGCTGCCTGTATTCACAGTAGAAACAACATGATACATATTAAATGCTTTTGTTCCTAAAATCAAGTAAGCTTTTTAACAAAATACACTCAGTTTTTCTGGCTTATACAGAACAAAACAGATGACAGCTTGCAGAGATCTTACCTGTGGGAGCAGCTCCTGAAGCTGCATCACAAAGCATGCAGTTAGCCTTAACCAATCCAACGTATGTGTGCTTCCATAAGGGATAATTGCAGATTAGATCTTTTTCAAAATATTGAGTGCTTGTTAACACTAAATTTACACTGCTCTACTGTTACAGTATCAGCTGTTAATGAGTTATCAAACATCAGTTTTCCTATCTATCTTACAAAATATAATCTGCCTTCACGGACACTCAATGCCAAAACATTGTTGATATCTAGTTGACAAGCATTTCGATTTGCATATTAATGTGTTACAGGGTTAACTATGCTCGTTATACAATTAACAAATATTTTGCCTTGTCTCACATGTGCATTTCTGCTATGCAAAATGCTTGTGCTCATTACACAAACCTGCTGAGCTGTTAGCAAGGCTGTCAGCAGAGCTCCTGCCTCACCACATCAATCCTTACTTTATTCCAGGTGATAGCAGCTTTGCCTTCCTCGTAGACATTGAAAGTTTGGCTGGTTCTATGCAGCAGAGAAGAAAAAAGCAGAGGGAGGAAGTTCTGCTCCCTTGCAGATGCAGGTGGGGAGCTGGAGGAGTTTGTCTTCTGCTGAGAAGGAACGTTATTGTGGGAAGCCCTTAGTCCTTTTAAAATGTATGCATTCTCCATTTAGTTATAAATAATTCATACTGCTTGGCTGAGGAAGTATGGGAGCGACTATCCATTATGTAAACCATTTCTCCAAAATGCCATTTGTTATTTAAAAAGTACAAAAAGCCTGATGGCAGCAACTGTGAAATAGAATCTATGTTTCAATGAATTATTTAGACTAAAAATGCTCCAGGGTAGAAGAAGATTATTGTTTTACTTTAAGTCTTGTCGTCAAGGAGTGTAGTTTAAGGGGAGAAGTAAGCTAAATTCGAGAAGTGAAGGAACCCAAATAATTTGTTTCCCTGTTAATAAACATCATAATATGAACCAGAAAATGACACCATGAAACAAATTGGAGAAACAAAAGAACACATTGTGCTAGGGCAACCGAGTTAGGTTGTGCTCCCTGTAATAAGGCAGATGTTATTCACAGAAGATGTAAAACTGAAATTGCTAATATTTTGTATTTCTAGCTGCTACATACTGTTGATATAGAAAGGGTCACAGTGGCAGGAACCCAGCTAATGTCACTCTTAAACCTTTGCACTAGAAAAAGCTACTGTGCATATTAGAAACCTGTCTAAGGTCTGAAGGCCAAAAATATTCAAAGAAACAGCAATTAATCGTGCAATAAAATGATTCATCCATATCATACACCAAATTAAATGTGAAAATGACCCCAAGGACATTTTAAAACCAAAATTTTACATTCATATTAGGGTAAAATTATGACTTTGTTGTTCATTATAACCAAAGCACTCATGATGAGGTTTCACTGGCAATACAGGGAAGTTTAGGTTTTCTTTGCACTCCATACTACCTAAAAAGCTAATATCTCTCAACAATCAACCTTTGCAGCAAGGGGTCCCCAGAACATTAACTTGTGCATTGTAATTCACAAAGAACATGCAAGAGCCCCTGACTTGTAGCCTAATGTAGTCAGAGAACAGAGGTCTGCAAGGTCTGAAGGCCAAAAGAGCTTGACAACAGAAGAGCAGCTGGAAGGAAGGGATCTTAATCAGAAAATTGCTCTCATAATGCAGATTAGTGTAAAAATGTAGCCTATGAAAAATGTACAGTCAGGATGAGCTACACAGAATTTGGAGTCTATTGGTCATAAACAATCATTGATTGCACAAAGTGTATACCTTTCCCTTGTAAAATGTAGACTACAATGTTTGCACTAGTGGTCATCAATTCATCCCAAAGACTATTTAATTCTGCAGCTTTTCCTTACTTAAAAAAGGTTTTTTCTATTCAAAATTGTTAACTGTGCACAGAGATTGATGCTGATATTGTATTTCTTCCCCTTAATGTCATATTGATACTCCAGCCATATACTTGTGTATTAATATCTTAGAAGTTCTCGCAAACCTTTCCTAAGGACTAAGATCTACAAAGTTTATTTGTCAAATTTGCAGTCCTACTTTAAAACAAAAGCTCTTTCATTCTGAAATGCCAAAAATATTCCTGTTTGTTTTAAAAATTACTTTGCTTTAGTTACTGTTCTAAGCCATACCAATAAGGGGGAATGATGGAAAATGATGACTTGTCAGTACAGAACAAAATGTCACCCGAAAACAGAAGGTTTGTGCTGTAATTTTGAACACTTCTTTTCAAAAGGAAAATAAAAAATCAGGGAGCTCTAGGCAAATTATTGCATATCTACTGTATCTAAGCTGTTATATATCTACTCCCACAATCAGTCTCTATGACATAAATGCTCCTAGTGATTTCAGTGATTTTATGTTGAAGTTGTAAGATGTTACAACAACAGTTATTACTCTGAGAAAATAAAAGTAGTTTTTTTTCAAGTGTGTGATTTAGAAACTTAAAATCTAATCTGTTTTCCACAAAGACACTTCAGAACACAAAAATATTTGTATAAAAAATAAACATGTTAGTAAATGCCAGTGCCAGTTTTTCTGCAGTTCACAAGAACATTTTTTTAAAAGTAGTACTAATTGTAGTAGAATTGACAGCAACAGCCATATAAAATATGTTGGCAACCTCAGATCTTTTTCAGGGAGTCCATTTGTACATCAGAAACCCAGGAGCTACCCAGCTGTAAGCTGTGTTCATGTACTCAAGTACTAGTTCGAGTCACTGTAGAAACTGATTGTCATTTTAGTCCAGAAAAATGGCCATTTGTCTATTAATAAATCAGATAAGAGGTCTCAAGTTTGAGGTCTAATGATTCAGCCACCCTTGTGAAAACTGGGGACTCCAGTTGCTGGATAAACTTTATAATGTGAATTTACAGCACACTCAAATTAAAATGCAAATTTTATACAGAGAGGTCATATCTTTCCTTAGATCAACCAGTGTAGATGGGACAAAAAATCACAGGATTTTGTGCATATTTTTTTTTCTTTTGTATCCAAAAAAAGGTTGGAAAGTTCAAATGTAAATGCAGACTGAGAAAAACTGCTCTGAATTTAATTAGAAGTGTTAGTTAGTCTGACCACATGAAATAAAAGGCTATTGGTATCCATAAAGTAAAAGGAGAGGTGATAAGCTGATTTTCTCTTGAGAATAAAAAAGACTCAGGACTTGCAGAACACTGAAGAGCTAGTGAGAGAGAGCAATAATAATATTCCAAGAAAACACTCTCTAAGGTACATGACTTCACTATTTTGTAGAATTAGGAATTATAATTACTTGAACTGAAAAGTCAAAGGAGAAGGGTCTTTATAAAGAAGTGCTCCCATACTGGTTAATGATTGTTTCTATCCTTTGCTTGTTGTCTCTATGTGCTCCATATAGGGTGATGCTCAACTACTTGAAGCAGGATACAACAAGAGAAATCGAAGTTGTTGGAATGCAGAAAAATGTCAGTCTGCAGCACAGGTCAGTATTGGCATTTTCCTGGAAAGAATAACCCTGTTGTTGTTATATAAGCTGTTCTTTGTCAGCAGAGTAAGTGCTGGAGAAATTTTTAGCAGAGTCTTGAAGAAACAAAATTAAATTCTGGCTTCAGGAAGGAGTGCAGATTCCATACAAAGGCAAAGGGTGAAAGCCTGGCCAAACAAACTGCTTCTTATTCCCATTCCCACTTCCCCTTCTCTGGTGTCTATGCTTTTAAAAAGTAAAACAACCCAAAACTTTAAAGACATTCGGGGTGCACATCTCCTCCTGAAATTACTTTGTTGTTTATTAAACTTCAGTATTTGTGTTTCTTATCCCTGTGTTCTGAGAGATCCAGCACCAGGATGAGTCTTGCATACAGCACAGTCCCAACCAGAATCACAGAATCACAGCAGATGCTGAGTTGGAAAGGACCCACAGGGATCATCAGGTCCAGCCCTGAGCGCTGCACAGGACCACCCCCAAGAGTCACACCATGTGCTTGAGAGTATCATCCACAGACTTCTTGAGCTTTGGCAGCCTTGGTGCTGTGACCACTGCCCTGGGGAGCCTGTTCAGTGCCCAACCACCCTCTGGGGGAAGAATGTTTTTTTAATATCCAACATAAACATCTCCTAATACAAGTTCAGGCCATTTGCTTGTGTTCTGCCACTGGTCACCATAGAGATCAGTGCCTGCCGCTCCTCTTCCCCTCAGG
This sequence comes from Pachyramphus minor, assembly GCA_013397135.1. Classification (NCBI taxonomy): domain Eukaryota; kingdom Metazoa; phylum Chordata; class Aves; order Passeriformes; family Tyrannidae; genus Pachyramphus; species Pachyramphus minor. The sequence goes on from VYXB01009657.1 coordinate 245,663, forward strand.
AGGAGGTTATAGACTGTGATGTCTACATCTCAGTCTACAATCAGCACTTGGGACAGGAAGTGGGTCAGCCCCTGGGGTTGAAACAGCCCAGACAAGATGACTGGAGAAAGGGAGATGCTTAGGACTGTTCTAAAGCCCTCATTTCCTGCAGTCTAGTGGCAGCCAACCTAGTCTGACACTCCACATCTATCACAGCCACACCTGAGTACATCCTTCTGCACAAAAGCTTCTTTATGCTCTTTCCTGCAACACAATCAAATAGACCTAGCCAATATTCACGTTTTCTTTGAAAAAGAATCTAATGTTCTGTCTAGATGATTCCTAGAGTACTACGGGTTCTAGAATTCATAGAGTCCATGGATCCACAGGACATCTGACAGAAGCTGTGCAGTATTCATAAAACTTCCATTTGTGCTTCCTTAATAGATGCTGTGAGTGGACATGGGGAAGGTCTACTCACTCTTTTTATACCATATTGATGAATGTTGGTTTTCTACTCTTGGATCAATTAATGACATTCTGTGAAATATCCCCCTCTGTCTCTGCATTGACCGATCTTATATTAAAGCGCATTTAGAGGAAAAGGTTAAAACTCTTTCATGTAATGCAATTAGAATGAACACACTTTTACATCCGTCAGGTGTGAAATCCATTGCATAAAATCCATTGCACACTATGAATTTCAGCTAAAAACCCCTGATTTTCCTGTCTTTCACGAAGTCCAGGGTTTATCAGCTGAGACAGATATTTAGAGTTATATAGCAAACAAGGCTAAAACTTATCCACCATCAAGAATAAAGAGAAAGATGTTGACCATAACCACAAGATGGGAATAGTTTCACTGAAATCAGTGACAATTCGGTAAAAAGAAAAGTAGCTCAGATACTTACCTAATATCTGTTTTTAACACATTACAGACCAGCTTGTGCTATTCTGATTAGTGTTAAATAATCCTGTTCACAGTCAAATGATGTAGAAAAATGACCCTGTAAAATATACTTGTGTCTGTGTTAATAGTCAGAAAGGTTTGAAGAAGTGCCCAAATGACAATTTGGAAGTTATGGTACATCTCTGTGCTGTTCCAGTTCTCTACAGAAAGGCCAAGGTACCTATTTGAAGTGCTCAGTTGGCAAATCAGCTTTCACCAGTCTTTCTGTTTTGGCCACTGATTAGAGCTATAAAACCTTTGATAAATGCCATGGGATGGCATATTAGCCTCATTTGACTTTCTAATTTTAATTTTTATGTGTTGCTGCTGTTTTGAAAAATAGCCCAGTTGTATTTTATTACTAGAAATAAACAGCAGCCTGTAGTTTCCTTCCCACTTTGATGGCTAGATTATAAATATAATTTTAATTTGAATGGCTCCATGTTGCTCCACATGCTAGGCAACATGGAGCCAGTCCCATTTGTAATCCCAGCTGGCAGTGTGGTCCTGAAGGTACAGATTGTTGAGCAAAGAGTAATCACAGCCCCTCAGTCCTGCTGCTGCTGCAGAAATGTTGTGAAACAGAGGACACATTTGCATAGAAAAATAAGCATGTTTTAAATTGTTTCTCCAATTACAGTTACTTCTGAGAACTAAACTCATTTAAGTGGAAGAGTAAAACAAGAATTTGAAACCTTTTCTATCCTAAATAGGATACCTAATTTCAAAGTGTAATCCTAAATTTTATAGGGTTTAGGTTTTTGTAGTTTAAAATCAGGCAGGCAAAAATTATCACTCTACTGAATTTCTACATAAAAGAGTTAATTTAATGCCACTCATAACTTCTACAGCAAACACATCTTTATAACATTCCTAGAACATATTTTTTGAAAGGAATTTAATCTTGAGCAAAAGATTCAATTTATGGTGAGATTATTACCTCTGTTAGCAAGTACTTTTTGTGTTAATTGGGCATAAAGAGAAAAATACTGCACTTTACATTTTTGTTATTTTAGTATTTGACTGTTGGATTGAAATCAGATTCACGGGAAGTTTTTTAATATTTTCTTTAAAGACAGCAAACTGAAATCTTCATATGTGTGATGAGGGTGTGGAATCCTACTCTATTGCAGTTGTATGGCATCTCTTAATTGAGATGCTGTCTTAACTTGCTTTTTATGCGACTTGCTTTAGCTTCTTTTTCTTTTTAAGATTCCCCTCTCCAGCAGCCTCTGGACTTTACCTCAGTCTGTTCTTTGAGCAATGTTACAAGATTATTTTCAGGTCTGGGCTCAAGACCCGGAAACACCACTCTGTAGAAATCAAGAAAATGTCCTTTTCTTGTTACTCCTAACATTTTTTTGTAGCTTCTATTCCTCAGCATCTCACTGGAAGAACACACTGGAAGACCTTAAGGTCTTTTCAGACTTGTTGCTTCTACAACGCAATTTTGCAGTCTGAACTTGCCCTTCTCAGTTTTGATGTTTGTGTCCTCTCTAAAGTAAATCTACTTTGGTAACTTTTTGAGCCAGTTCTGGTCTTTTTTTTACATTATGCATTTATACTTCACATACTAAAAGAGACTAATAGAAATTTCTTTTTGACTTGGGATGCCAAGCTAAATGTTTGCCTGTTCAAAACCCACAGCTGGATAGAATAAATCCGAATCAAGGGCTCTTTGTTCCTAACTGTTTTTTAATGTCCCATTGTCCAGGAAAGGGCTTAAGTGTCCACTTGAAAATATATTAATGATTCCACTATGATTTCGTGTGACTTTTTGTTACAGCTTTTCTCTGCTAAACTGCCAATTTCAGATACTCCCTTGCGTGGATGTTCAGCAAAGGCTTAAGGATGCAATGTTAAAGCTGACAACTTCTGACTGTTTCGGTGACATTTTGAGTTAACAATTAGAAAATCAGTAAAATGATCTAAACAAGACTCCATAATACCATGAAAAATATTTTTTTAATAAAAACAGTGTTGGTGAGATCCAGAGTTTCCTAAAACACTGAACTAGCTTTGGAAGGGGAGATATGGAAGAAGGAAGGAGTTAACATAGTTCTTCTAAAATAAGAGCTTAAATTGCCTCTGAAGTCTATGGAAAGCATACGCAGGATATCTCTGAATGACAAGAGCAATAGTACTTTCCTAAAACAATCACTGTTCTCCTCCACTGGCTGTCCAGGGAACTGGTAGGAATCAGTAAGAATTACAAAGAATTACAACCCAGAACTTCCTATTGCTCTCCTGAGCAATAAATTCCCAGCGAGCAAAGCTTTTAAAAGATGGTAGCAGTGATATCAGTTGCCCCCTAATCTCTAGGATTACACAGTTTGCACAAAGGTGAACACTAAGGCAGGTGACATGGGAAGGGCATCAGCAAGTCCCAGGGCTGAACCCAAACCACCACAGTGAACACAGTATGTGCTCTTTCCCTCTTTTGAGTCTCTAGAAAAGGACTGTTATCTGGGAAAGGGCAGGAAATATAATTAAATTCAGTCTGAACTCCTGTCAGTATTTTTATAGGAAACTACAACTCTTTTTTTACATAAATTTAAGAAGAAATCTACCTGGCTTTACAGCAGTCTGTTCTGTTAGAAACTAAAACTATTTGGCCATATAAACATAAAGAAAGACATTTGTGACATTGATTCTTGTCCTACAAGTCAGGATATTTGTTCTTTGTGAAGGTAGATGTCTTTTCCCAGTATAATTTGGACTACCTTTATCGGTACACTTGGAATCATGTTTCTTTCTTTCCACTCTTTATAAGGGTACTAGCAAGTGAAAAAATCCATCAGGATAGAGAAAATTCTTAAAGTAATGCATACACTTATAAACTAGAAACAGATCTGCCTAAGTGACAGAATTCATCAGCTTCCTCATTCTTTCCTAAAACACTATAAAAAGGCAATAATTCAATAGTGATGAGTCAGAAATAGGATATTGACCCATACATTGATTCTGTCAAGTGCTTTTGATACTCAAATATTTCAAACTTCAGTGCTGTTAATAACCGTACAGCCTAAATATTGTTATAGTCCCCAACAGTCACTGAACAGCTTAGCACTGGGGTGGGGGGTGGGTGGGTGTGGGAAATTACACAAGGGTGTTGTGGATTTTGTGTTCAAACAGGAGGTTATTTTGCTCTCATACTGGAACTGGTATCTCAACACCTTGAGAAGCTATTGATATGGCACCTCTTGATTGCTTCCTTCAATCCACTGACTGATTCATTTCAAGCAGGAATTGTTGGCACCTTTGCTGCCAGGGTTGCTCATGCTCAGCTGCTCACCAGGACCCCCAGGGCCTTTACAGCAGAGCTGTTCCCCACCAGTCAGAGGGACAGGACTTTGCATCTGTCTCTACGGAATTTCACAAGCTTCCTGTTGCCTCATTCCATCTGCAAACACTGCAAATAGCCCTTCTGTACAATATTTTGGTCAGTCCACTTTTTTAATCTTAGTCACAGATCACTGGTGATTCTCAATCTCCATTCCACTTACTTGGGTTTACTCTGTAAAATGGCCAACTTTTCTCAGGGGTAAACGTGTTGTCTCTGCTCGTATTTATGCACTTCTGGGACCTGTTTTATTTAAGTAAACTCAGTTTAGCAGAAAAGCTCAGAAAATGCAGGCAGCATATAGGTGCAGGTGAATAGAGCTTCTGCTGAGCAGAAAGTTATTTCCTGGATAAGAAGTATGATGTTGTTTTAAAGGCTGTGCTTTGGAGCACGGGATTAGTCACTTGCCAAGATAATCAGTCTGACTCTCCCCGGTGCTACTCCAGCTGCATTCCTTCCTGTGCATAGCCATTGTAACAGCGCTTAAAACTGAAGTCATACAGTGGTGAATCAGGCTGCAAAGTTTAAGAAAATAAGAAATGGAGGTGTGGTGGGAGGTTAATTTCCCTCCTACAATATTTCGCAATGAAACTACTTTTTTTTTTTTAACTGAAAGAAATGTAATCTAGCTCTCAACTCACCACACTAAGGAGAAGTGCTATGGTTCAACAGCTGCTTGCAAAAAAGTCCCTGGTTAGTAGCATAAGATGTTTTCTTCTGACTTGTTTTCAATGACAATTATCACTGATGAAATATGCAAAGAGGGAAAATAAGAGAAGAAAAACAGAGAAAATAATATTCAATGAAAGCGCATACTTCAAAGCACCTAGAATTAAAAAAAAAAATCAGACCCACGGTTTACTGAATATGTGCACAGTATAGAAGATTTCATCTTAATTTTCCGAAGTTGATGTGACATCATTTGAGGAGCTGGGATATAGTTATAAAAGTTGCAGTTCCATGGAGTGACAAATCAAATCTCATGTATTTCATTTAAAATAAGTAAGCGGTTGTTTTGGCATTTTTTAGTAATGCTGAAGAAAAAAAAAAACACCAAATTTGTTTTAAGCAAGCTCTTAGCTTACTTCCTTTTGCTCATTATTTTTCCTTCTTAATGCTGATCTTTATGATCAATACATGACAATGTGACAGTAAATAGCTGTCATTAAAGTCAGAAGTTTCTAGCAAACTATCTACTTATACTAATCCATAGGGAACATGGTAATGTACTGAAGAGCTTCTCTTGGGTTTCCAAATGCATTGAATGAAGATCATGATCAGAAGGCTTTTATTCTTAGCCTTTCAGTTCACAAGAAATGGTCCTAAATGTCAGCAGATCTGTTTGGTATTATATAGGGAGTTATAACTTCTCTGCATTCCCAGCACTTTATGCTCAACAATATTCCAGAACAGTACTAATTTCTCTGCTGCATTGGCAAGTTTTCTCATTTTAGTTACAAGAAATGCAGTTTGAAACTTATGAAAAAAGCTGCATAATAGTTTGATTTCTCTATAATTGAATTTCCCAAATCTGCCCTCAGATGCTAAAGCACAGCTCTGTGTCGCAGTCTTGTTCTCTGGGACAGGGAACAGACCAGCGACGGGGGTTCTTGCGAGCTGCTTGAGAGTCGTGAAGTAGCAGCAGGAGCAAGGGCTACCAGGTTGAGTTCACCCGCCCCGAAACCCACAAAGGAGAGACGGAGCCGATGTGAACACCAGGATAGCCGGAGCTGATCCAACTTTATTAAACAAAATGGAGGGTTTTTATACCGGGGGGAGAACTTTCTGGAAAAGGGGTGGTATGAGGCGGAGCATGCAAATCCGCTCACAGTGATAGGGTAAACAGGGATACATAACTATGAGAGGGTGTCAACTGGGGAGTGGAAAACTAGGGATAACTGGATTGGTCGGTACCCCAGGGTAGACCGACCAATGAGGAACAGGTTGCCAAGCCTGACAGGGCTTATCGGCAGAGAACAGGGGAAGGAAAATGGGGGATGGTCAACCTAACAATAGGTTTAAAAAACACCACACAAACAGTCTTTAATGTAAAGTCACAGTCCGGTGGTTATTGCATCGCCTTGTGCTTTCCACGCCTCGAAGCTGGGATCTCGGCCTCCCCTCCTCCTGCCCATTGCCTTATATGAGCCATCTCCAACAGCTCTGTCTAATTTACAAGAGCAAGACAGAGACACACATATCTGAACAAAAATCAGCACATATTGTTTAATTCCTTCACAAATCTGCTTTTAGTACATTGACAACATTGTTCTATTACTCTATTATTATGCCTTGGTGGGCCAAAAAGTTTGTCTTTCCTCACATAAAGAGGAGTCCAGACTCAATATGTAATTTTGGTCTTTAGTTCTTTGTTTTGCAAGAGAAAATGGGATTGTGGCAGCAATACCAGCAGCAAAAGAGTGAACTGTCTGTGATTTGCCTTCCAGCAGCAAACCTGTTCCTTTGTTTATATCATTAGTAGTCAGATTTATCATAGTTGTGTTTAATGCTCTCCAAGAATAGGTTCCCAGAGTGCTTTATGGGCATGAATTGAAAGTGGTCACTGCCCCAGAGAATTTTCATTTAAAATCATTCTGATGGGAAATAGGGGAAGAGTTATCTGCAAGCAGAGGCAAGCAATGCTACACCTGCTTAGGATTTTGCTGAGGAGAAGTCAGAGACAGAGAATGCAAAAGGGTCAATGGAGGGAATTAGCTTAGAGAAAAACAACAGAGAGCTGACTAGGAGGACTATTCCAGCAAGAATAAGTCAGAGGGGAACAGACTGAGTGAAACTTGGATAACAGAGGGTGCAAGCCATCACCCATGACAGCAAGGCAGAGTGGAGATTATCAGTGCTAGGGAACATCTGAAACCTCCTAATGTTTGATTTCTGGTCTCATCAGCTGTGTTCTCTCAAGTTATTCTGCAACTTCTGGTCAGGCCTCCCAGACAGCAGTGACCCTCTTTCACTGTCTTCAGGTCGTTCTCACACCAGTTTTGGTGGTCAGAAGCCCATCGTTGGTTGTTCCCATCCCGTGCTGATGCTCCCATGAGGTCACTGACCACTGCTGCAGTACAGTGCTGAGACTGCTGCAGCAGTACCAACACACAGGACCCCATGGTAGCTGTGTTCCCTTTGTAAGAGAAACCTCATTTTCTACAGTTTTGTCGTTCAAGGCACATACCCTAAACCAACACGCTCAGAGTAGGTACAACACCTATAGGATTGTTAGGGAATTATTTTGAAAGGCCAAAAAATAGCCATTCCAAAACACACTTAAGGATTTCCCTCTGGTTCATACATATGGGTTTATTTAAAGGATAAACCTTTCTGAAAGAGAATAACAAGTCCTAGACCTTATATTACTATAAATTTTACATATTCCTTAAATGATGCAAATTAACTTGTCAGTCTCTGATCACATATATCAGAAGGAAGCTGCAGCTGCTTGCAGCCTGAACCATTGTCAACACAAATCTGTCACTGGCAACAATAATATGGGATGAAGTATTTTTCTGAAATTCATCAGAATAAATAAAAGTATGGCATAGCCACACTGTATCATAAGTTTTCTAATTGGGAGCCACACTAATAACGTCTGAACAAGAATTCAGTGTTAAAACTCTTTGTTGATAACAAAGTCTGATTCAAACTCCTGTGGTGCCACAGAAAATATTTGTGGAATGGACACTTTTGCCTGTAATGGGAGCGAGTTGAAGCCAATGCATAAATGGTGCTGAAGGCTCCTCATTAGCCTCTCAGAGAACATCCCCATCAACAGTTCATTAAGTATACACTTTTCTTAAAAAAAAAAAAAAAGGAATTGTGGATCAAAAATTACGTTCTTCTGTTCCCATGTTAGCTGAGAGGTTATAGAACGGAGTATAGTTCCAGACACTTTTAAAAGACTCTTCCACCATCAGACATAGGCTTGATGTCAGTGCAGATAAATGGCAAGGCCAGATGCATCAGCTTTTCTACCAACTGTCTCTGGCTTCAATATTTGATCAATTTACTTTATACAAACTAACTGAAGCTACAGTAGAAACCTTTTTCATACTCCTTTCATCCTTCTTCAGTGAACAAAGACGTCTTCTCCTCAAGCATTACCTGTGAGCTCTTTTTGTGTTGTGTTTTGTAGATGCCTAATTAGGCCACCTCAAAGAGTCTGTCAGAATTCAGAAGTCGCTGCTGACACTAAGCTCCTTTGACTTTCTCCTTGAGGAACAGCCCTTGGAGGTGAGATGGGGATGTTACAATGGAGACAGGTGGAGTCAGTGTTCTCATGTCCCACTCACATAGAGTGGCATTTCTGAATCTTTATAACATAGTAACTTGGGATTCGGTGGTGAACATGGCTAACAGTGGTTGGACTTCATGATCTTAGAGGTCTTTTCCAATTTGATGATTCTATGATTCTATAACAGAGGAATTTCTTAGTCTATCTGCCCATCTGCAGGATGAAAGAGTAGCCCTCAATGACTGAGATGCAGAGAGGGGTTCAAGGGACTGTAGTTTGATTGCACATGCACCCAAATAAATGGCTGTTTTCCCTTGGCTCATAATACATTTCTGATCCCAGATAACAGCCTGAAATATGTAATAGAAAGTGATAGTTGAGTTTCAATGGAAGACATAACAAAAGTTATGAGAAGTTACGGTTTAGGAAAATAAAAGTTTACAAAATTAAGCTACATGTATTACAGACTACAGACTTGCCTCTGTGCTTCTGTGTTCTCTTGCATTTGGTATTTTTATACAGTGTGTTTTTGCAATGACTGATCTGTGCTTAAGGAGCTCAGTTTGATTTATATCAGGCACCTAAACAAACTAATTTCCTCCATTTTTTCTCATTGTGATCCTTGAAAAAAATTGTAATGGAACTCAAAGGATTTTGAGAAATGTTTAAATCAGAGGACTGTTAGCAATAGTTATTGGAAGCAGTTACCCAGGTAAAGAGGCTAAATATTTTGTAACTGCAGCCAGGAGTTACAGCTGGTTCTCACTCTCACTTTGAAAGACTTAAGATGCTTCCTGCAATTACAGGTAATTATAAATTTCCTGGTAAATACAGTTGCTTCAGGGTAATGGAGGGTTGCATAGAGGCAGTTGTGCCCAAAGATGGAAACTTTGCATTATCAATTCACATACCTATTATTTGCATAATCTGTGTAATCACAGAGCAAATGAATCTTGAGGAATAGGAACGTTATCTTCTGGGTCTTTCTTTAATTTTTTGGTAGAATCATTGTGGGAATGGTGAAGAAGGGTAAAGAGTGATTTTACTTACACTTACAGTGAGAATTTCCATTCCTTTTGGTGGCAGAACAACATATTGAATTAAAGTTCTGCTACCGGTTTTTTTCTAACATGTTCATGTATCTCCTTCAGAGATATTCAGAGGTCTAGATCTCCCTATCAACAGTTTTGACTGGGACAGCCCCTTATATCTCCACTTATTTTCAATTCACCTTCCCAAACATCTGAGCAAAATCTGGCAAATCAAATTTTTCTTTGCCATAAAAAGAACTGGGACAGATAATACTAAACAGCTGTAGGAAAAAAAAAAAGGCAGATTTCAAGAGAACTGAAATGAACCTTCGAGCAGCTGCTCAGTGTTTTCAAAAAGATGCTGTGATTGCTCATAGAGTATGGAAATGAACAGGGCAGTAACAACAAGCTGCATATCACTCAAGTGTCAAGTGAAACAGTAAAGTAAATCACAGGGTTAGAGGGTGAGCTGAAATTCAATAAAGTACACTTAAAAAAGGAAATCAGCCAAAAAGGTAGTAAAAACAGACAAAAAGACACTACAAGAAGCACACAGAAGTTTTTCTGCAGGGGAATACTTTCTGTAGAGTTTACCACATTGGCTTTTGCACTGTGAGGTGGAAGCATGATCCACTTGCAAGAGGGTTTTGGTTAGAGATGTTCTTATCAGACATTCATCAAATGCTATGGGAAAGAGGGGCATTGACTATGCTTCCTTGGATAAAGTAGAGAGCTTTCAGATTTAGTGAAGCAACTGGACAAAGGTGGGAGCCGCAACATGACCAGAATTAACAGGACATGCCTGGTCACACAGAGAATAGGAGAAGCAGAGAATAGTGTTTTCTTCTCCATGCTAAAAAGCCACAGAACTGCCGGCAGGACTGTTTGAGTGTTGTCACTTGGTTTATGGTCATCTAGTGGATAATAAAAACAAGGCCTGAAAGAAGAAAATGTTAAAAGAATTGAAGCCTGGGGCTCTGTTTCTATTCTCTGGCTGATAAAATTGCCAACTGACAAGAGGTAACTCACGGTAACCAGGAAAATTTATTGAAGATACAAGTTAATAATTACAGTGGTACACTGTGCCTGTAGCTCTGGCACACACTGATGTGCTTTCTTTCTGTCCCTTACAAGACTACAGAAATCCATATCCTGCAATTATGTGCAGGGCCTTATTCAACCAGATACTCAATGAATGAAGCAGATCTGTGACTGAAATTAAGGACTCCACTTTGCCCTCAACCTGAGACTGTGCAGGGAGTGAGTTGCATTTCTGCCTTTGAAGATTTCTGTCCCTCACAGTAATAATTTTCAGTTCAAGACGGACTACCTTATTTTCATGTAAGATGTGCTTCCTAATAACATAACTTTCTGTGCTGCTGTTAGGATCATCACATCCTTAAATCTCTTTTCATCATGTTAGGCTCTGAAACTCCTATTTTTCACAATTTGTTTCAAAAAAAAAAAAAAAAAGGTATTTTTCAGTCTATCACTTAACTTGATTAATGTCTCATTTTTCTTTGACAGCACAATGTGTGTTATCATTAGGATTTTCATGATCTACTTAGTAACTCAAAGCAGTTAATTTTCTTTCTCCTCTCACAAGTACTCCCCTTTGAAAAAGCCCAGATGTATTAGGCCTAAATTAGGAGCTTAGTCACTACTAGAGATTGATGCAGCCCACCTCACACCTAAACTGACCCTTTAAAGCACCTTGATCCATGGAGGGAACCTACAGAGATCAGCCTGATGGTGTAGGTGTATCAGTTATGTGTATAGAGGTAAGAGGGAAGGACCACAGTTTTTTTCTTCTTGTGGCAAAACCTTAATTCTTTGCTCTTGTTCATAATGACAGGTAATTTACTTTGCCTTCAATGACAGTTAATTCCATTTGCCTTCTTTTTTTAAAATATACCTCAAATAGCACACTGCTCAACATGCAGTTTTGGAAATCTAATATCAGCTGTTCAGTATGAAATTATGGTTTGCATTACCAGATCCTACAAGGCAAAAGCTTACAATATGTTTAATTTAATGTATTTGTACTAGCACAGAATTTGCACAAGGTGAAAAATATCTAACTTACAAATAAGTATGCACAGAACAAGTTTGCAAAGCTTGGGTGCTATCTAATGACCTCTGTCTTCCATATATAAAATGCCTAGTTATTACTTTACTCTTTGTAACAGTTCTGGTTTAACAGTATCTCAATGTATTTTGAGAGATAAATAACTAAAAACAAGGTAACAAGGTACTGGTTCCTAGGAGCTCTGTAACACCTGTAATGAGCACACTCTCATCCAATGGTAAATGCTTTGACTTTAATTCTAATCCTGACCCCTCACTAGTGCTTGACAAAGTCAGTCCTAGCTCTAATCTCTTTCTTCCTGCTGCTCTGATTTCTGTCGTTTAATGTTAAAAATTAGCTAAATTGTGTCTGGGTTTTCTGTGTGCTAAGGAGTCAGAATGGCAAGCAGGCTCATTTCAAAATCCGCAGTAATGTGAGTCAGACTCCAGTCATTGCAGAGCACAACAAGTCTTGTTTGGAGGGGACAAATTGTGGAAGCAGAAGAGATGCAACTATGTACAGACCAGCATCAAGAACAGCTCTCTTTTAGTTGTATTGATGCAGTAAATATCTCCTTTCTTTTGTTTTAACATTTCTATTGAACATTTCCAGCTCCTCAAAAAATTCATTTAAAGTAGGTTTTGTTTGCAATCACGAAAGCTTCCTCTTTTCTTCCATTCTGCTTGTCCCACACCATCAATCCTCTTTGGTACTGCCAACAAACCTGCAGTCCTTCACTGATTTGCTGAGAAATACATTTGCATGTCCTGTTCTCAGGATTAAAAGGATGTAGGAATCCATAGTTGCATGAAAGAATAAACAGAATAAAACAGAATAAAACAGAATACGATTCTCCCCTCCACCCTAGCAAAACCTTTTAAATCAAATCATGTTCCTTCCAAGGAATACTCTCTTTTCTTGATAACTTATCTCCCCCTAAATAGTTGGCTAATGCGACCTACTAAGTTAACACAATGGGAAAAAAAATCTCTACAGCCTGTGAATGAAGTCAAGCCACCCTGAAGACAAGATGCCAAAGAGCGTATGTTTTGTTTCACTGTACACAGATGAATCTGACTTTTACAATTCCTTGGGGTGAGGGGGAAAAAAATCACAGCTCTCCATTACTAGAAAACAAATTACTCTGGAATGGAGACACTCCAGAAGTTAAGGGGTACTTGGGGTCCCCATTATTTCCTCATGTTCCTTTGTGAATATGATCCACTTGTTCCTGCTCTTACATAAATAACTTCTGAATCAGGAATGTCTCTGCATGTCTCTGGTCCTCAGCTCTCTGGGCTCATGGGGAAGCAGAGCAACTACAGCAGTTACACACTATACATATATCCTTACGTGCTGGCCCACTGCAACATGTAGCCCAAAAGTGGAGCTGGGAAACACATTCACATGCCCTGATATTAGAGAAAAGAAAGGGTGTGTGCCAGCACAAGCTTGTTCGCTGCTGACTAGTAGAAAGGGATGCACAGTGAAATCTTCAAACTTGCAGGAGGTACAAAGCTCTTCTGAATAGTAGTTTTGTCCTGAAGCAGGTTAAGTTCGTAAGGACCTCGTAGAATTGAGCAAGAGGGTGAGAGAGTGAGTAAAAAGGTGTCATGTGAGCTTCACTATAGATTAAGGTAAATTACAAAGGAAAAATAATGAAAATTATGCCATTATTATGTTGAGTTTTGAACTGACAATGGCAATTTAGGAAAAGTATGATGGTATTATCATTGGCTCTCTGAAACCATGGAGTCATTGTGCAGTGGTAGATAAATGCCACAAAAAGTGTTGGGTATCATCAAAAATGGTATTGAGAAGTATCAGGGTAATGACATCATGAGTACTGTATGTACTTTTGGTTATCCTACCACAAGTTGGACTAGTGATGACAGAATAAGCATGTAAGATAGCAAGCAAAGTGGTCAAAGCAGTGTAGAATCAATTATATGAGGAACAATTAAGAATGCTGGGATCTCCAGTTCTGGAACACAGGGCTGAAGCAGGTATTGCTGACATTTTGACTCTTAGAGGAGTAATTGATAAGGCAATTGATATACCAACTCTCTGAGAAGGAGAATGAGGGAACACCAATTAAAGTTGGTTTGATGTCAACTTAAAACAAATAAACTGTTGTTTATAGAGAGTAGATAAGGAACTTCTGGAGCTTGTTGCAAGATGAGTCTTGGTGGCAGATAGAATCAATGACTCTTAGAGGGACAAATTCACACTCTCATGTTTAAGGCAATAAATAAAGATGTACTCTTTTAACTTTCCTAATCCTAAAACTGTGAATGCTGTGAGAAGTATGGAGGGTTTGGTCTGCTGACAAAGGGCAGGCTCTAGTATTCTCCTTTGACAAGATCACCTCATGGCATTTCCAGAGACAGAGTACAGAAGTAGCTGGAGCTCTGGGACTCCTATCAGACAAGTTAAGGCATTTCTTACGCACCTAAAACTAGCTGAAGACATGCTTGAGCATGTCAGTCCTTTGTGCACTCCTCCTAATATTCACTCTCTATGCCTCTGAGGTCCTAGTTCTCCTCCAAAGAAGTACCAGCTCAGTGGCTCAGATGCTCACCTCAGTGAGGTGGTATATCTGTGTTTTAGGTAAGTGCCTTACTGTGTAAAGAGACTGGGCAGTCATGTTCAATGTGTGTAAACATGCAACTTGAAATATGTGCTAAGCTGATTTTCATTCTGTGAAGAATGTTGCTAAGGCATTTTGCTGTGACAAACTGCAGTTTGCATTTAGAGCCTTGAACAGCCCGGAGACAAGGATATTGACAACAACGATTACAGGCAGTTATTTTGTACAGATATTTGAAACTGTGTGTTTAAACTCCAGCTACCACAAGCTAAACAACCCTCTCCCCTTTTCTTTAAACAAAGTTGAATACAATTTCAATCTGATAAAAACCTGTGAAGTGTGCTGGGTAAGTAACAGAAAAGGTAAAGATTACTAGTTCTTTCTGCAAATTGCCCCCTCTGAGACAGAGTGAGACATTAGAGTCTGCCTTAATCAAAAAGCTAGCAGGTAGTCCAGATACACTGTTTGATGCAACCAATCTAAAGGAAAACTCTGTGGGTTTATCATCCTCTTGCCTTTTCCTCTCTAATGTATTTTGCTTTCTGTAATTTGCTTTAAATTGTATTGAATAAGCAGGCTGAAAAAAAAATCAAATTCCCTTAAATTACAAATTACTTACTTGCTGTATTTCCCATTTTATTACACTTTCAAGAACGGAAAATACTTGAACAAAATACAATCCCTTGTGTAACTGTAGGACTTGCTGTCACAAAAAAGAGACAATAAAATAACATTAGATTTATACTGGGAACATCAAGAGGAAATAAAAGTTATGTACCTATAGGAAACACTTCAAATGCCAGCTTTACTAAACAGCAACATTTACTTTTGAGAAGATAATCTCTCAGTGCTGGGTTAATCAGGACCTCAAACATTTGGAACATATTCCAGATTTTTAGATCGTCCTGCATGTAGACAGCATAACCTTTACCCATGACCAAATAACCCTCTGCTTGCAATCCATCTAGATCCAGCATGGATATCTACACAGACCCTTGGAATTTCTGTTCTTGAAACCATCATGTGACATAATGCTTTCCATCATGTGACATAATGCTTTTCGAATCACTTTATCCAACATTTTCCAGCTAATAATAGCAGTGCAGAAAGTCTACATTAACTGATAGCCTGCGTGTGGCTATTTAGCTTGTTGTTATTTAAATAATATGTAGTCCTTCAACAAGATGGAAACTTTGTGTACATAACACAAGATCAAAGACGTTATTTGACTTGAGACAAGATTATTATATAAAAAGGGGAGTAAACAAGGTAAAATGACAAATACCCTGGAAGAAGAGAATGCAGTGGCCCAGATCTGTGTTTTGTAATTTCTTTTTAGTTTTTCCTGCTTCCGAAAAAAAAAAAAATCCTCATGAATAGATAATTATTCTTCTATACTGTAACATGCGCACTATGGCACAAATCTTTATGTTCATATTCACCCTTCATCAAAAACTTCTTAAAGCTACCCACTAAAATTGTTCAGTACTATCTTCACTCAAGTCCAGCTTTATCAAGGGTCACTTACTGAGGCAAAGTTTCATTAGTTAGTACTTCATGTACTGTAAGCTGTTGGAAGATGGAAGCATTTTTCAGCCTGATTGAAATCTGCCATAATATTTTTTATTACTTTGCACAGGTGTACACTCCTGAAGTATTCCCAGAGGCCTCAATCCTTTTACAGAAGCTATTTGTAGACACAGACTCATTTTCTGGTGGGCACTGGTTCATCATCAAAACCAGTGTTCAAATATTCTTTCTCTTGTTAAAGGCACCATCTTCCTCTCTCTCTCAGTGTCCCACCAGTTTTAACTAAGTTGTGCCCATGAGGGATTCTGACATGATTAATGGTAGATTTAGCCTTTTGCTAGCAAAGCACGCTATACTTCAGGAACTGTATAAATAGGTTATTTTAAAATTAAAATGTTAAATAAATTGAATGGGCTTTCAGCAATGGAGAAGTAGAATCACAATTGTTTGGGAGGCATTGTCATTGCAATATCATAATATCAAAGAGCAGAGAATATCAATGCTTTCAGACACTCCTAGGTGTTTATGAGAGATTTTGTGATGAGGCAAGGCTGTTTGAAGGCTCACATGCAGTGGTTCAAGAGTCAGGGAAGAGTATCAGACATAAATTTTGGGACAAGATACGAGGAAGTACAAAAAAAGAAAAGTGATGAAAGGAATTACACATACTGTACAGAACAATTTTCTTTTTGCTAGAAAAACTAAGTTTCCATAATGTCACTGCTGAAGACATTAAGTTGTACTTTAAAATGATGGCATGCACAATGTACAATGATATCTAAGCAACTCCTTTCCAATGAGCTTCATCATTGCTGAACTTTTGCCTATACATAGTTCCAGTCCTGCAGGTACTTGGGACTACCAGTATTGTATATATTTATTATATTTTTGACACTGCTCATAGTACATAGCATAACCATAACACCATTTAGGTTGGAAAGACCTTTTAGATCATAAAGCCCAACTATTAACCCAGCACTGCCAAGCCCTCACAAACCATGTCCCTAAGCAACACATCTATGTGTCTTTTAAACACCTCTAGGGATAGTGACTCTATCATTTCTATGGGCAGCCTCTTCCAGTGCTTGTCAACCCTTTCAGTAAAGAATTTTTCAGCAATATCCAATCTAAATCTCCCTTAGTGTAACCTGAGGCCATTTCCTCCTGTTCATTGCTTTTTACTTGGGAGAAATACTGATGCCCACCTTGCCACAGCCCCCTTTCAGGTCACTGTATCTTCCCAGACTAAGCCCAGATTTCTTTGTGGATGCTGCCTAACATAAACTAACACTTTCTGGCTTTCAGATCCAAAGCTTGAATGGTTCTTACAGAACCAACGTTTAAAATCAGCTGTATTTCTTCCCTCCATTCCAGAATGTAACAGATTAGAGGCAGAGACAGAACACTAACCATAATTAAACCTGACCCCAAAAAATTCCAATTAAAAGCTTTCCCAAATCACCATATGATTTATTTCAGTAAGATTTCATTCTGCAAAGTTAATGTACTGAAATTTCTGCACAGAAGGAAATTGGAAAAGTTTTCAGCTTTTCCAGCTTTATAACTTGAAACAAGTATACCTCTATATCTGTGCAATGGAATGAACCACTGTGTGGTTACAGCTGTATCAGGATAAAGCACTTTGCACCCTTGCTTATTTCTGTAGTTTTTCTTTTTTTTACCATGAAATCACTTTCAACCACACTTGGTCAAGTTATTGATAAAGAACGAACAGGGAGAAAAGCTGATCTTCTGTGATATCTCTTGTGCAGTTGCCCTGGAAGACATCAATAAATTCAGAAAGCTCCAGACCAGTATTTAGTCTGATAAACAGGTCTTTTCTTTGTGCATGTATATGTAAAATATGTATATGTTTGTCTCTCGGAGGAAAATCTTGTTTGCTCTGTAACTTGCAGCATTATTGATGTCCATGTACCTTCACAGAACTGAGTGCACTTCTTTACTTTGAATACAAAACCAGAAACTTGTTAAAAAATACTCTGATTATTTTGGGAAAGTTTTGTCTGGATAAAGAATTTTCAAGGTAATACAAAGTCAAATTAGATCATCAACTACTTTTACCCTGGTAGCTAACTGTCAAATGCTGAAATTCTAATTAAATTCTTTGTGGCTACACTACACTTATCAGCCAGTCTAATATGATTTGTTTCAGCGTTTTCATTGATAATTTAAATCAGCTTTTGTAGATGTGTTATGCATTTTTCTGAAGTGCCAGTATTTGCTGTGTCTTAATGAAATAATTCAACAAAATATTAGTATTATTCCTGAAAAAGATTTGGTTTCTGTAGGAAAGGAGACATATTAAACAAATTACACACCTGCTAATACATTTATTTGGAAACACAACTACAAAGAGAAAATCGAGTGGGTAGTACTTGTAACCTCTTAAATGGACTGGGGTTTGTCTTCATTTTTTAAGTTAATGAAAAATTTAGAAGAAAAAATTGACTCATCACTGCTAAGACTTGCAGAGTAAATCGCCATGAGGGAAGTACTAAGTGACGAAGACACCAGGCCAACTGATCCGAAGTTATTCTAAAGAATATTCATAGGATTAACACTAATGCTTGTGATTATTTTTAGCTACTGGTTTAGAAATACTAAACTTCTGAATTCCTGAAAAATGTCACTGGAATTACAAATTCTGCAAAAAGTTGTATAGCTGTAGTTTATCCAAACTTGCTTTCCTTGGGCACTTCTTGAAGATTTTTAACCTGTTCAATAGACTACAGATGACTACAAGCAGTGTTTTAGATCCAAATACTCACATGAACAGATTTTTGCTACAGATCTGGCTGTCCCAGAGGTCCCTAAATATAAATGAGAATGCCAGGCACCAGAGCAGAACAAAGACAGCAGGAAAAAAACAACTTGTAGTGTGAAATGCAATTAAATAAATTGTAGCAGAAAGAGAATGGGTTTTACATGGAAGTATAAAAAGTTCCCTGTAGTTCCTGGAGAAGATAAAAAAAAATAACTCTTTGATGAGTATCATTAAATGTTGTGGTTCTATAATCAAAATTGCTCTGGATCTGCAAGAGGCTTTTCTTCAAGCAACACTGGAATAGCTATTTCTTCAAATGTTTTGAGTACTATGTACCTCCATTTTCTGAACGAGGTGCTTTCTGGAAGAATAAATTAAATAAAAATGTTTTGACTGTAAGATTGTTGCACTGTAATTCTTTCACCTAGGCAACACAAAAAGTTAAAAGCTCTTAATTTCAGTCACAACTGACAGAAGCAGTTTAGACCTTTGGCTGGAATAAATTGATGTAACCATATGAAATCAAGGAGGCTAAGCTTCCTTCTTACATGAAAAAGATCTGTCTCTAACCTAAACATCCAAGGAGCTCAGATTATGCACAGTTTCAGCAAACTCCTATTCAGATGCAAATTTCCTGTGGGAAGAGGGAGAAGGGTAGGAGAGAGGTACTTCACTCTCGCCTCTCTCCCATGCCCATGTCTCAGTACACTGAGGCATCCGAATGGCAACCCTGGCATTCAGTGAAACATGGAAACACAGTGCCTTGTGTCTGTCTTCTTGGCTCCTGAAGTCTTGGGCCACATTTAACGGCCCTTTAACAAGCACAGTCCAATGTTTGCAGCCCTCCTGAATCATGGAAAAGATTCTCATTTTCTGTGTGTGACGGTGGCATTCTCCAAACTATTAAAACCCTCTAAGTCTTGTGCAAAGGAAAGCATGAGGACCTCATCCCTTGTTGTCCTTTGTGACCACTCCAGAGCCGGAGGGATGCAGACCATTGGATACCAGGCAGGTGAGTACTAGCCAGGCACTGGAAAACTGCAAACTGGCAAGTGCCGAGCATGGCAAGAGGGAACACTGAGTAAAGCTGAGGATACCTTGGAGCTGAGAATAGTGAGGTCAGGTTTAGGACACAGAGAGAGGATGTGGATGTGTGGAAAGCATTGGACCATTATGTCATTTAGTGTTGGGTATTTCTATAGTGAAGAAAGTTTGGTTTTATAACAGTGAAAAGGATTTATCACCTGAGTGTTTAGGACACCGGGCTTCATTAATTCTCTCCCTCACGGAGAGAGGAACTTGGTTTACAACATTTCTAATATTTCTTATCCAGTGGAGGAGTGTCAGATAGCAAGTATTTATTGAAGTTGTTTTTGTTTCCTTTCTTTAAGGTAAGCAAGTAATTCCTTCAATCTTGTCTTCTGCCAGATTAATTTGACCAGTCTAGACTGGTGGCCTGGTGCCAGAAGCAGATGCAAAACTGTGTGGTGTAGAATGAAATGATAATCATTACATGGAGGGGACAACTGCTTTTGAAGTGACCTGAATGAATATTGAATTCTTTTATTTCCATGCAACATGAAGAACACCATGTGTTAGGAGTATGCAAAGAGTGATTCCTTTAAGAAAATAAAATCAATCTGTTTGATAATGTCTTCTTGTTGCACAGTATTTAGGGGTTTTATCACAGTTAGTAGCTTGGAGTGTTTATCTTCATACCAAGGCTGAATCACAAATAAAGGGATTAGAAGTCCTCAGTAATGCGAAGGATTTGCATTGACAGGAGATGCATAAAGGATGAAACAAACTGTGCAGCTGAATCACCAGGCAGAGCGACAGCAGAGTGCTTCCATCAACATGTAGGTGCTCACTGATTCGCACCAAGGAGCATTCTCTGCATGACACCAAAACTCCTGCACACCACAGACTGCCACAGAGAGAGCTCCATGCCATTTGGCATTAGGTAAACACACACATACTCGAAAGATGTGTGAAAATATAGGACAGGCCCAGTATTCCTAGTATTTCAGTACCATCTGCAAAGTAAAAATTTATTTGGATTGATTTAGAAACATAAATTTTGTTTAGGAACTCTGTAAAGAGCGATCTCAGTGGAAGTTAATTTTACATGGATTTGGATGTGGAAAATAAAGTTAGGTGTCTAATAGGGGATGAAAACATTCAACAGTGTTCTCTTCAGCATAATCACAGGTATGCTTTCCTCCACAGACAATTATTTTTACATAACTTTTAGGAATTCCATGTCTTTGAGATCTCTTGTCCTCTACAGTTAATATCAATCAACAAATCAAACAGCCAGTCACAGGTCCCACAGAGAGGGATGAATAACTCGTTTACCAGCACAATGTCACTGAAGCTGCATTTCCTTAGGGTTTCTACAAAACTAGATCCTGAAACTAAGGAACCACACAGTGCTTACCACTATGCAGAAAGCACACAAACCAGCACACATTGTGGTGTTTGCTTTATTAATGTGCTAGCAGGAACAGTGAGAGTTTCAGAACAATGTGCCCAAGGACAATAAAAACACAACCATGGCTGATTCATGCCAAAGAGTCACACTGTTTCAAGGGACTCCAGCCAAAACCCTGAGTGTTGGCTCTTTCTGGCTTGGCCCCTACTCATCTAATGGCTGGTGTAAACAGCATCCCTCTTGCTCAGCTGGCAGAAGCCTCTCGTGAGCAAAGATGGCCAAAAGGCCCCTGTTGTATTTGCTTCTCTCTGTCCCTGCTAATACGAGTGTCAGTGTGATGGTTTGGACCTGGCTTCCAACCAAATGCCCGAACCCACACTGAAAAACCTCCCCCTCCCCTCTTCTCCCAGGGCAAAGGAGAAAAATTATAAAAACTGAAGAATCCAAAACCAACCAAATTTTA
Source organism: Pachyramphus minor (assembly GCA_013397135.1). NCBI lineage: Eukaryota > Metazoa > Chordata > Aves > Passeriformes > Tyrannidae > Pachyramphus > Pachyramphus minor. The sequence continues at coordinate 267,078 of VYXB01009657.1, forward strand.
TTTATATATATATATATACATATATCACACTTATATACAATTAAAATACTATGTACGCAGCAAAGGGACCCCAAACACCCCCCCAAGAGAAAGGAAAAGGGGAAAAGGAAAGGGAAAACGGGACTAAAAGAAATCCAAAACAAATACACACAATCGAAACCTGGGAGCAACCCAATAAGGAACTAATAAAATTTTACTATTCCCCTTGAGATGGCAGAATTGTGCTAAATGACTGCCAGCACTCTCCACCTCCCAAGGCCTACAAGGCCTTACTAGGCCTCACCCCTCCACACAGGCAGAACCGACAGCAGAGAACCTACACCTTCAGATCCACTGGAAGACAAGAGGGCTTCTCCCCCTTCTTATTTATACCCTGGTTTACATAAAAGTCGTGTGAAATACTGGGAACATGGCCACTTCCTTCTTTGTGAGCTGGTTACCAAGAAAGGCCTGTATCAAACTATCGCAGTCAGGCAGGTCCTCGGAGGAACAATCATCTCCTCTGAGCTCACCCTCTTAGGAAAAGAGGAGTAAGTCTACCACCAGAAATGCATTTATAGCAGCTGATCTTTCCAGTTTCACTTTGGGTGACATGCCAGGATTTTTGCTGCCATTTATTTTCATTGAGGGCCACTTTAAAATCTCCAGTGGTTTTAGTGATCTGAGGAAATCATTCTGCAGCTAGTAAAACATTTTTTAGAGAGACAGCTCCTTCCTATTGAAGCAGCAGGAAACTGTAGTTCAAAGTTTTCTCTTAAGTGTAATATATACATAGCTAATACTGTAAACTAAGCATACCAGGAGGAAGCCAATTAGTATTAGGAACAGAAACCTCCTAACAAGGTGACATCAAGTTGCAGTTTCTTTCTGGTAATAAATTGTTGGGACAGCAAAGATAAAAATATCCTCTCATCTATTCATGAAAGGAAGGATACAAAGTGACACTGAAGTGAGCCCTCCAATTCCGGTTCAGTCTGCTCTACAAATGGAAATACCAACTCTGTATTTGTAATTTTACAATATGCAGGTCCAAAGAAGCACACCAGTTACAGTAAAGCACAGTGTGATGCTTGCATGTGATTTGTGCATGCTATATAACACCACACTGTTGTCATTTTTACCAACAGTGGGAGGCAATATACCCTGTGTTCAAAATGAACTATCAAAAATCAGTTCAAAAGTAATAAAATGTGTATCGATATTTGGTATTTTAAAAAGAATCTGAAACCCATTAAACTGCAAGAAGCTAAACTCATATTTAGGAGTAAGAGTGAAAGCTATAAAATTCAACAGCCATACTATAATTGAAGTGCAGTTCCTAAAAAGTGCTAACAGAAAACCTTTTCTGTAGGTACTGAAAAACAATTTTACCTCTCATTTTATGGCAAAGTCAGAAATCCTGGTTCAAAGTATAAGAAGCTTCAAAGTCCAAAATTCAAAGCCATCGAATAAAAAATTTTGTCAAGTAGGTTTATGTTGCTGTATAACAGATAAATAGGTCATACTTACACTTTTCAACACTGAAAGTATAACACTTGAAGAAAGTTTTAGGTGGCCAAACACTCATGAAAATCTACCCAATACCAAGTCCCGTTAATAGCTGTGTTCTGGTTCTGCTCATATGTATGGTGGTTTGTCACATGAAGCCCCACTGGTGTCAGTACAGTCTTACACACGCAAAAATTAGTTGCATCATGAAAAAAAGACCACTATTAGGGTGGTTCATACTATTAAAATAAAGTGGATCAATAAAATTAGCTGGAAGCAAAATGAAAACCAATGCTTCCCCAGAGCTCAGGAGCACAGGTCTAACGTGGTAAGTTAGGTTGACATATCGTCCACAGTCACTTGTCTGGCACTTTCCCATCACAAGACTGTTTTCAGCTGCCAAAAGTAATGATTTAAGTTAAATGTGCATTTTATTTCTCCACACCAGTGAGTGTCCCTTTGTGGAGTGGAGTGGCAGAAGGAGTAATGCACAGGTGAAGAAACCTCAAGAAGGAGGGGGAAGCCACCAGGACCCCCACAGAGAAGAGTCAAACCTAGACTTCCTGCATGCTCAGCCACTGCCTTAGCTACCAGGCATTTGGGCAAGGGGAGGCCTGCATGACCTCTGGGGGCCAAGGCATGGATGTCGAGGGAGCTGCCTTGGTCCTCACAGACTCCAGTTTTTCTTGGTCAGGTCTAAGAGCAGCAGTGCAATGGCCTGAGGTATGTTACCATTGAAGAACTTCCAAAAGTTCACCTTGTCATGGACAGGTACATCCCAAAAGTGTAATACCTATATTATTTTTCTGCTCCAGTTCTTAGTGTTAAAAACTTTGTTTGTGTGCCAGCCTAGTACCAGATGCAGGCTAAATTCACCTCTTAATAATTATAAGCCTGGCAAGGGAAGGTGTTGGAAGAGAGCACAGATGATTTTAACTTTCATTTCAGTAGTTTCCCTGCTGGCATTTGTTGCCATTATTCACTGTAGAGTTGATTTCAAGTCCTATCAACTTAAACCTTCAAAAGAGACTTAAAACACTCTAAAAAAGAAATAAAAAAAATCTTGCATTGAGAGTATCTGAACTTTATCAACAGCTCAGCAACAAAAACATTATTATCACTGAAATACCCATGCAGGTCCTCACCACCACCACCCTCCCCCATACACCTGGAATAGCAGTACATTGGAAAACTAGGAATGGACTGAGAAACCTTAATTTGCTCCATATGCATCTGCTTTGTTTCTTTATCTTCCCTTTTGGGGTCATAGGAATTGTTGCCTTCAAAGTCTAGAGGGGAGATAGGATGCAGTGAGCAAGCAGCTTCCTGGCATTGTGGTTTGTTCTCATTGACCAGAGGGTGGCCTTGTGCTTGGTCTATTACATGCAATTAAAGTACAGTTTGCATTGAGAATTATTAACTTTCCTGTGGCATTTTCTACAGTATTCATCATTACACTGCCTGATTGCCTTGCAAGAATTAGATAATTAAACCCTTACCGTACCCCTCTGAGGTGAAGTATATTAATTTTGCAGGTAAGGAGCTGACAAAGCGGTATTGAATACAAAAATTTACTGCTGTGCTGGGAGCTCAGTTTACAGAAGCTGTAACCCTTCCTAGAGGAGAGGTATTGATTGTATTTTCTCCTTAAGACTGTCAAGGGTGCTTTTATAATTTAATTTTCATTGGCATTAGACTGTCTTTTTTACAGACCAAACTCACAAGATTTAATTTGGATCAGTATATGTTTCTTCTGACCCACTTTCCTCATACCCAACACAGTCAAACTTAGGCATAGGCTCAACTCTTGACAGGGGGTAATGCACTATAAAGCATAAGGCATTATATCCAGTACTACTGCTAAACCCATGATTTTTACTATCAGCTTGAGCATGAGCAGTATATTTATTTATTTAATTTAAGAAAACTGGAAAAATAATACTTTTTTGGTTAGCTACATAAAAAGAAAATGTGCTTTTCCGGTGTTTTGCAAGTTAAGATGACTATAAACAAGGCAAAATATTACCAAGCCTTGAAAGAGGCCAAATCAAAAGGAGGAATTGCAGGATTTCATCATGCCTTATGAAATAAGAACAGGTTACCAATATTTTAGGTCTTTTAAATGTGTTTTCAGTTTCTGACTATACAGCAGAAAGAAGACTGGAAAAAACAGACTTAAAACAGCCAAACCAAAACATTTTTATTTCCCTTCCTAGACTAAGGCACTTTAAACTCTGCATTCAGATCAGTCAGAACATTAGAGAGCAGTAAATTTGAAATGTGAAGTTTTAGAGAGGCTCATAACTCAGACAACTGAAACTGAGAGCTCTAAATCGAGTTTCAACACAAGAATATAGAGGATGATATAGAACCCCAAGCTGTCCATTATAATGCATGCCTTAAAGTCTGTCACATACAGAAAGAGCTTCCTTTCATACTCATTACGAATACATGCTAAGAGCTGCATTTCATATCTTTTGCTGTGTAACTTCGTAGCTCACTGAAGGACCATAAACAGGTCCAGTTCTTTGAGTTGAGGTACCTGAAAAGTAATCCATCATTTGGAGCACTCAGGAAGTGGCAGTTCATGTCAAAAAGTTTTAAACCTGCTTTTTGGGAATCATTCAACATGTTTCATGTTTGGATTCTCAAAAGTGGTTATCTACATTCACTAGTCATGTTAGAAAATTTTCTTTTGAAATATCCGTGCTGTGGGTTTCTCTCTTCTTGCTACTAGCATTTTGTAAAGAATCCTCTCGAGCCCTAGAAGTGTTGAACTCAAGCAGTGTGACACCAACAGTCTTATACTCAACTTTTTCTCTGATGCTGAATTTTGCACATACAGTGCTATGGCACTGACTTTTGTTTTACAAAGTGAAAATAAATTTCAAGTCCCTATGTTTTATGAAAACCATATGGCTTAACTCACAGTTCTTCAGCTTGGCAAGATTTGCTTCTGGAAGCAAACATGATATGAATAGCTGAATTCCTTCTGCATTTAAATTTGTTCTTGGAGATGGCCTTGACTGATACTGAAAACAAGCTATATTAGATTTAAAGTGATAATCACATGATTTAATTCCAGATTATATTATAAAAATGAAATTAGGTATAAATAGCAAAAAGAGACAAAAACTAAATGGAAATTAAGACAGTCCCAAAGAGAGGTGTCAAATATGTAGGTTAAACTGTAGGATTTGGTGGAATCTCTCCAATGACTCTGTAGAAAATCTGTTAAGACTAATGCTGCCTCAGGACTAGTTTTTAAGACTTCTTATGCATTATGTGGTGTAAGATGCTTTTAAAAATCTTCCCTTAATTAACCAAAGAAGAATAATAGTGAAAAGAAAATAAGAATCCCATTTTGGGAGATATTAAAAATACAAATTCAGGCAAAATACACCTTCTACTGACAGTGGCACAAATCAGGATACTAAAAACTCTGAATATATCAACTGCAGACTGGTAGAACAGAAAAAAACCTAAGCTTGTTAAATTTTATCTCCATTTATTAATCTCTATTGTTACCAGAATTTATGCACAGGGACAATTAGATTATCTACTCCTGGGGTTCAAATGTGGAAAGAGCAGGGTTTGGTTTGGTGCTGTCAGTTGTTGTTGTTCAAAGGCAATATGCTCCCAGTGCATTTGAAGTGGCAGTGAAGTTTGTTCCTCTTGCCTGTCCTGGGTGCACAGCTCTTGTGAGGAGAGAGATGACTGCTGAACCACCTTGTGTATTAAGTTAGACTTGTAGGTGGCTTTTCCCCCTTCCCAGACTCAACCCTGACTCCACCAGGAGGGAAACCATGTCCAGCACATCGATGTTCAGATGTGAACAACCAGACTCCAGGTAGAGATGCACACTGAACTCACACCAAAAAGAACTCATCTAGACCTCTAATTTGCTGTCACAGACATATCCATAAGACCCTGTCTCCTTCTCACACACACAAAACTTATGAAAACCAGTGATAGTGTTACTTACCATGGCCATTAAATTTTTTTATTGATTTCCACCAATGGGTCTTATACTTTGGATATTAACATTCTTTTATTCGTAGTCACACATCAGAAAACCTATTCTTCTCCAAAACACTTTGCCAAGCAGACAGAATAGGTTCATCTGTATCTACTACCTTCAACATCCACTGCAGTAAAGATGACTGGGACAAAATACATTGTGAGTAGCATTTGGAGTAGATTGATATGCAAGTAGAAATCTACTTGTCTTTACATTATATTCACATTTTGTTAGATGGAGATATTCTTGCTCCTTTCTCACCATTTCCAGTTAAAAGTGAATTTGATGAGTCATTGTCATACATAGTTGAAGCTATGACTACAGGCGGTGTGAATCTGGGACAAGATTGGAGGAGTGTTTCATAAAATGTCCTTAGGAAAAGCAAAATGTTACGGTATTCCTCACCTGATACTCAGTATAGTATAGAGAAGACAGACACACTGTCCTCATCACTTTTCTGAAATGTAGGCTTATTTGAAGATATTTTGCCTCACTTAAACCCCAAAGTCATCTTTACCGAAGGGAAAAAACCAAACCCTCATCTTGATGGGTAAGAATAAGATTGAAATATTAGTGAGACAGAAAATCAACTTTTATAGGAAAAATTATTTTTTCCAAATAAAAATTCCAGAATTCTGAATTCCAAATAAAAGTGAGAATTCACATGTAACCAATGAATATGGTGTGTATTTAATGACCCAGGGTTCTATTTTTCTCAGCTGTAAGTATATTTGGTTCTTATCTACTTTCCTACTAGAATTACTATTTTCCTTCATAACTAATCACCTTAAAGTCCCTTAAAATTTGTGTCATGACACCAGACTCTCTCAGTTATATATAACTTAGTTATACTGATATCTAAATCTGTACGATGTTAATAAGTATGAATTGTGTGTGGGAGAAATTAGTTATGTACATGCTATACAGAAATGATCTCTGATAAAGACAGATGATAGACCAAAATCTTTCTGTCTAAAGAGAGAAAGATATGCCTGTTGCTTTAGATGCTTAGATCAGTCTACATCTGACTACTTCGTCATTCGTTTGACTGTTCAAAGTGTTTGCAGTAATAACAAGAAGAAGGAAAACATCACTGCAGTGTTTGCCATTCAGCTTGGCTAATTTTATTTCCTGCCTTATCTGGCTATGTCTATATTACTGTCACTGGTTGTACCTAAGCCAGGTTTAAGGAGGGGATTAGAGCAAGTTGCATCCATACTGCTTGTGGAACTTTCTTGCTGAAGAGTCTGTTGGCTCACTTTCAACCACAGCCAGAGCAAGAGGTGACATGCAGGTGACAAGGGACCACTTCATCATTGCTCTTCCTGCCAGCATCTCTCCCACACAGAAATAACAACAATCCTTTATTTCAGGTGATGGAAGCACTTGGTATTTACCTTTGAGAATTACTTTCTCTATTTCAGGTCTGAAAGAGAACCCTTGTGCCTGAGAACTGGGGTAATATTTCCAACTATATCAGTTGGTCTAATAAAAACTGTAACCTCTTCTCATCTTGTTTATATCCCTTGATCTTAACGGTGACAGCAGCCCTACCACTACAATAAAAAGTGGGCAATCTAGAAGGTCCTGAGGATGGGAACAATAATAATAAACAGTCTGAAGAGAACACTCTTCTTCTATTTTATGAAGGCCACATTTCATTAGTTTTTTTCAAATATAGGTGTTTCATTCAGTTTTAGATTCATACCCGTCTTCAATGCACAGAATCCAGGTGCAGCAGTGACACACTCATTAGCAGGGCAGGGGGAGCCATCAGCTGTATCGCACAGCTTTGTTGCTCAGTCTCATCACATGGATGAGACTGATGGCAGGCCATTCTGCCTCTGTCTTCTTACTTTTGAGGTCTTAATTCAAAAAAGATGAAATCTGTGTCACTTTTGACGATTATGTGTCTTACTTTTCATTCTGTCATCCATTTCATGCATTCAGTTTTCCAAGCTTCTGCACTGTTTATTTGAAATAAAATAGGATTCTTATAAAAGATTAGAACTATATATTTTTTCAATTCAATTCACCATGGGGAACAATCTGTGTCCTATCTCTTATTGCTACTCTTTTCTTAGATAACTGCAACATTGCTTGTTATGGTCACTTTGTCTCAACTGTGTGTTCATTACAGCCTCTATCTGAAATCAATTTTAGGATTACTGTAATAGTTAATATATTAGTTTGGAATTGCTCTACTTAGGAGCATCTGGGTGTGTTCATTAACCACCCTCAGAAGACTTTGACGATCTCTAATAAATCTTTAATTAAACCCAGACATTTATTGTCTTTACAAGCTATTCTCTCATTTGTACAGGCTCTCTCATACAAACCCATCTGCTCTGGGTTTTTTTTTATGATACACTTCCAGTGCAAGCAATTCTTTCACAAGGGCAAAACATCACAGAATAAATCACAAAGCATTTTATTATTTCATACTCCTGCTTCAAGCTCCTTCCAAACCTCTACTGAGTTTACTGCTTAAATTGTGAAGTTTTTTAATGATATATATTTTCCACAGCATTCTAGAACATTGCATTTAAAATATATCCCATAAAGCAAAGCAAAAGGTTTGTACTTCAGCAGCAGAATCATGATTGCCAATCTGCAGTATATAGCCACCTTCATTTATCCCTGTTTGGCTGTATAGGATTTTGAAGACAGAGTTCTGCAGAATATAGTTTTTGTTTTGAATTTAAGGAATCAGAATGAAGTATGTGTTTTATTAGTTTGAGTCATTCTTTGCTTATCTCTAATTTCCTATTGTTTCAGATGAATCATTTTTAATTCATTTTCTTAACTGATTGTCACTCAAACGCCACCATTCTCTCCATCAAAAATAATAGTATTTGGAATTCTTTATCAGAAACTTAGAACAGTCATCAGATAACAGGTTAAAGTCCCAAAGGCTGTTTCTTTGGAAAGAGGTGAATCCTGACTGTAGTAAGAGTAAGAAAATACTTTCTAAAGAGTGTCTTGAAAGCTTTGAAAATACAAGGAACTGAGACATAGCTCAGTTACCTCCTGGAAGGGTATATTCTTGTCAAGAGGAGAGGAGCTGAGGTCACTGATTGTCAACACTTAGAAAATATACAAAGGAGACAGGAAATCTGTCTTAAAAAAATCGTCCAGGTCTTTGGAGGACAAGACAAAGGAGTCTATTTTCACTATTTCCTTTTATTATGATTGCCTCTACAAGACTGCTTTTCAGAGACTTGAAAACTGAAATAATAATCTTCCACCAACATCACTAAAAACCTTATGAAAATAAATAATTGGATCCAAAGAAGAGTCAGAAATCATTAGAGGTGCCAAGACGAGTTCTGGAGACACGAGCAATTGTAGAAAGTGGATACTAGTGGATGGGAGGATGATATCACAGGTCCCTGCAGGAGGGAAGAGGAGGAGTTGGCCCATGCAGGCATATTTTTGCCCACAGCCTCTTCACATTATAATCCAGGTGTAACTACAGACCAGGCAAGCACTCATGTCCTACCTTTAATCCAGCCAACTTGGGCAGCAACAGTGGAGAGGATATCACAGGCAGAGAGGGCAGTCCAGACTGCCCAAGCAGATCCTCAGAGACCTCAGCAGGCTGCTGCAGTGTAGGAAGTGGAGGACAGACACCTAAAATCAGAAACTCTTTGTAGTTTGTGATGCTAGTCCTGTGTTTCCGTCAGGAACAGCAATGATAGAAGGCAAAAATTAATAGACCTGAGAATGTATAGCAAGCATCAAGCAGTAACGATGAAGGTAAAACATTAAGAAACACGTAGGGTAGGACAAGACACAAGAGAGTTGCTTTTAAATTGAACAGGTAGGGTCTTGAAAAGAAAAAACCAAGAATTAAATTAACAGCTCTACTGAAAAAGAGTGTCAATTCAGTGAAGACCTTGTTTATGTGGCCCCAATAACCACACTGAGAATATACCTTGCTACTTCCCTGGCAGTAAGTGCTTCTTTCCCTTTCGGTCTCCTAGAGGCTGACAGCTTCATCATTTCTTATGTCACTAGCATCCCTATTTGCTCCACAAGAACTGGCCTCTGTTTCTCTAAAATTGTCTCATTCATTTATGACCACAATCTAAACTCTTAGCAAATCCCCTCAGACTGTATTAGATTTTAAATTTTCCTGGGGAAATCAGAGGACTGGGCCTAAAGGGGTACACACTTCTTCAAAGCATGGTACTGAATATTAGATTATTCAGATATAAATAATAATATAAATAATAGAGTCTTTGTGTGTGTATATTCAAGGAAATGGAAAATGCTTATGGAGATACAAACATGTCTTGGCAACACCAAACCTAAATTTCAAATATTGTTAAATTTTTTTCATCTTATAACCTCATTGCATGTCCTAGAAGAAAGACTGAAGGCCACATGGCACCCAAGGCTAAAGGACACATGACACCCAAGCCTTGGATAACCTAACATCAGTGTGCAGTCCTCTCTGTTACAACACATGGCAGGGTCTGTTACTCTTTTTTTTTCCCCTGTCTCATCTGCTAATGTTTTTCTCTGCATGGCTCAGAGCAAATGACTTCTTTATCGTCACTAGTATTCTAATTGGGAATTCTGAATGAGATAGTGCCTCCTTTAACAACTCCCATTGTGTTAGGATCATGCTCCTTCACACCTTGTCTTTGCAGATCCTGTAACATATTTTCTGCCTATGTAAATCCAAGAGGCAAAGCTCATTTAGGATCATTACAGAGGCCACAGCAGACCCTGGAATGTTACAGTGGTTTGAGGTTTTGTGCTGGTTTGTACTGGGATTTGTACTTAGCAGCAGTGTCCTGGAGAGAAGATTTTACATCTTGTAGGAGTTGAAAATTCAGCCTGTGAGAACCAACCTGCCCTCATCCACTTACACAGGTACAAAGGGGTACAAGGGTATAAAGATTCCTTTATCTTCTTTCTGTACTTGTAAGCCAATTTTTGTTCAGTGCAAAACCTGTTAATGTTGACTTGTACACATGGGCTTTGTATGTTTGAAATGTGGGTTTGGCTGACCATGACACTGAGTGATTTTGGCTATGACACTGAATTGCAGGACCCACGTAGCCTCCAAGCACATGTTTGTAGTGTTGAAACGCGAACTTACAAGTAGGAGCACAAGCATTCTAGAGGAGCAATATGGAAACATTGTCATCCTCTGCACTTTTTCCTGTCCTGTTTCCTCTCTGGAAAATGCTGGAAAGCTTCTCTCAAGGCCCATCCTTGCCTGCCAGCTTATACTGGCTCATGTTGAGCACGGATGTGTCACATGTACAGATTTTAGCCGTGAACACATCTGGACCTTACATGGGTTTTAAGAATGATGCCATTTTCATAAATCAAACAGGATGTTTTTTGAAAATATTCATGCTTCACGTGCTTTCTGGAAGCATCACTTAGTTTTGCAAGACCCAAGAAGTTAAAATTGCAGTTCTTGATAGGGCTAACCAGGCAGTCTCTAAATAAAGTTTGGAGTTCATTCAAAAAATTAGGAAATCTGAGCAGTATCTAGGTATGGAAGGAATGGTACTGAAAACACATCCAAAATTGGATGCAATGACTCTCCTGGCATCAGACCCAGGATTAATTTGACCTGTTCAATGCCATATGTGCTTTCTCACTTGCTGTGTAGTACCTGTGATATTTTGACTCTTTCTGATTACCCCTCTGTATTGGACAGATTTGTATGGCAGGAGCTCACTAGATTCTCTCCACTGACCTGCCCGCACAAAGCTTGTTTCAGAAGAAATGCATACACCCTTGGGGAAATATCTAATCCTGTACCTTCTCTCACACTTTCTGCTCAAAATGCAGTCTAATCTTACTGAAAGTACAGAGATCTTGAGTGTGTTTGGTAATAAAGGCATCAGTTCTTCAACATGAAGATGGTACTATCTTCTTTGAGCATCTCTTGTCCCTTTATTCCAAGCCTACTTGTATGTTTGATAATAAAGTGCATCCATCCACGGAGTCAAAAACCTTTTATAGATGAAAGAGAAATATAAAGGTCTGAATGTTGCTGTTAGGATCCAAAACAAGAGTAAGAAGTCAAAAATAAGTTTGTTAAAGTTGACATTTTTTCACAGTATATAAAAAACTAAGACTTTTCTTGGAGAACACAGCATCACTTAGCATTTCATAGAGCATTTTAGTTTTGTTGTGGCTGGGAGGCAGAAGTAATCAGGCTCTCAGAAACTATTAAAAAGAGCCCGTGCTAAGTGTAGTCTTTACAGTGTGGTAGAGTAACACTGGAAAATTGCCAAAAGCACTGTGTAAGTTGAGAAAGATTAGAAACAGGTGTCTGCCAAGTAGCTATAGCAGAAAGCCCCTATATGCAAATAATCAAAAATATCTTCTGCCTTAAGAAAAGAAAAAAGAGCTTCTTTAAAGAGGCTTGAAGTGTAAATACCATTGAGATATGTTATAAATCCCTACAAATAGAAACGCGAGGAAGAGAAGGTTGATACAGCCATAGGTTTTTCACTCAGACTGAATTTCCCAAACACTGCTTTATTACAACACCAAGAGAGAAGTATGATGTGGTTGATGCCTTCTGTCAGTCCACTTGCCAGTCACTATAGCCATTAAAATGCCAGAAAGAAAGGTGCTGCGGAAATAATGTATGTAGTGGACAGAGTCTATATTGTTTTTAACTATCCCTGCAAGAATTACACTGGTTTTGTTCATTTCTGAAAACACTTTTTTGTGATATTTATGGCTGAACATCTGTTTTATAATCTCTGGAGAAAGCTGTGCAGAATAAATTCACTGTCATTAAATGCAGAGCAGTGTTGAACTATTCTATTCCCCAGTTCAGAACACTGCTGTTATTTAAGGGCTTGAAATGTTTCTGTTCATGGCTAATTGATCATGATCCATGTGACAGCTTCTCCTCTCCAAACAGAAAGTATCACTAAGGAATTCTTTTCCTTTCTTAAAGTCTGTGTCTTTATCTTAAAAATTGTCTGTTCTTAGCTGGGCAGTGGTTTTGATGGAGTTAAAGGTAAGGTGGAACCAGGATTAAAACACAGCCTAGACTGCTCTGACAACCCAGAAAGCTGATGACAGGCATCATCCAACCTGCCATAAAACCCAGGGATGAAGAAGCCAAACTTCCCTAATCAAATTTGAGAAGAAAAAGTGTCCACTGAGGGGAGAATTTGGTTTATGCCATCCTCACGGGGGGACAGTTACGCACATGGTTTCTGGTGGGAGACCATGTGAAGCACCCATGATGACGCATTTGCTGCTGTATGGCTTCCAGGCTGGTTCTTGGAAAAGCAATTAGCACTTTCATTTACCAGTTAGCAGTCCCATTAGAAATTCACTGGTGAAAAAGCATCTCTCAGTCTGACATGTCATTGCTAGTTACTTTCCATGACGTGTTCCTGCCTTTATCTGATGCTTTTACATGGTCCCCCTCTGTATCTGTATCCTTCAGTTCTTGTCTCCCCAGCAGTCAACCTGTCAAAGCTTGCAAGCTTTGCTTTTTTTCCATTATTCAAAAGGGTAAAGGGATATGTTTTAAATTGCTTTGGTCCTTTCTCTCCCAAGGCCTGATCCTACTCCTCATCCCTGTGCCCCACATCATCTTGTGGGCTCTGCTTGCCTTTGTGATTAGAATTATCTGGCAATATCACGGTTCTGATCACAGCTGATCACAGCAGCCAAGCATGAGGTTGCTAGGAGGTAACAACTTCACAAGACCCAGAGAACAAAAAAGAGAAAGCAGCTAGAGTTTTTAGAAATAACTGAGCATCCTGTTTTTCATTAAATTTTAATGGGCATGAAGGTCATACACTGAGCTCATGATCCAGCCTGTGCCTAGGAGAAAGAATACAAACTGAAAACACTGTGATTGTATCTTTGCTTTTCTTTCTTATCTGTTACAGTAACCACACTCTCTGGCATGCTAAATTGGTATTTGTTTTTTAACATTTTTAATTTTTTTAATCTGTGTTTTATTTTATACCAAATAGAAATAATTTTCTGACCATTGTTTTTAAAAGCAACTGCACAAGAACTAAAGATCATAAGAACAGAAGACAAACACAAAGTTGGCAGGTTTTGGAGGCAGAAGCCTGAGCTGCCACACCAGCTCACCATTCACCTCAGAATTCACATCAGTGAACACCTTCAAATATGTTTATGGTTTCAGGGCCCCAAGCCTGGAACAAGAGATCCTGATTCTTCCAAAGTCTATTTTTTACGATTTTCCCCCAGGTGTGTTGTCCTGCTAGAAGCAAGACAAACTCTGTGTGTCTAAATGTGCTGCCCAAAATTTGACATGGTGGAAAATTAAAAATTTTGAATTTATCCTGAGTCTACCACCAATGACAAAGATAAAAGGGAGGACATAACACAATACTTTGCTACCTAAGGGGACCACTCATTTGGAAGTTAATAACTATTTGAGAGACAGAGGTCTGTAAATAAAACATATCTATTTCCCTTTCAAATTGCATCCTCAAGTGTGTTCGCCATTGAGAATTATTACATTTAGAGGGGCTTCTCAAAGAGCTGCCTATGTACTGGGTGTGTGATGCAGGACTGCAGCCTCAGCCTCCTTCCTGCTCAGCACTACTGCAGGAAGGAAAACTAACTGAGGAAATTAATATGTTGTGCTCAGGGCTGAGCTGATCACATAAATTTCTACTGCTTCAATGTAAGCTGAGACACACTCAGAAGTTCATTGTGCCTGTACAATGACACTTTTTATCAGTGTTTCCCTACTCTAATGAAACTGCTTTCTGGGTGACCCTCAGAATTGAGAGGCTAATTCACTTTCTTTTGAGCCTATAGTCTGCAGAGGTTATGATCAGGCTTAGTCAGAGTACTAACAACGGGAAAAAAAGACAAAGACAGATCCAAAATTATGGTTGACATCTTAATAGCAACTTTTCTCCTAACATATTCCCATTATGTCTGTACTTGCCAAATCAGGCACACAATTAACAAGTGCTGAGGAAACAGACAGGACAGAATTGCTGCTAAATTACACATTTTGTTTGTGTTACATCATCTTATCTCTTTCTTTGTGAAAATTGATTTGACCTCTTTTTCTGCATCCTAATTCCAATTTCCTCCTTTCTTCATTCATTTTTAAAAAAATCTAAATATGTAATATACACTTTGAAATTTTTGTCCATAGCATTATTTCCTTTATCTCTCCCTTTAGATCATCTCATTTTTCACTCCTAGCTAGCATGGATTCCCAAGACACAATTTGAGGGATATCTTGGTGGATGCACAGCAAAATAAATGCCGTGGAAAGCAGAAGGCAAAGTGGGGTGCAAAAAAACAAAAATTAAAAAAATAAAAACACCCCAAACAAAGCAAAAACAAAGAACAAATTAAAAAGGAGAGGTTTAGGCTACCCTAAAAATCCCTTGTTCATCCACCCCCCATCCCCCCTAAAAAAAGAGAAGTGCAGAAGAATGGATAAAAGTGCAGAAGGAACCTCAAGTCATTACTACCACTTCTGTCTCCACCAGTCAGAACCTTCAAATGTACTTACACATCTGCAAAAGCTTAGATTCTGCAGGTATAGGCATCCTTTTTTCAGCTGGTGCTGTACAAAGTTTACAAGATCACAAGAACTCAACCAAAAAGAAACATTCACAGTAGTTAAATGAGATGTCACTTGGTTTTCCTTTGGTTCTTGAGAGGCACACTTTGCCTCCAAATCCTCTGGACACCCTCTGATGAAGTCAGGTAGGTCAATGAAAAGTTATTTTCTCATGCTTTGCTGTCCTTTTAAGTCGTTCATACATACCTGCTTCTGCAAGGTAAAACCTTTCTAGTTTAACAGCTGACATTTCCCTCACATCTGGAGTTTAGTGCTTGCCTGAAACCAACTTCTAGCAGAAGGTAAGAAACCAGGTGGAAACTCACATATTGAAGCTTTTCTCCTTTATACCTTCAGCTTTATTTTATACTGCCTGAGCACAGACTCTAACCTCTTTACCTCCAACTTTAAATGACCCCAGTGGAGATCAAGGAACAGGGAGCACTTTCATTTTATTTTGAATGACACTTTAGCCTTTGAATGACTTGAGCAGCTCTCAGCTTGATTTATTTATTTATAAAAATTTAATGCTATCTGATAAACCATACATGCAAACGCTTGTAAAGCTCATGCCTTAAAGTTTGGAAATTAGCAAATATAGAACTTCTGGCTTAGTCCTCGGGTGTTATCCAGATCTCAGCAGGATCTCTAATGGATTTTCCACATCATTTAATATCTTGCAAGACACAACAACACATTGTGTCATTTTTCAGAAGCAATTAAGCTAAAGTTATGATTTGAGGGAAGCTGCCTGCCACTTCATCAGAAAGCAATATGTTTCTTTTGCCAAAGTTTAGCTGTCACAAAGGGGGCCAATTTAATAATTCTAAAAAGTCAAGCTCAGGATCTGTAGACATTTGTCAAATGGCTCCAGTAAATGGTAAATTTTACATGCATGGATGAAAACAGACCCTGTATTTCCCCTGTTTGGCACTACAAGCTGTGTGGGCATAACCAGCATAGCACATGCAAAAGGAAACACCTGATCCAGTCACTCTACCTTGGTGATTAGCACAGGTGAGGCACTGACACATCAGCATGTCTGCCAGGGCTGCCACATGGCCATCCAGGTTGAACAACAAGCAGGGAATCCAAAGATCCTCTGAATCTAGCCCTGGAGACAAACTCTCCTGGGAGGAGCTGTGTGGGTCAAAGCTCGTGCTAACAAGTTTTTCTGGTTATCACTAAGATTTTGCTGGCAACAAGGTGAAGGTTGAGATAGTTAAAAAAACCAAAGAAAACAAAGGAAGGCAAGGTCATGGCTAAGCTCCAGAGGACAAGGAATAGCCAGGAGTGGATCCAAGATGAATATCAGGAGATTCCTGGAAGACACTGCTTAAAGCCCTCCAAAAGCTTCCATGAAATATGTTTAGATGGACATACAAACTCCATGCACACGCGGAGCCAACTCACTGATTTACAGACAGCAGCTCTTGGTCCTTCTAGAGGTAAAATTTCATTTTAAGCCATTTTTAGAAGTTTATAATACTCTAATTCATTTTAATCTCATGGGGTTTTTATGCTTTCCTCTATGGCAAAGCTGAAATACTTTGTTAAAGTTGAATGGAAATCAGCTTACAATTTCTGGTCTCACTTTAAAACATAAGCAACTTTGCAAACCTAATTATACATATTCAGAAAAAGCTTAGAGGCTGTTTAGAATCCATTCCTGCCCTGGAGACCTTACAAGCTTATGAAAATCTGGAGATCAACAAAGGGCAGAACTGTCATGCTCATTTTGCACATTTCATTAGATCTAAAGAACAAGCCAAATGTGTGGTGAGGAGGAATAGGGCAGGGTAGGAGGTCTGGCTCATAGCCTTACAGCAATATGCATTTGCAATGCAAATTCCTCCCATATGCAGTAAAGTTGCTATTACAGTGTGATCAGGAGATAGTTTTAAAATATATGAACTGAACAGTTTATGTGTAACGTCTTTACACAGCTTGTAATTGGTTCCGGTTTCGATTCCAGTCCAGAGAACAAGAAAACTCATCTCAGTCTTTTGCATCAGGTCCAGGTGGGACATCAACCCTCCTGCTTCAAAACACAAAACAACCTGTAAGTGCAGGAATTTCAAATAAACTTCCCAAAACATGGAGTGTTTTGGCACTTACCTAACTTGTACTTTTTTTTTGCACATGGTGAAAGGCAGAGTGATAGTTGCTCCAAGGAAGTGGCACTGACTTAGGATCACTTGGACAATACTTCATTACCCTCTTTTCTATACACCTGTCCATTCTTCAGATCAGGCACTTACATTTCTAGTAGAGGGTTCAGATCTATCTCATTCCATTATACTTATCATAAATAATGTGGCCTTGCATGGCAAAAGCTATACATCAGCCAATCTTACCCATCACAACTTGAGTCTACAATATTTTTCATCTGAATTAAATATTACTTTAACTGCTGTTGCTAGTGAGAAAATGACAAGTTCAATAGATCTGTCACCTTCAAATTTCCTGTAATGATTTAATAAGGCTTTGTTAGCTCTTTCAAATATATAAATTTTTTATTCCAAGGTGAGATAAATCCTGTGTGTTAAAGGCAGTTCTAGACAAAGGCAAGACAAGGTGTTCTGTACCTATTTATGGCCATTTTGCAAAAAACCCTGATTTTTGCAAAGGTAAAGAGGAATCTGATAATAAGCTCTCTTACATTCAAATATTACAAAGAAATACCCATGACCATGTTCACTTGATGAAAAGATAAATGTATTTTTTTTTTAATTACAGACAAGAAGAAAACACAACCTGTTAGCTTGCTGGGATCAGAGTGGAAACTCACTAAAAAAATCCTGAGCATTTTCTACTGTGAGACAAAAGGATTGAAATCTTCCTTAAGTTTTAGGCATCTTATGAGACAATATACTGCTCAGGATGCAAGTGTGGCACCTTGACACCGGCAGGGAGTAGGTCTTTTGCAACCTTCTCATGATAACTCAAAAACCAGCTTACAATGACTTCACCATAGGGAGAAGCACCTGCTGAAGAAATTGTAGCTATTAAAATGAAGTAAAATAGTTCTTTCCTAGCCATATTGTATCTTAGTCAATGTAAATCTTCTTGGCTGCCCACTTCAGAACACCTATGATAGATATTGGAGGCATCTTTCATCACTATTTTATTATTTGGCTTTCATCTGCTAATAGAAAAAAAAAGTCATTTTTTCAAGTGCAAAAGAGAATTCCTAATCCCCCACATGGTATACATACTAATTATTCTCACATTGGTAAAACTGGTGGACTGTTTGAGGTAAATACACAATACAAATAACTGAATAGAGATCTTCAACTAACATGCAACTTAAGTTTTTATGTCAACTTCTGATTTTGAAAACTTGCCTGGAACCAAATACATATTGAAAGGACCAGTAAAAGGCTGGAGACTTTAACCATTGTGACTGACTATTCTTGGGAAAGAAAAGGTATTTCTTGGTAACTATGGGTTGACACTTTCACAAAGAAATGAACAGCAGGATTGAAGGACAGCTCTGACACACTTTATGTTGAAATAACATTGAGGGCAGAAGCTGGAACTGAGTGAGGCTAGATAGTTGTTGTCTATTATTAAAATTTCTGTAATTGTTTCTGTATCACTTGAAACAAAATTTACCTCATGATCAAATTAATATTGAAGGAAATGATCCTCCAACTATAAGTGCAGACACTTTGGTGTGTTTTCCTTGAACTCTAGAATTATTTAACCTTGACTATCTAATAACTCCTACTTCATGGTTTCAATTATATAACAATAAAAAAAAAATCAGAGCCTTTCACAAGTTTTATATTGTTAAATAAAATGTACAACTCCCTAGATATGACTAAAAAAACAAACAACCCCCCCCAAAAATAAATCAAAAACAAAACACCAAAGAATTTTGGTAAGCGTATTATTACCTACTCCAAGGTAATTGTGCTAGAGAATTATCTGGTTTTGTAAAAATCATCCTCCTTACAAGAGTTTTCAAAAAGTAGCACAGGCTACCTGCCACTCACCTGCAGTCTTGCTACCATCTTACCTGTCCATAAACAAAAATCCCACAGTGTCATAGCAAGACAGCTTCCTTTAAAAAAACAAAACAATCACACTTTACACTGAAGCTTGTTGTCAAACTCATCCACACAGTAATTCGCCTTCTGCTACTTACAATTTTTATAAAACATGGGCACAGTTTCAGAGGCACTGAGTGCTCTTCCCCACCTATAGGATACCAACCCTTAAACAATCCCCTCTTCAGGCATTTTTAGACTATATTTGACACACCCTAAGTTTGGAGATAAGACAGCTGATATCTTCAGCATCTTGATAGAATAGAATAAGAATAAGAATAGAATAGAATAAAGAATAGACTAGAGAAGACAGAGCTGGAAGGGAGTTAGGATCATTAAGCCAATGCTTGGCCCTGTGCAGGATACCCCAAGAATCACACCATGTGCCTGAGAACATTGTCCAAAAATGCTTCTTGAACTCTATCAGGCTTGGTGCTGTGACCACCACCCTGGGGAGCCTATTCCAGTGCCCAACCACTCTCTGAGTGAAGAACCTGTCCCTAACATCCAAGCTAAACCTCCTCTGACTCAGATTCATGCCATTTCCTTGAGTCCTGTCATCAGTCAGTGGAGTGACGAGATCAGTGCCTGCCCCTCTGCTTCCTCTAATGAGAATGCTAAAAATTGCAATGAGGTCTCCCCCAGTCTCCTCTTCTCCAGTCTGAACAGAGCAAGTGACCTCAGTTGCTCCTCATACAGCTTTCCCTCAAGGCCCTTCACCATCCTCATGGCCCTCCTCTGGACATCCTTTAATAGATTAACATCTTTTTTATGTTGTGATGCCAAAAACTGCCACAATGTTTAAGTTGAGACCGCCCCAGTGCAGAGCAGAGTGGGACCCTCCCTCACCCAGCTGGTGCTGCTTTGCCTGATGCCCCCCAGGACACAGTTGGCCCCCCTGGCTACCAGGGCACTGCTGACTCATATTCAATTTGCCATTGACCAGGACCCCCAGGTCCCTCTCCACAACTCCTCTCTCCAGCTTCTCATTCCCCAGTCTATACACACAACCAGTGTTGCTTAGTCACAGGTCTGAATCAAAAGACTTGATTTCTATCACAAATATAATTACAATGTCAACACCATTCTACAATTCCTCTATCTCAAAATCAAATTACCAAAATTCTTGACAGCTTAAAACAGTCAACGGAAAACCTGCCATATTAATGAAATAGAGAAACTAGCATGAATTCTATAAAATTTATTAATACTCATAATCTCTGTCCAGGTCAGTATAAATTAGACAGGAGGAAAATTGTATTAAAAAAAATAAATCAGAATGCACATCACTTTTATAAACCACTATGGTATTGCTCTCAGTCTGTCATGTTTGATCATTCCATTTCTCCTGCGCAAATGAATTTTCATCTTGGCTGTTCCCCCACTGCTGAGTCTGTCACCTCCTCACCTGCCAGCTCTAAGAGTGCTAATTACTCCTTTTTTCTCTCTTGTCATCTAGTGGATTAGTAGAGTTAAATTAAAATATGAGCAGTTGTTTATAACTTGTGGTTAGCTTTGAGTTTGTTACTTCTTTGTCAGAGGTCATGAAAGTACCATGTGCCAGGAAGCTTTTTATATCTGCATCAGGCTGCTTAATAAAACCTGTTAAATCTCCCTACACCTGTTCTCTTATGTTCTTAGTACAGCTACAACACGAAACAGCTGTTACTACATTTGTACATTTGTAGGACAATTTCTGAGTTAATTGAGCCACTTCTTTAAAAATAAGTGGGATCTACTGCATTTCATCTTGTTTAGACTTTGTTTCTGATTATTAGGATTTTCTTTGATTCTATCCACTCCAAATAAATGACATATTTTAACAGTCATAATGGGGGAAGTTTAGCAAAGTAAGAGTCATGTACTGGTGCATTGGAAATTACAGGGACCTTTTGTGTTAGAAGACCTGTAAATTTGCTTTGTTAGAGTCAATTTTCTACTCAGAACAGGAACCAACAAGTAATTTTTTTCACAGAATAACAGAATATGGTGCATTGGAAGAGACCCACAAGGATAATCAAGTCCAACCCCGAGCTCTGCATAGGACCATCCCCAGGAGTCACACCATGTGCTTGAGAGTATCACCCAAATGCTTCTTAAAAAAGGCTTGGTGCTGTGACCACTTCCCTGGAGAGCCTGTTCCAGTGGCCAACCACCCCCTGGGTGAAGAACCCTTTTCTAATATCCAACCTAAACCTCCAATGACACAACTTCAGGCCATTCTCTCAGGTCCTGTCACTGGTCACCACAGAGAAGAGATCATTGCCTGCCCCTCCTCTTCCCTTCGTGAGGACGTTGTGTCTCTGTGTTTTAGCTGTGGGCTTTCTTTCCCTTTTTGAAATCTGAAGTAAACAACTTATACTGAAGGTTCTGCAAGAAAATTTCAAATCTCTGAAAAACACTAGGAGGCAGTCATATAGGGATATATGGGAATATATGTAATACTGTAAGTAAAAATTTTAAGAAAGAATTAAGTTTCTTGTTGAAATAGGGTGTTGTACTCCACACACAATATGTTCATTTTTAAATATTTACATTTTGATTTCTCTGTCATTATCTTTTTTCTTGTCTTTTGGCATATGTCAGAATTTATGGAAGGAATATTGAAGATCTGCAGTATTTTTCTGTTTGCTATCTGTCTTTGCACTCATCTGGAAAGTGTAGAAAGGCTTGCACAAATATTTTTTTATCTGCCTCTATTCAGAAGAATTTTCACTGAGAATCTTTATCGTTTATGTGCTGGAATGTAAGAGGAATTCATCAAGTCTTCTGTATATAAAGTGTGACTTTTGAACATTTATTTCTGTAAAGACTCTATGGTGATGTTAATTAGGGATTATTGGTATAGAAGTGAGAAAAATAAATAAAATAAAGCCCTGAAAAATAAAAGAGATTAAATGGAAACTGGGTTCATAACTAACTGCCCTTTAAAAAACTGTCTCTAAGAAATATATTGGTGATTCAGACTTATACACAATACTAGATCTCTGTAAGACTCTCGTTCTTTCATCCCTCTTCCTCTTTGCTGTTTTCCACATTTGCTATATTTAATCTCTGATTAAATGTAAATGCTGGGAATCAGACAGGGGTCACCTTGAGTTTGAACGGCACCTAGTTCAGATGAGTCCTATTCTTAGCAGTAAAGTTATTACTGGATATCATAAGATCACCCTCAAAATAGTGCTCCATGAAATCAGTTTCATAGGTCCTAGTCCTGCAAAGACTGCCAAAATTAATTGGACCATTGAAGAAGCATAAAGTAAAATAAGTGCAAACAAGCCTTTACAGAATCATACATGCTCCCTGAAGATTAAGAATATATTCTCTGCTGAATTTCAGAGGCAGAAGTCTAAACATATGGAGCAGGGATGCTGAACTTCTGTTACTTAGCATTTATGGAATGAGCAACAGTGAAGATACTGTGAAAATGTGTGGAGGGAACTAAACCTTTTTCATCATCTTTTTCACCAAAGAAGTCACTCAAGACAATGGAACTAATTTAGTGCTAAAGACACAAGGCATGCTGCCTTTCTTTATTGAAAGTTTCATCTGAGTGGAAAAAAAAAACCAAAAGAAACTTTAAAAAAAAAACCCACCACATTTGCAGATAGGGAAATTATTCCTGAGTGTGGGTGTAGATAGAAAAATAAAAGTAGCACTTAAGATTAAACAAGGAGTAGGAGGAAATGTCTGTAGAGGGGAAAGTAGAACTTTATATCCTTAAAGTGCGAAGTTAAAAGACATCTGAAATATATTTGAAATACCATCAGAGATAATGTCAGTAAAGAAAATGCAAAATTATGAACCACACCTTGATAATTTGTCAACATGGGTCAAATTCCACTTTTTTTTTCCTGCTGTTTTCTTTTGACTGTGAAAAAAAAGATCATTATCCACAAACAAATATCTTTTTTGTATGTTTTTTTTTCTTTTGGCTTTGGTTTTGTTTTTTTGATCTTTATAAGAAAACCAGTCAGTAGAATCATTAAACTGTTAGAGGAGGAGTCATAACCATCAGATGATTTTTGATAGCTCTCAGGATGTATGGGGCCTAAATTAATTTCCTGCCTCTAAAGTTCAAAATGTTCAAACCTACATCTGTTGCCTTCCAAAGAGAGAGACCTCTGGAGCCTCCATACCTTTTTAAAACAATTAAGTAATTCCAGCAGGAAGCTGTTTGAAGGAAACCTACAGTAAAATTTTCTTTCAAGAAGTGGTGAGACTGTTCCCATGGAATTAGGAGATCATTCAATCACTTCAAGGAGCTGAGCAGTACAAAATCTCTAAATATGATAAAATACGACACCATGAAGGGATCTTTCAGGTACAACTAGACATTAGTATAATGAAGTAAACCAAAGGCATCCCAGCAGGATAATTCACCCACCAACAGTTTCAACCGTGGGTACCCAAAGGAAAAACTCATGTAACCTTGTTGTAGGGAGTCAGATGGAGATGGCAGGGAGTGCGGAAGCGGGAAGCAGGCTGCCCAGGAGGAAGGTCCTGGCACATCATCTACTCCCACCTCCTCTTCTGGCCAGAGAGAGCTCTGACAGGGACTCATCTGTGCACTTGGCGCTGTTTGTCTTCACTTTTCCAGCTCCTGCTGTTGCAGGACCTCCTTTTCCCCTCCTCCTCTTGTTTCCATTGGTCTCTACTACCTAAAGAAATTTTCCAGCTGGTCCCTGAGGTTGGCCTGGCCTTTTCTGGCTGTCTTTGAAGAATCAAAGCCCCAGATGCTTCCCAGAAGGATATTTCAGCAATGTTGTGTTGCAGGCAGACAAAGGAGGAATGGGCAGGAAAAACAGGAGCATTAGTAGGCTCTCTGGAAGAGATGGAATTTTTGTGGAAAACTGAGAGCAAAAATAAACATTTGTGTCTTACCAAGTGTTTTCCCTCTGACTTCAACTTCAATAAAATGAAAAGACGAAGACTTCATCATTCGAAACAGTATAATTGCTGTCAGGATTTTCACTCTCACCATCAGGATTTTCACTTTCAAGTCAGTCGGCGTGACATTGTCCATATTATGTACTCACAACCACTGGATCAGTTTCTCGGTTACCCTAATGTAGAGCCATAAAAAATTTCCAAGATTAGAATCAAAGTCTTTTTAATGTAATCCAATATCCATGTCATAGCTATCACTCCCATGACTCTTTCTGCCTCTCTCCAGAGAAGCCAGATGCTGCCCACCAATACACCACATTTGAGTACCAAATTTGCAGAGCCAAAGAAAACACAAACCCCTGTAAATTCACACCTTAGTGCCTTCACCTTTGAAGCAATCATTACAGAACACTTTCCATCAAGGCTACAGCATGAGCAACTGCACACAGAAAGGCTATGAATTAAAGAGTCTGTTCCCAATATTGTCAGGTCAATGCTTCTTTTAAGTGCAGTGCTAAATTAATTTATGATTACAGACAGCTGCATGCAGTGACCTTCCCTCTATACGTTACACAGCAACACAAATCTGACAAATACTTCAGAAAGAATTATTTGTAACATTCATAATCATACTTACTCACAAATACGCCATCAAATGATCCCAGGCTGGCAGTTTAATAGCTTTATCTCTGATTACTGTTCCCATAAAAACCTCAGAGAAACAGAAGTGCCTGCATTTGGATGACAAAATCCCCAGCTATTTCAAAGACAACTAAAATTTTAAAACAATAAAGATGTTTTTATTGTTCCCTACAGTAACAGCATGACAGACTAAATAACAATACTAGCACAAATTTAAGCGAAGGCTTTCTCTCTAGCAGAGACTGAGACAGGAATCATTGGCCTCAGGCATAAGCTCAGCGAAGTATTCATAACAATCTTCATAACAATTCTTATTTCAAAGTAAAAACAGCCCCATGTTGAGATGAATTTGAGATACTCTTTCAGTGTTAATGTGTTTCTTCTTTCAGATATCAAAGGTGCTTGGCATAGGGTTTTCAAAACAGTCTTCTACTCTCAGGGCATTCTCCACCTTGCACTGACACTATAATTGTTAGGAAAGTACTTTCCCTATCATGCAGCTTTCCTGTTATTCCAAAATTACAACTTTGACCTCTGCCCATTCCAGAGCTATTATTTGTCTCCCTGGGGTTTACCACTAAAGCATCTTAACTTTCTCCTTGCCTAGACAGAGAATGAGGACTCCCACTAAGCTGGTAGCAGAGCTCTGTGCTTCCAGCTACATCCCCAGGGTTGGACAGAAGGACACGCTCCACACATGCAGCAATGGGACAATCATGCACCAACACTGGATATCATCTGCAGGGACCTAAGAAAAATGGTTGCTCCAGGGCTGTGCTGAGTTATGGGATCTGGTTGTGGTTTTTGTGTCATACAAGGTGAAAAATGGCACAGAGTTTTGTGTCAGATGTGGTGCTTTCATCACCTATTGCTCATTTTTCTGTTATTCAAGGTGGAGTTCCTGTCTCCAAAGAGACATTTTTACAACTGGGCTGGCATTTGGCAGCCACTGTAAAGCCAGGAAAGAAATGGACACTTTCAGCATGCCTGTAGCTTTTTGGTTAAAATACCTTTTTTTTTTTCCAACATGGTTTATAAATGCAGTTACCCTAGCCATCTGCACTGCAGACATGTAAAGATGTGGAGAAAAGGGGAGATGAATGACTACTTTCACCATCAGTTCTGTAGTTAGAGCACAATAAGTAGGACCAAAAAAATATATTAAAAAATGGGAGAGGGACTTTAAAAACAGTTATTTTGTAATGGCTATCCTTAGTCCCCTTTAAAGAGATGTCATTGGGCTGAGCAGGGAATTATTATTAACAAAGAATGAGGAAAAAGCTTTTTTTTTGTTCCTAAATATGAACCCACAGTGATAATGCATTAGGGTTACTTCTAAGAGGTCCTGTCTATTTATCCTGTTATCAAAGAGCCAAAATACAAGCTTGTTTATGGCCTCCACAACACTTGGAACTTCTTTGAACCATGTTGTCTAGCCCAGTAAAATATTAGCAATGATATTACTCCAGTATCTCCCCAAGACAATGTTATATCTGCAGACTGCATTATTCCTCCATTTCCAGTCAAAGTGTCACTGAAGGAATGAGTTTTCATCTCTGCAATTGTATCTACTCTGCTGAGAATCTAAGATGTTATTACTGGTAAGGTTTTATTTATGGAGAGGAAACCATGATGCCTGGAGTGTTTTAGGCATAAAAAAAAAAAAAAAAAAAGGAGATATGAAACTAATCAGTGTTTGCAGTAAATGCATTTGGAACCGGAAATTTGTATCCCACTGGAAATTCTAACACTTGAAATCGTTTTTGATCTTAATCTGAGGAAAAATATATTTGCAAAAGAGCTTAAAATTAAAACACACAAAGAAAGAGTTATTCACAACCAACAAAGGACTTTTTTTCAATAAGCTAAAACCACAGAAAATGAAAGTTCAAATAATGACTCGTAAGAACAAAATAGAAAATACATATTTTGCCAATGGATGAAACGAGCTGGAAAGAATCCTTTCTATTGCATTTTATAAAGCATTTAATCAAAACACTCATATGAAGGTTTTCAGTTGCTAAAGCTGTCCTTTCTGGATTTGCTAAATGACATTTCTCAGCAGCAACATTTGCTCTCCAGTCTTTGAGCAGACCTATTTCCGGGGGTTGTGCAAAAAGTGGTTAAAAGCTCCAGTATTGGTCAAGCCAGATCAATCTAAGAATGCAAGCAGAGGTTTATGGAGAGAGGCCACAGGTTTCTAGGGGCCACCTGGGAGAGCTACAGACTCAGTTGAGGTTTAAGGTGTTCTGCAGAGCGGAAGTAAAAGCAGCAATGTCCAAAGGTACTTGCATTTGTTGACAAGTACATTAGCTTAAGTTAGACCATTTGATAGAAAATACGCCTGTTAGGTCCAGGCACACGTGGAGCCCTCAGTGGTGAAACAGCAAGGTCAGCAAGTTTTAGGGTTCATTACTGTTTTGTAAACAATTAAGGAAATAAGCAGGTTCAGCACAAAAACTAGGCCAAGCCTTTTTTTCAGTCTCATTTCATGGATACTTGTACCCAATTCAGGTTAGTGTTTCTGTTAAGGACCTGAATGATGAAATAGAGTTGTATTTATACTCTTGCTCATCCTCTCAAACAGGGCTGCTGTGAGCATGTGGGAAATACAGGTTTTGCTTCAATGCAAATCTGATAACCTGAAGAAATGGTCTAAAATCAAAAATAGACAATTGTGACAAGCATTTGCTCAAGAAAATGAAATCCAGAAGATGCATAAAAAAATGAAGAAAAAACCATTTTGGGCAACTCCCTGAGAGGAAAAGAGCTAGAGGATGTGACACTGGGTCATAAAGTGAGTACAAGTTAATGAGGTACACATAGTCTTCAGGAAGTGTCTACATAAGAATTGGAAGAGAATCAACAATGATGACTAATGTATCCAGTTTCAAGCAACATAGACAAACAGGTACACTGAAAGATGGAACACAAAAAGAATGATAAGAAGTTTGGAAAAAAAGATCTTTGAAGAAAAGTGGATGTTTGGAATCTAAACAATTTTACTAATGGGAATCATAGAATCCTTGAAGTTGGAAAAGACCCTCTATCCAAATCATGAAGTCCAAATATCAACTTAGCATCACCACTATATTCACCATTAACCATGTCCTTAAGTGCTATATCCACACATTTTTTGAGCACTTCCAGAACTGGTAACTGCACCACCTCCCTGGGCAGCCTATTCCAATGCTTGACAACCCTTTCCAAAAAGAAATTTTTCCTAGTATCCAGTCTAAACTTCCCTGGCTCAGCTTGAGGCCATTTCTTCTCATCCTGTCACTTGTTACCTGGGAGAAGAGACTGACCTCCATCTCACTGCAATCTCCTTTCAAGTAGCTGTAGAGAGCAGTAAGGTCTCCCCCCAGCTTCCTTTTCTCCAATACAATACTGCTATCTATATATTTTAGACTCATCTTAATTGCCAAAGTATTGTGGATTAACAGCTTCCAACTGACTGCACTGTTTGCTGAATCTGTGGATGGTTGGTTTGAAGTCTTTACCTGTGCTGAGGGAAGGATTATGTTAATGGAAGAATTATGCTTAATGCTGTTGGCAGCTAATGAGTACAAAAAGTAAACAGAGAAAGAAGTTTTAAAAAGGGATGTAATGGTGGAGAAACTGTCAGTTTTCTGTATTTCCTCCTTAACTCAGAGATGAAGTAGTACCAGGCTTAGTTCCAGAGTGTAGAGGAAAAAGCACAGGGAAGCTAATTGTCTTGTTTTGAGTGTAAGACAACAATTTCAGCAGTTTTATTTTTTATTTTCTGTCTGTAAACTCCAGTGGAAGGAGATTTTTCTTTGATATTAATGGGAACACTGGTAAGTGAGCACTCTGATGGTGCTCAGTAAATTATTCTTCTTTGTATTAATCCATACACCCACCAACGCAGAGATAAGATGGAGCTTTGCCCAGTGGACAAAACCATACAGCCTCTGACTTGCATAATATTTGTTTCCTTTAAGGGAAAAAAGGATAAAATGTTGGCTAAATGGACCTTATCTCAGTTACATTGTAGTACCCTACAGCACTAATGCCCAGTACAATTAACCTTGTTCCAGATATACTTTACTGAAATTGTCATCAGAAGCAGTCCTGAAATTTGGGGCTATTCTCCAGTACCATGAGACCACAAAGAAAACCACTATGTATAACAATTTTCTAAATGACTGACTGAACTAGTTGATGATTGGGAACCCTTTTAGAGCCAATTTCAAATTTATTTTTGACAACCATCCATCTTTTCAGAACAATAACCTTTAATTGGGAGCATTTAAAGCTTGTCTGTGAATTTTTGGTGTGTGTTTACCTAAGAACATACTGCTGTTCATGTCTCATAACCATGTGTTAAATTGACAGTTATCACTCGATCCTCTAATGCTGAACTTTGGCAGCTTTGTCAGATGTTACCAGCCAACAGCGAAGATGATGAGGTTGAAGGAATGCTTACACATATCAACATGCCCTAGGGACCAGATGGAAGCACCTGAGAAATTTGGCTCTCTTAATGCTGACCTACATTAAAAAATTTTGAGACCATCCATTTGTTAAGGAGGCATATGAGACAACAATGTGAGAGTCAAAGCAAGCTCCAATATGCTTACATAACGTTCCACATTTTTGGAACATATCCTAAGTGAGTCTTTTTCAAAAGGCTGAGAAGAATGTGGTCTGCTATAGAGCAGAAACTGACAATGGCATTGCCAGTACTTTTGCTACAGATCTGCTTTACTGTTTTGTGCTGAGAACAAAGATGCAGCAGGAGACAAATCCACTTCACTCCAAACTGGCTGCACACATAAAACCCTCACAAATATTTAATGAAATGAAATTATTTTGCTTGTAATTGGTGTAGCTCCTGTAATAAGTCTCGATAGAACATTTTTCATGGCCGTATCTCACATATTAGCAATAACCCATTTCTCTGTTTAATGCTCAGGATTGTCATGTACATTATACTCCATGATAGAGCTGGAATCTAAATTCTGGATCTTTTACAAGCCAGGGCAAGATCTTTCAACTCAGTTTCCTCGTCCAAAAAAAATGGAATAGAAATGATACTTCAGAAAGACACCATGGTATCAACTATTTAAGTATTCAGTGTTTTGCACAAAGCTCTCAGAGAGCTATAGCTAAATGCTGTTTGTAGCAGTGTCAAATACTGGACTTATTAACAGAGGTAACTACAGGACAGTCAGGAGGTAAAGTTTTAAAAACAGACTTCAAAAGAATACTTATGATTGTGAACACTAAAATTCCATTGCTTTGCAAGTAAAAGTCTAGGGTCTAGACAGCTTGCTCAGATATGTTCAGAATTTAATTTAAAAAAAAACCACAAAAAACAACAACATAAATTTATGTTAATGCTGCAAATTCTGACAACTTAATTTAACTCCCATGTTCAACTGTATTATCTGTAATGGCCCATGTTTCCTTCCACAGAACCCTTCATCTTTTGGTCAATTATATGTCTACTGAGGATGTCTATCACTAATACATTAAAAAGCAGATTTAATACACTAATAGCACTAATACATTAAAGAGCAAAATAATAGCACTAATACATTAAAGAGCAAAGGCTTCTCCTCTATTCAACACACATATGTCAGACGCTGTTATATTGCTCATCAACTTGTAATAATTTGCATTCCTTGAAGAACAAAAGGGAGAAGCCTATTTCTAAAGGGTTTAAAAAGACAACAGAGCATTAAACAGCACAGTCTCTGCAGCAAATACAACTTTGTGTTTTGCTGAGCTTACCAATCAGCCTTTGGCTTTCAAAAGGGAATATTCAATCACGAAGGACCCAACAGTTATTGAATGGAATGTTTTAATTTTTGTTTTTTAGTTTTAACATTACCAATCTCTAATGATATAACTTGCTATCAAATTCTAGTAGTACAATTCCAAATTAAGGGCTTACATGTCTGTATTCAACTCCACTTAAGGTTTTTGGTACAAACAATTCCAATCA
The DNA here is from genome assembly GCA_013397135.1 of Pachyramphus minor. Lineage (NCBI taxonomy): Eukaryota > Metazoa > Chordata > Aves > Passeriformes > Tyrannidae > Pachyramphus > Pachyramphus minor. The sequence continues at coordinate 297,722 of VYXB01009657.1, forward strand.
ATTGCCATCATGTATATTTACACTGCAGAAGTTACCTTACTTCTAACAACCATACTAACAGAAGTCATGAGAATATCTAGAAAACCAGGCATCCAGCAGTCTGGAAGAATTGTTGTCTCTCTTATTGATTATTCTACAGAATGTAATTATAGGCTTATGTTATATATCCTTCCTACAGACAAGAGCTGAAAGTCTTGACTGGAGGATGCTTGGATCCCCAGAACTCTGCTTCTGTTTAGGCATTAGCAGAAATAAGCTTTTAATTTCTCTGTGGATATGTTAATGCTTAGTGATTCCAACACCAAGGATTGCTATCGTAATAGCTGGGATAAGCAGCCCCAAATACTGGAGAGCTCATGTCTTAAAGCACAATTACAACTGCAGAAATATAGAAAAACATGCTATGGTGGGAGGAACATGATGTATATCTTGATGTGAGGCAGCTTGGGCATTACACATGGGCCCCAACTGACATATTTACTATCACCCATGTGAGTGTTACTAAATGTACTCAGCAAGCAGGATCCACATAATTTGCTGGTACTTACCCACTTAGCACATTTTTAAGTTCTTTTGTCTTTTCCAGATCTCAGAAATTTCTAAAACTTAAGAAGTAAATGAAAATACTTCAGGTTATTGCATGGAAAGCAATAAAAGCTCTTTTGTAGAAAGCCAAAAGATGGGCATTCTCCACTTTCACTCTCCCTACAAGAGAGGTACACTTCAGGTGTGCCTAGTAGGAAGGAGGTCAGCTCTGATGTCAGGGGAATGTCTGGTCTTCAGAGTCTTGTCCTCCATAAACATCTCCAAACTTAGTCCTTCCCACAGGCTGCAGTTCTTCCTGAACTTCTCCAGCGTGGTCCTTCCATGGGATCACGAGTTCTGCCTGGAAACCTGCACCAGCATAGGCTCGTCTCTCCATGGGTCCAGAGGTCCTGCCAGGAGACTGCTCTGGCATGGGATTCCCATGGGCTGCAGGTGGATATCTGCTCCCCCATGGACCTCTATGGGCTGTAGTGGGACACACTGACTCATCATGATCTTCACCCTGGGCTCCATGGAAATCTCAGCTCTCTCACGTGGAGCACCTCCTCCCACTCCTTCTTCACTGACACTGGTGTCTACAGGGCTCAATCCTCTCTACTCTGACTGCAATTTGCTTTTACAAATAACTTTTCCTCCCCTTATCTCTGTTGTCACAGGTGTGCTACCACTGGCACTGATGGGCTCAGCCTTGGCCACTGGCAGGTCCATCTTGGAGCCAGCTGGTGTTACCTCTGTCAGACATCAGGGGAACTTCCAGGAGCTACTTACCACGCCTGTAGCTCCTCCACTACCAACACTTTGCCACATAAACCAAATTCACTGCAGCAGAGAAATTCTCTCTCCTTGCTACAGAGTTTTTAACAGACTCATGGTAAAAGTGAGAGTTGGGGAAAAAAAGCATAAGCCATAGGGCATATTGACACACAGCTTTATCATGTTGCTGCAGACTTACATCAGGACACTTCCTTTGATTTTTGCCCTATGGATAAGCAAGTGAACAATCCAAACTATTTATTGAGAATACATGCATTCACTGCATTAATTCCAAGCACATTTTATATTCCTTAGTTAATTTTTCCCTAATGTAATGTAAGGTGTAGTGTACTTTGTACTGGTCCTGGTACTTTTACAGACACTACTTATGGCCTTTGCACAATCTACACTGACAAAAACATATTTTTGACTGAAATTAAGCAAGTGGATTTTTCTATATTAGATTTAGTCATTTTGAAAGGCACAGTTTTCACAGAAAGTGGCTGACAATGGAAAAATATGAATAATTATATATCCTTGATTAGATTGTAGCTATACAAAAGTAAGTTCTTGATTTTCTGCAATCCTCCAAACAAAGGTATTCAAAGTATTGGAAAGTTTTTAAGAATAAAAACAAGCAGGACTCATGTCTGACAATCTCCATGGAGGATATATCAATTAACTAATAAAAAGAAACTAATGGCAGACTGGAAGAAAGTTAACTTCTCATCAAAAGAAACTTGACCCAGTTGGAAACTATTTTGATATTTAGCCGTCAAGGAATATTCCTCATATTTCTGTATTTGTAACTGCACCGTTTGGAATTTTCCTTACAAACCTAAGATAGTCTTGCCTTCACTTGGATGAATCCTGTCCTTTTCAGATTTGCTGGGAAATTTGGCAACATTCAAATGAGACAGTTCCAGAAGTGACCTCATTTCTTATATCTTCCAAACTAACACTAAACAACCTTAATTTTCACCTTTGATGTATAACTCATAACTACAACAAAGACTTCATCTTTTTCTCAGTTGGTATGAGATTTTAGAAATTAGGCAATAAAATGTCACTCATGTTGTACTTAGTGAAAACTAGTCTGAGATAGAAATCAGTGTATTAATTGCCAGTGCTACAGAAGGGCACAGAAACTATCATGTTAACAGATTAGTGATTTTACACTAGATGGGCATAATTCGATTTGAAATCACTGACTAACTTAAGTGGTGGTTTCCAAGCAGAGTAAATCAGCAGGTGTACTGAGAGTAAATGCAAACAGTGCTAATGTGCTTGCAGATTCAGATAAGCATCAGCAATGCTTCCTATCACATTTAGTTTATGGTCTAAATAGTATTTGGTGTCAAACTAAAACCAAAAATATATATTTTTTTTTACTTCCTGGAGCTCCATTTGAATAAAATATATAATTCCAGGCTAAAGGTGCTAAAAAGCATGTCTTAATGAGAAAAACAGTTTTATCTTGACCTTTTTTGAACATGTAAGATTTTTGACAGACAAGCTATTTCTTTGGCCTGTTCAAAACTGAGAATACAGCTAATGCTTTGAAAATTATTAATAAATTGGGTGTTGCAGAAAAAGCCCCAAGACATTTGGGGTAAGCAATATCCATCCCAGCCACATAAGCAGAATATAAAAACCTGAACTTTTTACTTCAATATTGATACAACCTGCCAGAGGCATTCAAAGCTGACTGTCTGCACAATTTCAGCATAAAAACTACACTTCACTGAATACATGTGCTTTTGTACCACCATGCTGTTGTTGAACCACAAGCATTGCTGAGCACAGGGCCCAAGGATGTGTCCTGCCTGCTTACCCTGCAGCACCTTCTCTCTGTGTTATGTACCTCCAGAGGCTAACAGTACTTCAGCATGAAAACATGTCAAAAGTCGGGTCTTTCCTTCCTCAAACTTGTCAAGTACCTTCACGTTGGGAAAGGCAAAATATGATCAATGAATTTACCCAGAAGCAAGTTCTCCCATTTGGAAAATACAACTGGAAGAAACAGGAGTTGGCTAATGGATAGTCAGCTGAGAACACAAATGTTGCTGTAGCTAGGAGGGAATGTTTTCTTCACTGCAGGACTACTAAGTTGTTTCCAACTAACTGATAGTATTGCAAATAACTGCCTTGAATAATAATTGCTTTGTCATGAGGCAGAAGGCATGCTGAGATCAAAGAATATTAGATCTCAAGAGTACTATCAAGTTCATTGCACAAAATGATAAACTCTTCGTATTAGGGAGGTTTCATCTAGAGGGAAGTGATCTTGTTTCTAACATTGTGCTGAGGGCCAGCTGGCAAGCAAGTTTGCAAGCACGAGATGGTGCAGCTGCACACACAACTCAAGATCCAGTGTTGTTAAATGCATCACTACAGCACAATGCTTTGTTCATGATGTCAGAATTACGTCAGCCGTGCAAGATATAGGGTGGTTGGGCTAGCCCTCAGTCACGAGGATTCAGCTGTCAAGTGAGTCAAAGCCACTCAGAGGCTAAATACTGGATGACTTAAAGTTGTGTGTGCCAAAATACAACCCAAATCCAGTCTGTTGTTGCTCTTAAAAAAAAAAAAATCCAATGCAAAAAAGAGGACTCAAGGACACAGGACATAGTGTACAATGTCATAGCAAAGGTGGATGGCTTTGCCATGCGGAAAAATGGATTTTTTTGACGGAAATAGGCATTATAAAGATGTATTATGTATAGCATGAAATTAGCAGGAAAGCAAACTTCTTGTCAAATAGCCAAACAGAAGTTAAAGCAAAGCTTTCTCTCTTTAGATGTAAAGGGTAGGCAAAAAAACCCAGATCAGCAGCAAACTGTGCATGAGAAAAACATCCAACCTTTTACAAAGGCTTAAAAACTGTTTGTAGTTCTAAAGGTAGGGATGTCAAGCCACTTCTCAGCAGTGAGAGTCAAATACAGTTGGCTGATGAAAAGAAAATCTTGTGTGAACATTGTAGCAGTTTATTAAACGGTCTGTCAGCTTTGACAAAGTGCTGTAAGAAGTCCCAAGGCAGCCACTAGTAACCCCTGCAAATTTGTACTCCTAAAGCTACCAAACCGTGTCACCAGATGAGTCAAAAGGCATCACATATGCTTCTATAAAGTCATACATGGCTGGTGGGCAGCAGATGGTCGTGTTACTGCTTCAGGTAAGGATCAGTTCTCAGGAAGTTTAATGATACAAGCAATGTCCCCCACTCTACTTCAAAAACCAGAGAGGTGACCCTCCATATTCCACTGTGCTCAACCTCTGCAAAAATCCTCGGGAGACGAATAGGCAGCTACCTACTTAAGGAGCTCGCTGGAAAACTCTTTCTGAAGGACATCTGAGCTCTCAATGTGATTGAGACCTGATTGCAGCAATCCCCTTTTATAGCTGGGTAAGGTCAGGTGAAGTATGCAATTAAATAAAGACTTGCATACTCTGTGTCACATAAAAGCCTCTGAGACTGTAAGTTATGAGTGTGTTTGGAAGTAGTTGCAAAAATCCTAATGTCCAGATAGTTTTATGAATCCTGCTTCATGGCCTAGAGATGAAGGCTCCTGATCACAGCAGACTGCCACAACATTTCACTGTCCCTGGTACTGCTGTATTCCCTGGCTGTATTTGCCACCTGCTTCCATTTGATCACACTTCTACAGTAACATCTTTATTCAACTGCAATGGAAGATCCATTTTCAATTACCAGATGGTGTTTTCACCATGCAGACACACGATGCAAAGTCAAAGGTTGTAGAGCAACCGCCTTTACAGATGACTGTGTGTTATTCACCCACTCATGCTGGGCTGCACAACATATTATAGGCTTATAAGATCACAATTCCAGTCAGCTCAAAATGATTATCACGAAAAAAATTCAACCCTGCACCTTTCCTTACTGGAAAGCACATTCAGCATGTTGAGAGGGGTGACAACACATGCTGAATAGCCAGGTCCTGCTATTCAGCTACATGCTGCCACACAACACTGCAAGTGATGATGGAGTCACATAGGGAGAGATTGAAGAGAAGCCTGGAAGGAAAAAAAATAATATATCTTCAAATAAAATAAATGCATAATATGTAAGTGTCATTTCTATTCTTCAATGTGAAAAATTTGAAGAATTTACCATCATTGCATCAATCATATACAGGCTTTCTTGTCTCCTCACTGACAGCAATTTCTGAACACTGAGTTCTCAGGGTATTGATGTCTCAAAGCTCTCAATGTTTTGGTCTGGGGAAATGTGCTGGGGAACAAAATATCTTCTGAAGCTTTTTTTTGTACAGTCAAATCAACTGCGTTGCAGGTCTGAAAAATGAAATTTGTTCATCAGTTATAGGGAACTTCCTCTACATCATGGAAAAGTATATGTAGAGGCTGTCTGTGAAGGCCATACAAGTGTTGTCTGAGCATGTGAGCAAAAACAACTTATAATACAGAGTGCAAGAGGTAAGAGAGGACAGGGAGAATAGATGTAGTGTTATGCAGATAATGCTATGGATGATAATTGCTTTGAAAAAATCAGATTAAGTTTATCAACAAAAAACCACAAAATTCAGTCTAATAATCTCAGTCAGCAGGAGACACCATGATTTCTCCATACCAGTAATAACAGTGGAGCAGATCCTGTTATTCCAGAATTCATGCAATTTCATTAAAAATTCGTTCTCTCCAAAACCCACTGAGTTTGAAAACAGAAGGGTTTTTTTATGAGAAGGGAACTCACACATTGTAAAAATAGAATATTCACCAAATAAGATATTCACAATGTAAAGATAGAAGATTTGAATATGTCTTCTATCAAAGATCTTATTCCTTGGGTTATTGTCTCCACAGTACCTTCTGCCATTCAAGTAGAGGTAGTAAGAGACTTGTAATTTACCTTGTTTAAAGGAGAAAAAATTTTAGCCCTTATATCTATGTCACAAAAGTCACCAAAATTAACAAGATCTCGTACACCTAAACTGCAAATTTGTGTAACCATGCCTAGCACATTTGAACTGAAAAAGGTGCAAGCAAAATTTCGTTTGGTAGATGATTTTTGAACCAGATTAAGAGCAGTGAAAATGCCACCATCATCTTGAGGATGAAATAAGAAAATGGGCAGAGGTCCTTGCAACCAAAACTGACTCCTTCTCTCATTTCATATCTGGAGCTCATTTCAGATATCTCAGCATCACCTATTTTCAGAATTAACAGCCATCATCTCTATTAAAGCTGCAGACTTGAACATGAGCTCATTGAACAAAGTGTTGTATTCTTTTTTCCCTCATCTGATATCATGTTAACTAACAAGGACTTCAAAATTTTTTGTTTGTTTCAGTTTCAATGGAACCTAATCTAAATATGGCAAAGATCCATAGTTCCCTAAGGGCTTAGGCACTGGAGAAAGGCTTTACTCATGAAGGCAAGATAATGGATTTCTCAGACATATTTAGTTAGCACTGCCTGTGTCCTCTGCAGGAAACAGAGCCCTCTGCTACTCCTCTCTTCAAATTATTCATTTAACAAATATTTGACACGTTACTCACTAATATTTTCACCAAAAAGTAGTTTATAACAGTTTCTACAGTAAAGAAGAATCAATATTCAGGGTGTTTTCCTTGCTACCTGTGTTCATTTCACAGTGTCTTTATTTCTGTTTGCCTAAATGATAGAAAGTCACATATCACCTACACATACAGCTCAGACCATAAATTTTGATGCTTTTGAAATAAGGTGATTGTCTTCTCTCTTTTTCTATTGATGCAAAACATAGGGTCTATGAATTCTTGGACTTTTAAAATTTACCCTAAGTAGTAAGGATGAGGGAAAACTTAAAGGGCATTTAAATTACAGGAATGTGGGCTGTAAGACTAAAGGATTCTTTTATTTTCTCCCATTGGTCTAGGCACTGATGCACTTGACTGTTTGGCTTGAACAAGAATAAAAGATGAGCCACTGGTCAGTGCCAGAAAAATTCTGTCACCATAAGGATCAGTAAAAGCATGCAGGGAATTCTTAAACAAAACAACACTCCAAAATACACATTTGACTCTTCTCACTCATTTATCTATTGTGGCAGGCATAGAGAGTTAAATGTGGAAGAAAAGCTTAACAGACAAAAAAAAAAAAAGGTAAAAGGATTGCTGAAAAACTATAAAAAATGGGAGGAAGAAACATACAGCACTATGAACACAGAAGGAGAAAAGGAGCAGATGAAGGTCAGAAGGAGAAGGAAAAGAAACGAGAGAATTCTTCCTCCTTTCAGAGGACCTGCAGCACATCCATCCCCAGGCACAGCTGCAGGGTGAAAGGTCCTCATTTCGGCTGTCAATATGTCTCCATTCATGTTTGTAAACCTGGTCTAATGAAAGAGGAATACCTCAAACTGCAAGGCTGGAAAATCCAAGCACCCCAACACATCCAGGAGATTTAAGGGAAAAGGGAAAACTGCCTTTTGATCCAGCTTTTATCAGTAAGGTTATAGTTACAATTAAATTTACATCCAAATTAGCCTGAACAGAGCATGTTCCTGGTGCCCAGGCATTAAGATGATTTACTGAATTTGCAGTGTCTCTTACACAGACATACAAGGCAAACCTGAGATAAAATATAAGGTCCTGTTGTAAACATGTAAATCACTGCACAAAGAAGAGGACAATAATCAGAATTTTTACTCTGAGTATCTGGGACTTTCAGGTATTTGATATTTCATTAATGTGCTCTTTCAAAATCTTCACAACAAAATGTCAATATCTTAAAAAACGTTTGTATACAATCTGCAACGAAAAATTAAGAATCTTAATTTTAAAACTTTTACCTATTAACAGCAGACAGCTCCAGTATTTTAGAGCTAGATTCCTGTGACTGTAAACACAGTTTACAGCAGAATAAGTAAATAACCCCAAAACCTTCTTTACAGTTGCCCAGTGTAAGTGCCACTAATTTATTTATTATAGTAGGAAGAAGGGAGTTCCCCTAAGGACTGACATATTACAAAAAAAATAGAGGTTTCTGCAATGTCAAAATAGGTAAAGTAGATTCTGAGCTGGGTAAAAAGACTCTTAAGTGGGATTTGCACAAGATTTCACATCATTTCTCCATGTGAGGTCAAAACATGCACTCTTACTGAAATGCCTGTTTCAAAGAAGGTCATTCCACCAGAGGTTACTTCACCTTTGAAATAATGTTATGTTTGTGACTAAGAAATGCAATTCAAGGTGGCACTTGGCTCATGACATGTATTTAGGACTGCAGTGTCAGTCTGTACAGCTAAGTGCAGTATAATTGTTGATCATATAGTAGTTTAGTTTTAACATCTCCTCAAAACCTCCATAGTATGCCAATACATTTTCTCAAAGCAATTTACCATTAGAATAAATTCATGAGCACTATTATATCACAATTTTAAAACGCAGGATATCAAATTAGGCAAAAATATGTTGTGAAAACACTGGAGAAAGCTTTTTGACAGTGTTGAAATATCTTGTTTTGACATTTTCAGCATAACAAAGTAGGATCAGGAGTTCGATAAGCAGGAATGGTGTTAAGTGACTCTGTACAGTTCTAGAATCTCTATTTTGATAATTTCAAAACTGTGTTTACAGTAGCTATTATTTATAACAGATTTCTGCAATGGGGAAAGTAGCTCACTAGGAAATTAAAGTGTTTTGATATGGATATTGAAAAAAGTATGATCTTAACCCATCCATGCTTTAAAAAGATTTTTCAAGAAAATAATGTTAGTTATGTCATTTTCTGACTCTTTTTTAGACAAAGTGGAATTGATGCGAGCTTATATGCACATCTTTAAATCACTGTAATAAAGGTTCACCTTCTGATAGTCACAATCCCATTCCTGAACTAGAGGGACTAATTTCATGTTGGATTTAGGATGCCTGCTTGAGCTCAGCAAGATATTTGTGGTCAGAATACCACCTCATCAGTTGAAATTCTGCAAATCCAGTGGCTCTGCTATCTCCAATTTGCCTTGGAAAGAAGAATAGGGTTTTTTCAGCTGGCAAACTGCGAGGAGAAACACTAAGGTCCTGGAGTGAAATTTCAAGAAAGAAGGCACTTATGTCAAAGAGCAGTTGTGTACCTGTGCTGCCAATAAATCCAAATGCCAACCTATAACTCACACTGGATCTTAGTATAGGGTTTGTGCTCAGTGTTAAGAAATAGGGTAAAGTCTCAAGCAATTGGTATTGTGTAAGTAGAGAGAGTGGGTAATGAAAGAGGCCGAGACGATGAAAAACAGATGCCCAAAGTGTATATGTTAGATGGGTCTTCTGTCCTTTAAACCTTCAGTTCATATTAATTTATTTTCTTGCAGGACTCTTATTGCTGCAGCTCACACCTGTACTGAATTATGAATGGGTTGTAGAACTTATGCCATGTGGGAAGTAAGACTTAAAGTCACGCTTATATTATACACACAAATATAACCAAAAAAAATTACACTATAGGATTACATTTTTAATTAGTGTCAAGATCTTGTACAAAGCAACAATTTGCTCTTGTGAATACATCATTGTTCAAACTTTACTTCAGAATAAACAAAAGATATTAAGGCTATGCTGAGGTGTGGTTGATAAGATATTGTTAGAATTTGATAGTCAGGAGAAACAGACCAATAAACAAGTATATGTTCTACTAAAATGAAGGACTGAAATAACTGTTCAGTTTCTGATATTGACAAGGTAATCCACACACTTGGAAGATTTATTTACAACTGAATTCCCTGAGTCATCCTGAAGATGTCATATCTTTAAGAGACATATAGTCATTAAGAGACATAAAAATACGTGAGACCATTAAATGAGTCATCCAGAAGTTTATTAACAAAAAACCAAAACAAAACATAACAAAACAAAACAAAACCAAAAAAAAAAAAAAAAGAGAGAGAGTCTTGTTAAGGCAAATTCAGTTGAAAACCGATTTAGGGTATTCAGTTTCATTAGGGCTATCTAGGAAGTCTCATTCCCAAAGATTAGCCAAAGAAGGACACAACTCTTTGAGGCTGTGCAATTAACCCAGCTTGAGCAGTGCAATTGCCAGATCTCTGTTTCCTGCTTACACTTGGCTCTCTTCTACCAACTGTCTGTCCTATATATCCAGGGATGATTTTAAACTCTGTGTTTCCTGTACTCAAAACAGGAAACCATTTGAACAAACAACCTGACAGATCAAAGACGGCTGTATCTATGACCTAAATACCCTATTCTAAAATTCTCTGTGTGTTGTGCTCTATGTTTGAATCCAGCATCACTGTCAGCCATTTCTGCATAAGCTGAACAAACTTCTCACGCTACCAATTGGTTGAAAGGAGGTTCAAGGAAATTCTAAGTCAAATCATGAGATGTCTTACAGGCTTATATAACCACAGGATGGAGACCACCTGAATTGTTTGCTCATATTTAACCTTACTTTCTTGTTATTTATATTCCAGTACATATTGAATTCAGGCATGGACTGTTAAAGGGCACTGAACGAGGTAGAGGATATCATTCCATAGGCTACCAAGTGTCTCCCCTAAATTAATTTAAAACTTTGGTGTCCACTGTTGTTTGAAGTGAAAAAGAGCTAAGGTATATCAGCAGGGCTGGCAGAGGTAAAACAGTAGCTAGAAGATGTACATGGCCTAAGGGTGAAATGTCACATCTACAGGCAGATATTTCTAGATGAAATGTCTGGAATTTGGAACTTATTCTGTGGCTTTGAAACACTCTGTTCTCATTCCATGCAGCATAGAAGTCTGAAGACTTTTTTAACCAAGGTCAGTAAAAGTCCTTTTTCACCAATACTGGCTTGTTTCTTTCGATGCTACCAAAAATAAGCCAACAGAAACACATAATTATTACTTCAGTTTAAGAAGCAACAAGGGAAATTGCTTGCATTGACATGACAAAACGGTCAGCAAAAACACTTTGTGTCAAATGCCTATCAATTCTTTTTTATGTTTCAAACGTAGGCAGATGCATATGTATCTTTCTTGGAATATATTGACCTTCAGTAGTATATAAATAATAGAGAATAGATAATTTCATTGTATTATTGTGATGGAAAGTTACAGGACATCTCTAAAGAAGTAAATATAAGTGAAGAACATCAGGTATGTGCACATTACTGAAATGTTTCAATATATGATGGGAGGAAAGCAACAATAATTTGAGAGGGAGCAGAACTGAGTTTGCAGATGCAAACCCCTGGCATTTTACACTGGACCATTATGAAATAGAAAAAATATGATCTTAGAGAAGACAATAAGTTTTGCTCCTCAGCCACCTAAGTACCACAGTCTAGTTAGTCATTACAGGTTCAGAAATCTGATATCTGGGTGTCAAGCATCCACTTCTGCTGGAAGGATTCTCTTGAGTCTAGAAAATTACCTCCTTTACCACTGAACAAAAATCTGTGTAATATTTCAGAGATGCAATCAGAGAAGCATTAAGACATTTCCTTACATCTTGTGTCAGGGAAATTGTAAAAAAATGTTTCAGTTATTGAAAGCAACCACACTGAGACTTTTAGCTTTAGTTTGCATTTCCTTCTGCTGCTGCTCACCTCTGAGAAACAGGTTGCAGAGGGAAGTCAAAATTCTGCAAAGGGATGTTTGGTCATCCGTATTGATGATAAAAGGCCAAAAAGACCTTTATAAAGTTTCATCCAGAAACTCAACTGTGAGAGCAGTGTCCTCTCTTTGGACTTCTTGAAAACTTCCATTTTCTTTATACTTATTGTAGATAGACAGTAAAACTAAAACTAAAAGGAGACTGATTCAGGAAACAAACAGTTGCTTTAGCACTTGTCATAATGCTGTAATTATTTTATAATTCTCTTTCATATTCTATTTCCCCCTCCTTCCTTGAAAATAATCTTATGCAAACAGGTAGTAGAACGGGACTGAAGTGATTTCATGTACAGCAGAAATAATTTGCACTGAAAGAAAGCAACTTCAGGAAATAGCATAGATTGAAAATTGTTCCTTCTATCTTCAGAGTGAAGACTTTTCAATCATTCTGTCATTCAAGGTCAATTCATAAAATGACTTTGCAGATACGTAGACAGATTATATTTGCAACATAAGTTATTTGCAGCAGATAATGTGAGCCATGCCACCTGTTAACACCAAGACAGACATGACCCCTTTATCAGTGGACATTTCAAAGAAATGCTCCTTTTGCAGATTTTAACCCATGCATCTACCTATGCCCATCTACCTTATGTGTTCTTTAAACTCACTTAAAAAAATCCTGTCTTTTAATATTTACATTCTAAAATATATTCCTTTGCTCACTGAGACACGTGGCTGTCTGGCTAATGAAGTGCTGACAAAGGATCTGCTATGTTGTAAATGGGGCATACAGAGGTGGACAAGATAATTACATTATTTATCAAATGACTTTTCAATCAAAGTCAAGGAGTCTTGCTAAATCATATGCAAAGTGTAAAAAAAAAAGACTATAGTATGCTTGTGAAAAACACCATAAAATGATTTTTTCATCACCAAAAACGACTCCGTTTGCTGGTAGAGAAAGAATATGAGCACACCATTGTAATGAGCTGAATATTTTATATTGGTATAATGACATAAAAATATATATCTATTTTTATATATCTGTTTCTGGTTTTCCAGATACATTTTTACAGAAATTTAAAAATATTCAATATTGATAATATCAATGACAAATATGTTAAAAAATGTGGATCCTCCTTCATTGTATTCGGACTGAGTTTTATATCTCAAAGATTCTCTCAATGCCTTCTGAGTCATATCTGTGCAAATCTGGGACCAAACTGCTGAAGTCAGTTATACAGTCACAAATCTGGTGAATGAAAGACCTGAATAAGCACATAACCAGCAGACAAAGAGAAAAAGATTACAGTAATAGTCCTCCTAATAATAATCCCCCTAATATTAAGTCATATTATCACAGAAGTATAATTTCCATTTCTAGAGTGAATGGTAGTCTGTCACAACTAACAATCTCATAAATACAAATCTGCTTTCAAAGATTTTACATTCTTTTTCAGATTTTGAGGGAACCACAATGTGGTATATACATATGTATACAAAAAAAGTCCAAAAGAAAAAGAAAGTTACCATTTAGATAAAAAAACAAAAGAGCAATCTTTTCTCTCCAAAGAACTGGTGAAGGGTCTGGAGCACAAGTCTCATGAGGAGCAGCTGAGGTTGCTGGGGGTGTTTAGCCTGGAGAAAAAGAGGCTGAGGGAGGACCTTATCGCTCTCTACACCTACCTGATAGGAAGCTGCAGCTGGGTGGGTGTCAGTCTCTTCTTCCAAGCAACAAGAAAAAGGACAAAAGAAATGACCTCAGGTTGCACCAGGGGAGGTTTATATTGAATATTAGCCACAGAAAGGTTTGTCAAGCATTGGAACAGGCTGCCCAGGGAAGCGGTTGAGTCACCATTGCTGAAGGTATTTAAAACACTTGTAGATATAACACTGACAGACGTGCCTTAGTGTTGGATTTGGTGGTGTTTGATTAACAGTTGGACTTAATGAATGTATGGTTCTTTTTAACCTAAATTAGTTATTTACAATGTCTTATATTTTGGATTTTTTCTTAGACAGCCACATTGCTCAAAAATGACCATGTTTCATGTAAGCCATGAAGATGCCTCACAGAGGCAAAAAGCAAGTTAGTGATGAAAGCATATTTATCTTTAAAGTTGCAACTTGAATAAAAATTTTTTTGAGCCCTGAAGTATCATACAGTAAGGGGTTGGGTTTTTAAAAAAATTTATTCATAATTCAAGGAGTCTTGACAGTCTGAACTTCTCTTGTGTTCTTACATGAATTTCTACATAGGTGAACATTAGGGAGCTTATGTCCAATAATGCAGATGTAATTGTAGATTCCCACAAAACAAATAAGGAGTGGTGGTGAAAATTGCTTATAAAAATAAATAAATAATAACAGGACCAGAAAAATTCTTAAATGGTGATCTACTTGTTATTTGCATCTTGATAATATATATCTGACCCTTGACCCAAGGAAGAATCAAACAAAATTCTTGAATTCTAATGTATCTCCCAGTAACAGAGACAACATTTCTCTCCTCCCAACACAATCTATTCTTCTCCTGGACAGCCATTATCCCCAGAAAAGTTTTCCTAATGTCTGCTGTAAACAGTCCTAAGACATTCCAAAGGAAAATTAAGCACTTTCCTTTTTGTCCTGTGTGCTGTGAACAGTGGGAATAGCCAGTTTTCCTCCTCTCTCAGGGAGTTCTCAGGAACAGAGAACAGAGTTCTCAGGTAGACATGGCAAGTCTACCTACTTCAGCCAAAACTAGCAACTGGTTGTCTTAGGAGAAACAGAGTTATTGATGAGGGAAACTTGTTACAAAGCTATAGCTTCCTGGTTTATGAGAGATTCCATGATTTCAGGATTTATACAGTGGCTGGAAACTGTTATTTCATCATACTAATGTAATCCCTTTTTTAATTGAGAAACAATAAACAAAGGGATGAAAAAATCTGTAATCATTCTATTGATGGCATGAAAAAATCCTCACTGTACTTCCTAGATTGATGTCAAGCAATGGCAAACTTGATAATATCTCTTCTCAGGCTCTGCCCTAAAACCTTTCAAGTTCTCTGATTTTCATATTGTACTGTCTTTGGAAGAGCTCAGGATGAGATATTTCAACTATTTCACTTTACAGCTTTTCTTTCCAGTATTGCCAATCAGTTAAAAATTATGCCATTTGATTTGGAATTCTGTTGTTACAGCTCCCTGTGCACGGTACAAAGAGGCACGAGAAAAAATTAAGACCCAAGATAACAACAAACAAACTCATTTAAGCCTATAAAACTTTTTAAATGAGCCCTGGGCAATAGCTGTTCAACAGCTCAATTCTCTGTTTTCCAGAGAGAGCACTTTGGATGATTTTTAAAAAAAATTTTAGCTATAGTGCTTATGCAAACAATATAACCTTATAGCTTATGATCCTTTTCTGTGAAAGAATACTGAAACTAAGTCATCAACAAATTCATGCTAAAACTCAGAGTAAAATTTTAATATTTTTAAAAGTTGTCAAGAAAGTGCAATGTTTGCCCAATATAATTTCAGGAGTTCTCCTGTCCAACAATTTATATTTGCACTATGCATGGGAATGTTCAAACATTTTACTATACTAAGCATTTTCAGTAGGCACATGATGTGATCCAGTGATGTTCAACTAGAGCAGAGTGATGTTGGCACATGAAAATGAACGTTGGATAGTGTGATGACACGGTTATAAAACAAGGGCTGATACAGAAAAATTACTCACATATGCAAAATAAGCCACATTTGTAAGTGTTGGTATGGTAGAATTCATGGTGCAAGTGAGACAGAAAATACCTGTGAGAAGGGGGGTTGTTCAGTGCATGAGGAATAAAGGAGCAGGGAGACAATATTGAAGCCTGTGGAGGGATGGCTTTTGATAGAGTAGCCACGGCAGAGAGTCCTTGACATAGGAATTGTATTGACCCTTTACTTTGATATTATGAGGAAATTTGAGGGGCGGGGAGAGGAGTTTGGAACCTGTTATTGCAGTTTAGTAAAAGGGTGGTACTTTTTTCACATTTCTTGAGTCAGTGGCCAGCATGGGGTGAGCATCACAAAAGACAAAAACAAGAGGAGAGATGAGACCAGACTAAAATCCTACAAAATCAGCTGTGCTCTGTGCCCTAAACGGACATGTTTTTTAAAAAAAAAACATTTACTGGAAAAATAAGTAGATGATATGCACACATTTTTTAAATGTTAGTTGGACTCTAGAAACCAATGTAAAACACCTGCAGGATGGCAAGACCAGCATAATTAGCTACTCTTCATATTTTCCGCATAATAACAACTTCAACTTTATTGCAATAGAAAGCTGTATAAAAGTAACAGACTAGGAAATTGTCCCTGCAGTGGAAAAGATTTCACTGTTGTGACAACTGATGTACATTATAAACTTTCTGATGATATAACTGTGGCATCAGAGTAGAAAATATGCTATTCTGTATCACCCCTAAATTCCCCATTACAGCTGTTGTAATAGCCTAGTCATATTATTTTTGGAGATCACAGGCAAAGCTGAATGTTTTCTCAGTTATTGCTTCTTACTTAATGGTTATTTCATGATGTGGTTTGGACACACTAAAGACAAAGATGGTCTTTTAGCTAAGAAAATCCTTCATCCAAGGAGCTTAAAAGCTAGACATATTTGCAAGCACTTAGTGAAATATCACCATTTTGAGAGTTAACTTTATGAACTCAGCTCCTCCACATAACATCAACTGCTTTAGCTCGTGTTTGTGTTTCACTGTGCACCAGTAGAAGGCATTTCCCTTTTTTATTCTGAGATTAAAAGAAGAGATGCTACAGAAGGTCTCAATTCCTAAGAGAAGCTATGCTGCTCTATTGTCTTTCATCATTACTGGGATTTTTCCACAGCCAAATTATGTGTCTTATGCTACCTGTGTTCATATTCCACTATTTCAACACCAATGCATACCTAAAGGGTCCTTTATACACAGCTTTAAGGAACAGAGAAAAGTTTAGAGTTCTACAAAATCACAAAGGGAAGTAAATGTTAATCACTGATGCCAAAACATGGGTTTGAACACACAGTCTCATTCATCGTTAGAAAAATCTTCTTCACCCAGAGGGTGGTTGGGCACTGGAACAGGCTCCCCAGGGAAGCGGTCACAGCACCAAGCCTGCCAGAGTTCAAGAAGCATGTGGATGATACTCTAAAGCACATGGTGTGACTCTTGAGGATGGTCCTGCACAGGGTGAAAGGTGGCATTCAATGATCCTTGTGTATCCCTTCCAACTCAGCATACTCTGTGGTTCTGTGATCACATGCAGCACATCTCCTAGAAAAGATCTGCATTGGCCTGATGTTGAGTGAGGGCTGGTGCTAGAGCTATGCACTGTATTCTTTTCTTTCCTTCCTTTTATATCCTCTAGATATTTATTTCAGATTTATGCCCTTTGAAAGAAGGCTATGGCAAGGACTGGCAACGTGAACCTTTATGTGCTGCTCCACCAAGTTTATGTCAGACTGTTCTTTATGTTAGCCCACAGCAATCCATGTCTTTGTTCTGCAAAGCCTCAGCACTAACATAAGCAGGGATGAGGTAGTATTATCACCAAGCTGATCAAAATCTTTCCCAGGCTTCCCTCTTCACCTCTGCTATACATGTCTGTATTGTAGCTCTTCACCTCTGCTATACATGTCTGTATTGTAGCTCAGGGAACTGTTCACCATATTTCTGATCCATGGGTCACTATTGCTCTTTACACAGGTGATATCTGAGTGAAACAAGATTGATCACTGCATTGTTTGAACTCTTCTTTGACTGTCTGTCTGCTGAATGTTTCTTGATATTAATTTCAAAGCCAAAGAGCTCTGAGCCAGAAAAGCACTTTGAAGAGCCTCCTCTGGGATATTTTTTCAAGCATTACAGCAGAAAATCTAATTCCTAAGGCAGTTTCCAAGACATAGGTTTACCTTTATGAAACTAAGATCTTGATATAAGGCAACATTATATGCATGAAAGTTATCTAGTTTTCCTTTCACTTCAAAAGAGTTTCAAAGGACCCATCTTTGCAACCCCCATTTTCACCTCCATTTCCTTAATCCAAAGAAATACACTATATTAATGTAAGAGTGAGCTGAAATAAAATAAGAAAACATGGCAAATACTCCAAAGCTTCTTCAGGGATTTTTCACTCTGCTTTTTTTATCCACCTTTGCATTATCAACTGAAAAAGAACATTGTCATTACCTTTCTTCTGCAACGTAATTGAGGTAAGGCATTTTCATTTCAATTCTGCTCTTCCTTCATGCTTGAAGGATGGATTGATAATTGGACTTTTCCTTAAATGGTCTAGCAGAGATTTTGAAACCTTTCCTGTATTTTGATTCTACATGTATTATTTGAAGCCCCAGTTTTGATGAATATGTGGCTTCTGTTAGATCACCAGTTTATTACAGTCATGCCAAGGCTCACCATACCAAGTGCATGGAGAGTCTGGCTCATGATAGACAAGTCAGGAACATCAGACATGGTAGTGAAATGTAAAACCAGAACTTTAACTTGCATGGCAGAGGCAGTAATCCTTCATGCTGCTAGGTAAGAATCCACTGGAGTCCAGAGGACATCAATGGGAAACAAGAAAAATGTGGAAAAAATTTCCCCTTGAATAAATCTGTAAAGCACGGGAGTTGTTTATATGTGAAAAAAACAGGGAAGAGGCACTGCAGTAGTGTTGCAGCACAAGCACTGTCTAAGTTCCTTCTGGATAAGGTGTGAAAATAGTTACATATTTAAATAACTTTCTGATGACAAAGATAGTGAGGCTCTGAATGCCTTGCCTTGCAAGACTGGGAAACAGCTATGATAGATGTCACCTTTCAACAGGAAATGAACGTGATTATGAAATAATCCTCAAAAACAGTACTTGCATTGGCTACTTCTTTGCCCAGTTTCTGATTCTTGACATATTTACTGTTTTCACCAATCACAGAATCCACAGAAACCACAGAATGGCTAAAGTCAAAAAAGACTTTGAAGATTATCAAGTTCAACTATCAACCCAGCATCACCACTATGTTCACCATTATATCATGTATTCAAGTGCCATATCCACATGTTTTTTGAACACTTCCAGGGATGGTGACTCCACCACTTCACTGGACAGCCTGTTCCAATGCTTCATGACCCTTTCCATGAAAAAAAATTTTCCTAATATCCAATCTAAACCACCCCTGGCACAACTTGAGGCCATTTCCTCTTGTTGTGAATATTGAATTAATATTTTCTCTTGCAAATATAGATCCAGTAGCTTTTACACACTCATCTGCTACATCTACTTCTTCTTTTTTTTTTTTTTTTTTAATAAAAGAAGGATAGCTGCTGGGTATCCCAGCTTACCTTTAGTACTGCCATGCAACTCAGCCCAGGGTACAGCAAAGAGCAGCTCTGTAGCAGCAAATACCACAGGTCATTGCTCCTCTCAGTGGTGTTACTGAAGTAATTTCTTGCAAGATGAAGAGTACTGTCAGCAGTGGCTAAGTAACAAAGAGAAGAGAATTTCTGTCCCTCACCTGGAGGTGTGATTATTGAGTGATTCTGAGCAGATACCAATAAGTCAGGCCCTGAAGCTGCAGCATATGCTATTCAGCTATTAACCAGTTTTCTTCCCATCTGGCCGATGTTGCCTGCAGACCTCAGAAACCTTCCACCCAAAAGCCTCCTGTCTAATTTACTGAATTTATCTGAAGGATGAGCAACTGAGAATGAGCGACCTGTCAGATTAAGGCAGCCTGGATGGGAGGCTGACTATCCTCAGAGAGGCTATGAATGATGATGGAGCTAAACTTGGAGAGGTAAATTCTTCTGATGCAGCAAATAGTCATGTGTGACGCATGTATTGTTGGCTCCTAACTGAGAATGACAACAAAGTGTAGTAGGAGTGTTGTGATAGAGATGCACTGAGCCAGGTGCCTGAAAACTCAAGCATGTCACCTGGATCAGAGTTAGTGCTCCAAAGGCAAAGCACCAATTGTCACTGCTTACTCACTTGTTACCAGCTCTAGCTCTTTTATTGTCTCATTGTCAGCATCACTAAGGTCGTGACACAGGCAGTCAGAATGCAGGAGATAGAGGCCAGCTGCCTTTAGCCCTGAAGTGGGATACAGTCATTTAAGACTGTGTGTTGTTGCCATGATGAGTTGCAGTCCTCCTCTTGCCTTACTTAGTATTTACAGGGTAAGCCCCAATTGCCCTGATGCTCATGCAACAGTAACTGGCTCTTCATGGCACAATTTTTCACATTTATCAGAAACCCTAAAGATGTTTAGGAAGTGACATTTTTTTCAAATGTGTAAAACAAAGAATTTGTCCCATTACTTTGTATTCCTTCAACACCTTAACTTGAGTGGAACAGAGGTAAACATCACTCTGTACCCTAAAACACAGCTAGGCATAACCACCTTGTGCTAACACCCCCAAACAGTACTGCCATGCCCTGCTGGCTTGTTGGCAGTGCATGCTTGTGACAGCTTCTAAAAACCCCTTCACAGACCCATGATCCAACAATTCACTACTGTCTTTGCTCACACCTATCAGAGTAGCATGCTGCCTGGGTATTTGCTCCAGACTTTGCAATCCCACACATCTTTAGGGAAGCATGCAGCTCTGAGGGATAATATGCAGCCAGCATGTTATGCCTTAACGTATTTCTTATGGACTTTACACACCTTCTGTTTTGCTTTTACAGCATGTAGTTTATCCAGTTTGGCTCACATCTGACTACCCTGAGTGAATTCTGAAGGTTACTTACGCTTCAGTGTAAGGAGGTTTAGTATGTTCTGCACAACAATTCTTGCCCTTAAAGACTCCTGTTTTACAAGTCCAGTTCTCTCTCAGCAAGTCAATCTCTTCCTTTGCTTTTGGTTACTTTAAAGCAACAATTGCACAGTCTGATCCTGTTCAGGTTAGGTACTAGTGTTAGTTCTCAGACAGTCTGTGAACTTAATAAGCTCTCTCAATTACAGCTGTCTTCTAGACAATGCTGTTGTTTTTCTAGGCTTTCTGAAGAAAACATGCTGTCCCTGTGACCTATGGCTAGTTCCTTTAGAAAACAAAGCAATTTCCCAAATTTTCCTTTATAATGCTTTACAGTCTTCTGCTGCTAAAGTAAAAAGGGTTTGACCATTTTACTCTGCCTCTTTTCTAAGAAGAAATGTAAGCATAAAAATATGAATTATGTAATAAAGAGTGAGTTTACTTTTCTTGACTAAGATAACAGAAGGATCTCTTTCCAGATATTAAATTTCATTCTAATTGTAGGAATTGAGGAGTTTTTTTTGTTTGGTTGGTTGGTTGGGGTTTTTTTTGTGTTGAGAAAGTACTCACCATCATTTCTAAAAATATGTAGAGGGACAATGGATACCCACACACAGAGTTTTCATTTTCTTAGGAAACAAGGCTAAGTATACACAGTTACTACCCCAAGAGTAGAGCTGATGAAAGAGAAGATGAGAAGCAAATTAAGTAATAAGAAGGAGAGCACAGCCAAACTAGAAAAATGTGTGAGGGAATTTTTTCCATTTTTTTCTATTTTTGTATTTCCCTTGATCAGTTGAGGTGGGTTTTTTTACCCTTATTAAAACCATGCTATAAATGAAAGGTGGTGCCACCTATTTTGTGTAATTTGTGTTTTTTATTTTGTTTTATGCACAGTGATCCCACTGCATAAACCCAGTGACCAGCAGATTTTAATAGGAGATAGACTGCCACAGAAGATCCAGACATTTTTTATAAATATTTTCTTCAACAAAATTAGAGCCTTAAAAGAAAGACCTTGGCAGTTTTGTCCTGCAATGAAACAAATTCTCACCAGTTAAACAAAACAAGTTACAGTATCCTTCAGGAGAGCAGGAACTACTTCCCACTAGGGAAAGATCAAGCGTCTCACATTCAACTTGCCTTTCTTTTCTAGCTGGTTTCCTGCCTTAACATTTCCCATGTGTCCCATCTCCACTTCCCGTGGGTACCCACAGAACCAGCTTGAGCCCCCCTTGGTTGGCAAGCCCTGTCACACCCCAGTCAGGACAACCTCTCAGCACAGCACTAGCACATGCCACAGCAAGCAGCTTCCTACATGCTGGCTGCCTTCACTCCCCTCCACTTCTCCTTTCTTTTCATTCTTCATAAAAATTACCTTCAGGCCCCTCAACACCCCTAACAATCATCTGAAAAAGAGAGAAGTGACAGATTTCATAGTGAAAACTGGCAAAATGTAATTAAGCAGCTGCCAGTGATGTCTGTTTCCAATACTCCCAGCCTCATTACACATCTTTGCTCTTCTCAGTCCCTCTGCTGCTGCCCTATAATCTGCCATGATCTATTAGGCTAAAAATTGTAGTCAGTGTTCCTCAGCAAGACTGAGCCTGTTGGCTTCACACTTAAATATTGCTGAAACCACTCAAACTGTCCCTATGAACACAAAGTGTGTCACGCTCTTAGGGGTCCCACACACAGGCAGGTGTTGAGCCTCCTGCCCTGTTACACAGCAGTACACCTGTAGATGGCTGTGTAAGTAAGATTGTATTATGTATTATGTATTATTTGGCTTTTTTTTTTTTTAACATCACAGACTTTAGCTCCTTTTTTCCTGTGCTAACTGGTAATCTTCTGTCTCCAAGGCTATCATTAATTTGCAATTTTGATATTATATCGTGTTAGTCCTTCTAATTTGGTTCATCTTGTTTAGCTGTCTTCTCTCTGCTTCTACTAGTAACTTGATATTTTAAACACTGTATCAGTCTTTCTTAAAGCCAAACTGCTCACTTAGCATAATCTCCAGTCACCTTTTTCCATTTTATTATGATGATTCAACAGAATTAATCAATTCATTATTATTCATATCATTCAAATAATTCAGATTATTCATTGAATATCAATTATGTCCACTTTGAACTATGTAGAATATATTTGATATTGTACTGGATAGTTGCCCAAGC
The DNA here is from genome assembly GCA_013397135.1 of Pachyramphus minor. Lineage (NCBI taxonomy): Eukaryota > Metazoa > Chordata > Aves > Passeriformes > Tyrannidae > Pachyramphus > Pachyramphus minor. The sequence continues at coordinate 320,554 of VYXB01009657.1, forward strand.
ATTCCTCTCTGTAAAATTACAACATTGTAGTGTATAATGCACTACTTTATACCAATTCCTCATACTATAAAGCAGAGATAATAAATTGAAGAAAACTCTAAGAAGGATATCACCATTCTCTCTTGCCATAGGACATTCTAACACTTTTTCACTTCTTAATTATTTTTTAAGCAAAACATTAAAGCATACAAGCATTAAAGAGCATTTATGTGCTTCTCTTTCATTAGTTACCTATAAAAAAAAAAACACAGACCCCTTGGTTTACATAAAGCTGTAGATATGAAAATTCAGACATCTATAACTATACCCACAGATATTTTCAAATTCAGTTGAGGTAAACAAGTGATAAACTGAAAAATAAACAACAATATAAAACAACCAAACAAAAAAACCCACAAAACAAACAACAAATTAAAAAAAAAACCAAACACCAAAAAACCCACCAAAAAACAACAACAATCCCAAAGCTCTGATTTAATCTTCCTTTTGAGAAAGTGGATTAATCTGCTCAGGGTTCAGGGTTGGCATACTCAGGCTGGGAAGGGAAAGATTTAGATTTGGGGCTTCCCTCTTGCAGATATCCTTCTCGAGGCTTGCCGAGTTAAAAAATTGGCAAAATGCATCTAATCTCATATTATCTTTGTCCTTTTGACCCTGAATACAGTGGAAATGGATAGGATACAAAACTCATTAGTTCACATGCATTTCCCTTCTGAGCAGCTGTAGGCAGCTGAGTCCATGAATTTACACATTCCCAAAGCTCTGATTTACTCTGATCCCATTTTACCCAGTAACTCCTTTCTTCCTCCTCAAATAGTTCTGGCTTCTCCACTCCATGAGTAACTGCCTTGTTGAGGTGGGGTTAATGCGTCGTATTTTGGTTTTGAAAATCTATGCTTTTCAACCCATTTTGGCAGTCAATATGACTGACACTTCTTTAAGTTCCAGCCACCATGGTTTCATTGCTCCCAAAAGATGACTCTTAGGGGAAAGATGTCATAAGACCAGAAGATGAGAAGGGAACTGGCAGTGACAACTCATCTTTATGCAGCTATTACATCTCCTTTCTCTCCTCCTAAGATTTTAGTTGACTTTCATATGACCTGCATGAGTTCCTTGGAGTCCAGTGCCTCAAGTAACCACAAACACTGGACATCAAAGACACTCTGAGACTTTTGTGCAGAAACCACAAACTTGGTTAGATGTGTGTGGAGTTATAGAATCATAGAATTATTAGGAAAAGACCCCCAAAATTATCAAGTCCAGCCTCTGACCAAAACCCTAGAATCTTCTGAAACAGCTCTTTCTCTCAAATCCCAAAACACCCCAAGGTACAGCAGCAACTGTCCAGTTGTGTGTAAAAAAAAAAGTGTCCTATGACAGGCATTTAAGTAAATACAGCAACAGACCATCCAGACTGAAGAGACATTTAGGGGTTGTTGCCTTGGTTTATGGTTCCTGACAGGTGGCCACCTGCATGTTTAGTCAGTACCATAGAGGCAGGTTGGCATCATTCTGCCTCTAGCAAAACAGTCCTAAACATCTCATTCAGCTGATAATTCTGGCACTGAGTAGAAGGAAGGCATTGCCCGGGGTTAGAGTCACAGGTAACCACCTGAATTAAAAAGGGGGACTTAGCAGAATGCATGTGATCCACTATCCTTATCCCTCAGCACCATTGCATTTTAATGGAGCTCCAGAGCTGAAAGAACTCTGATTAGGATGGACACACTCCCTACAAAATACAGGAGGGGCAATGTGAAAGCATGCCATGCACTTTAGAGCCTGGAGTATATATATATTTGAGATAAGAACACACAAGCAAACAGCAAGTGATCAAAGAACACCTATTGCTAATAACTGACCCTCTGTTCTGGGAAATCATGAGTTATCACTGTACCTTTAGAATATAAGTCCAAAAGAAAAAATTCTTTACATTTCATCTTATAAATCCAGAGACTAAGCATGTAAGATCTAACTTTTAGAACTGATTCCACTATAGGGCTGTAAGATTGCAGTCCCAGCCAACTCTGTCCTCTGTATTGTGTTTTGAAGAATAAAAGCTGGCTAATGACTTCCCATATCTCTTTAGACAGCAAGAGACTCTCTGAAGAAGGGTGCTGGAAATTATAAAATCAAGCAGCTGCATCCTAAATACCAACAGCTGCAAAAGCGCCTTGCTGAGCCATTGGTCGTACATGCCACTCAGTTTATGTAGAATTGCTTGAGAAGGAGATTTATTAGACAGACAGGCTACAGACAGAAAGAGAAACATTTGCCTTCCTGGTGCTGTTTTTAAATCACTTCTCCCCCATCCTTTCATGACTCAACTTGCTTTTTCATATTAAACAACGGCAGACATTCATATGATAATACCAGTGACATGAAATCTATAGAGAGAGTTTCTTGAGCTCTCCCTTGTCTGGGCAATCCCTCCCTCTCCTCAAAAGAAGAATTACATAGGATTCTCATATTTTGAAACTCACATGCATACAGTTTGTGATGGCAATGGTTGCAGACAGGGATTTGTCAAGGCCAGCAGACACAGTTTACCCATGATTGGTGGGTGCCACCTACAAAGGACAGGGTCACCAGTGCAAAGTCCATTTGGAGCTCAGTCTTCCCAAAAGCAGCAGTTCAGGTCTCAGTGAACAGTTCGGAAAGGGAACATGAGAATCAGCACTTGTTTCAGGCCCCACTGCCTTATTGTCTGTCAAAAAGATTCCTGACTAATAGCAACCACTGGAGAACTCTCAGGGTCCTACTACTTACATGGAATCACATATTTCTGATATTTTCAATGATCTGGGCATCTGAGCCCTTGATAATATTTCCCAATAGATTTTAGGGAATGTCAGATCTTTGACAGGTGAATTGTTTTAAATTGTCTTTAACTCAAGGTAGGTTATGAAACAAGCAACGTCCAAATTCAAAACAAGACAATGCAAAACAAAAATTATGAAAAAGACACAGGCAAACAGAATTAAAAGGAAATAGGTTGCTGATGAATTAGATTATGTTTAAGGGAATCTCTTGCCTTGGATGGTTCAACTGACAAGATGATGGACTCCTCAGCATCTTCCCAACTGAGAATTTCTCACATGAATCATATTGTCATTACTGCAAAACACAGTGGTCAAACTGGTGATCAAAACCCTCAATAGAACTTCTCTGTAGATCAACACTTACTTTTTATAAAGACTTGCTAAGTTGCTACCAGGCTTTCATAGAATCATAGAATGATTTGGGTTGGAAGGGGACCTGGAAGATCATCTAGTTCCAACCCTTCCCACTGTGGGCAGGGACACCTTCCACTAGACCAGGTTGCTCAGAGCCCCATCCAACCTCGCCTTGAACACTTCTAAGGGATGGGACATCCACAATTTAAACCTCTTCCTCTTTCAATTTAAACCTGTTGCTCTTTTTCCTGTCACTATTTGCCCTTGTAAACAGTCTTGCCACATCTTTCCTGTAAGTTCATTAGGTACTAGAAGGCTTCAATAAGGTCACCCCAAAGCCTTCTGTCCAGTGCCAAAGGAGACACTCTGCTACACAAATTTGGTATGATAATGTCTTAATCAAAATCAGGAATGTGAGAAAAATGAACTCACTGAATCTTCCGTGCCCCAAGCAAAGACAATTTCAGATTCTATCTCTTCATTCCTTAGGTTTTCAGATCTTGACAGGTTTATCAGAAGGACATGTTCTCTGTGCCTGGGAAGTTAGTGTGACAACCAGAGCACCAGTGGAGCTGCGTGTGAGCCCAGGCTGAGCTGAGCACAACAGACTTTGAAGAACTGTGTCGAACTCAGATTATTAACAGATGAAAGCTCTCTGATTCCCAGGCTGTCCAAACCAAATCCATATGATCAGAAAACACAATGTAAGTCCAAAACATAGTACATATTTACTGATCCAGACATGGTGACTGTTTTCCACAGTGTTGCACTCTTATCTATTAGAAATGGAAGAGAGATGCATAGGTAAAAGAGAGATATAAAATAGCAGTGAAGGAGAAAGAACAACATTTTTCTGTTGAAAGTGTCAATTTTTCTTCATAGTTTACCAGCCATTACTCTTCACCCCAGAACAAGATGCAACTGAGACAGCTTTGCCTGCTATATTTGTCCAAACCTCTCCTGAAGTGATGATACTGCACTCCTCTACCCAACTAGCCTTAACAAATAGACATTTAAAATGAATGAACCATTTTATCCTCGACCTCCTGGGAGAGATTAAACATGATAGTCACATTTAATAGGAAGAAGCCTAATAGGTTTATTCCTGTAATGCAGAAATCTCTGCTAATTTTTATGTCGTTTCCCAAGGAGAGTACACAGACACATATTAAACAACTCCAGTAATCAGAGATACAGTAGTAGAGGATTTGGCTTTAATAACTCCCACACAAAGACTGACTCTTGAGAATCTTTGAGTGCCTTGAGAACCTTGACTGCCTTACTGCTCATGCCTGATGTCTCAGGGTAGATGGTTCCTGGACCCTTAGTTCTGGCACACAGTGAAAGTCCAATTAGGAGACTTTATTTAAGTGAAATGAACACTAATTAATATATGTAAAGAGGAAATTGAGGTGATATGAGTGTTTTAATAGACATCTGTAAAACAACAAAAACTAGATATGTTTTCTTCAAAGCTTTCCCTCTCACAATTTTACATACTCACATATAAAAGTCCTTGGTTTTGGTAGACCGTAGCATAATGAAATCATGTTACAAGAATGTACATCCTGAGAAGTCAAAGTTATTTTAGAACGAGATTTCTAACATAGACAACCTGGTTATCCTTTAAGAACATACCAGAATGCCATTCTTTCTTCAGCAGTTTTTTATCTATCTTCTGTGATATTGTTACTAGAAGGAAACAGTTTTCTAAAAATTTTCCTCATTCTTCCAAATACTTCTTGTCTCTTTTTCCACGTTATATCAACTGAAAATATCATACTGTTTAGGTGCTTTGCTAGTGGTCATCTTCATTAGTGCCTTATTTGCCATATTTTTCATTTTGATAAATAGTTGCAGTGTTTGAAAAATAATCTCAGCATGCAAATAAGAAGTCTGACCACTGTTTCTGTCAAGAAAGTGTCCAATTATCATGTTAGAATACAAGTTAAAGAACTCCATGCCTGGCAGATTTTAGTCTTCTGCCAGCCAAATGAAAGAAAATGTTATGGATTTATGGAAGTACAAATCTAATCAAAACCAGGCCCTACCTTCTATTCATACTCCTTTATTTTCCACAGTTGCACTACATCTGCATTAAGCTTTACCTGCCATCATTTCAAGGCTGTAAATTAACAAGCAGCAAGCAATTTCTGCTGCTAAGTCTATCTGCAGTGCTACTTTCAGAGTTTTATTTTAACTTAAGAAGCAAAAACTACTGTGCTAAGGAGAATGTCAGGGTAGAAACATTCATAGATAGAGGCACATCAGGCTGAATTATAGCAGTTACCTGCAGTGATATCTGCTGGGTAGCAATAATGCAAGTGTACCAATTTTAATGGTCTCCTCATCAAGTGCTGTTCTTCACAATCTCCCTTTCTGGATATCAAGTCTTGTGATTGTCACATTTGTTAAGAAGATATAGGAATCACACAACATTCAGCTATAATGACAGCAAGGGAAATAATGGCATTACTTGATAATGTCCAGATTATTTTGTGGAAGCTCAGCTAAAATGCAATGATTTGGGAAAGAGTTTGATCCGGAGTAAGATATTTGCTATAATTCAAGGTTCAGTGAATAAACAGATGGTATTTCTACCACAGTCATCACCTGGGGTGTAGCAACACTGAGTCTGTTCAGGAGATTGGAGACTGGGCTTGCCCAGGTGTTGCCATCCACTTTTCAGGATCCGTTGTCCTCCATTTATGAAGAAAATGAGGCATTTTATAGTGCTGCTTAATATTTTCCCAGAATACTTCATCACCAGGTGAACTGAAAAAGTACATGTGATCTAAGCTGATTTTAAACATTCCTACACATCAGCTGATGTTTTGACAAGGCTCCATTATACTGATATAATGGACTATCCTCCCCCCAACCCCAGCCCAGCTCCTTACTCACCACTCTGGCAGAGTTTCTTCCTCAATCTGGAGACAAAGCACTAAATCTGTGTACCCAAGCTATAAAAATGAAAAGGTAAAATATACCTGAAAAGGTACATTGGACTTGTCTATTCCAGAAAACATATTAACAATCCTCAATTCTTCATTCTCTGGTCAGAGGCACACTTGCACTTCCTGCTTTGGTCTGGCTCATTAAGGCCACGTGTATATTCTTTTTGTCCTTCTTTTCCCTCCTAAATTCTGCCAAATTTAGTCTTTATAAAGACTAAATGTCTTCTATACAATTAGAGTAAAAAATACAAAGAATGACATATGAATTCTGTTTTTAAAGAAAGAAACACCCTGAAATGTCAGCCATTTTTCTCTGCACAGTTGCTATGAGAATATCAAAACATCTCCCCCAAGTCCTTTCTCCTATCCAAAGCATCACATTTAATGAAGAGCACCATTTGTTTGTCAAAACTCAGCAATGCTAAGCACATTTTATACTTCTAATGTATAAACCCTGGCCAGTGGTTGAATGATACAGTAAAAGGTGAAGGGAACCTGGGCAGAAGAGAGGAGCAAATAAGGGGAGGCTGTCTCTTCTGCTATCATTTTGCCTCAGTACAGAGCACTGCTCATGAATATGATTCTCTCTAAATTCCAGCTGTCACAAAGCCATCAGTGTCTTCATGCTGAATATGAATTTCTTCCTAACCGCTCTCACATCTCAACTCCACGTACTGTTCATGTCTCTAAATGGCTGCATAAAATGATTTCTTTAATACTTGTGAATTGTGCTACATGTAGAGCAGTATTCCCACAGAGAAGATCTGAAATTTGTTACCTTAGCAACAAAAGTGTGTTAATTTAATATGTATGTGTGTTTACTTTCACTTATTTCTTCAGATGTTTTACAGGAATGAAAATATACTGAGAGACATTCTCAGTTCCTAAATCTAGGATTTTAGATTATGTGAGTAAAAGTCAGGATAGTTAATAATACCATGAGCAGGTCACATTGCTATTCACTTCCAACTCACCCAAGCAGAATCTTCTCAAACTGAAATGATCACATGTTGCTGTAATTCCCAGCCAGCCCAAATGGGATTTGGCCATTTTGATTTCCAGACTATCTGTGCTGGACCGATTTGCCGCAATCTGTACTGATCGGTTGTCCACAAAATACACTAAAATACCACTTCCAACTGTGCTATATTCCAGAACCTATAAAGTGAATGTAATTAAAAAGGTATGTAAATTAACACTTTTATTTTGGATTTAGATTAAGAGTAACTGAAACACAGTAAGGGTTTAATATTTTCCACAGCACCCGTGGGTGTCTGGGAGTTATTCAACACAACAACATAGCTCAGATTGTCTAAGGGCTCTTTCTAGAGGAGATATCCTCATATATATCAATAGTTTAAGACATATCTTAAATCAGAACTCACCATGAATTTTAAGATAAGGAATGATACAACATATTTTAGCAGAAATTTATGTATTTCAATCAAATCAACATGTTATAAAGAATATTGGTCTTTTCTTTGCAACCCTGGTGAAAGTAAACTATTCTTTCTGTATTCTGTATAGAGAATTATATAGAATTTTGTATATTATTTTTTAATGTAAAAATGCACCGGGACAGTCAAGTTGTTGTAGATACCTCAATAAGCATCTGTTGTCACTCAGAGAGATGTGAAACTGAAAACAGCAGAAGCATGCTTGACCCAGCCAAGTCAAATATATCTGAGCCTCAAGGCCCGCTCAAATCAGAACTGCGTGGCCTGTGCTCAGCTCTGCTGGAAAAATGTCACTGTAGGAGAGGGAGAGCTGAGCCACTTAGAAAAATAAAATAAAATTAAAAGAAAAAGAACAGGAAAGAAGGTAGATTGTTGAGATAATAATAGTGAGAAATGAATATGTGAAATGGCATAAAACCCTTTCAGAAAGTGATATTCATCAGACAAGCACATTGAACTGGTGATGGAGACTCATACCTATCATGGCCCTGCCCACAGAGACCCCTGGAGTGCCCATGCAAGGATGAGCATTTCAATGCTCAGCTCAGCAATACACTACCCCAGCTCCTGCTGTGAGTATAGCCAGGAAGTATCTGCTGGATAAACATACCCAAAAACAAAAGCAATCTAGCAGTGGGAAAGTCCCGCTGCAGGACTCTCTGATAAACCCTGCATGCCAACTATGGGGAGAGTAGAAGACGCCCAATGTTACTGAAGTCTTCCTATTCTGCTTGTTACACATTTTTTGTCTCTGTCCAAAAGTATTTTATCCAAGTATATGGTAAGATCATGAACTTTCAGAGAAAAAAGTATTCTCAGACTAAGCACTACTCCACAAATTTTAGACATGGGACAAATAGGACCATGGGGTTTGCTATGCTTTCTTTGCTGTAACTGGCATTTGGAGCCTTGGTCTCACTTGAGCCCACAGAGATATTTTCCCTGAGTTATCAGTATGATTCCACCTAGCACACATTCATGTGGTAAGCAGCAACGACTCCTCTGGGAATCAGTATCAAACACCATTGATATTGGGTGATTTTTTTATTTTTTCTTTTACTTCCAAGAATTGCTTCGTTATCTTCAGGGAAATATTGTTTTATTGGTTTCAGGCAGCAATGAAAAGAAAGAAATGCAGTACTTTGATGTGTGCACAGGAACGAGATAAAACCAGAACACAGGCAAAAGGCAGCAATGCACCACTGAGTGTCTCCAAGCCATTTAATTAAATTTTACACTGTCTTGCAGCCATATAATCCTGGGGGTGACCTGAAGCATTTGAAACAATGGAGTAGAATTTGGTGCTCTGTTCATTTTTTTCCGCTTTGAACAGAGGGCCAAACCAGTCTCTGCATGGACAAGCAAGAGGATGTAGACTTTTGGCTTGAGCTAGCTGGCAGAGAAAGAAGTGAGGACTCTCTATCAGTCTGTTAACATCAGCTGAAAACAACAAGGATGCATCATGCTTCCTCAATCACTTAAACAGAGCAGACAGGAAAAAAGGAAGTATCACTGCTTAGCAGCAGCAGTTCAGTCCATGACAGGTGTGTTGTGCCGTTCAGCAGGACCATGATCCCTTCCACCCCACTGCAGGCAAGGAGACCAGCACACAGCAACAAGCAAATGCATAAACTGTAGTCAAGCTTTCATGAGGCTGAATACTAAAGCAAAGCCTCCAAACTTGGTTCTTGTCTCTTTTTCAAAGGTGTCAGATGGTGATTAGATTTTTGTCTGTTGGTTTGTTGAGGTCTGTTTGGGGTGGGGAGAAAGTTTGCTTGTGTTATTAACAATTAGGAGATGTGATGAAAAAAATAAGTGAAATCCTACTCTCTAAAACGTTTTGATGCACAGTGTGGATGTACACAGCTAAAGCTTCTTGTTCCGTGTTGCATGAGGGAAGGCCCTGGGATCAGGAGCAGAGCAGACTAACAGCTATTGCTTAAATCTAAGATCTTAAGCCCAGATTCCCTCCTTTGCCTGGACCAAATACACAGTTCCCCCCTGTGCATCTATTGGTCTCATAAGCTGTCCCAGAAATCCATATCATGACTTTGATTAAGGGTGACAAAGTCATTAAAATGCAGAGCAAAGTAACAGCTCTGTTTCAACTCCACGCAGAAACAGTAGCATCAGCAAGTTCTTAATGCCCCATTGACTTCACTTCTGCATGATGGCAATACAGATGGCACAGTAAAAAACTAGCAGCAAGAAGAGCTACATAAATTGTAGAGTTTCAGGATCATCCTGCAGAGTTCCATCCTGTTAAAACACATCTGTTCAGCTACGGAGACAAGCTGTGCTAGTTGCAGATTGATCTAAAATAACAGTCTGAAGAAGGGACGTTACAGTCTGCACTAGCACAAGTGGAGGGCTGAAACAAACAAAACAAAATTGGCAGCAAGTTTTTGACTTTGGACTAACTTTGACTGAAGTTAGAAAGAGTAAAGCAGAAAAAGTAGCCCAAACTGCCCAGTGGAGTGCATCTGAAAATAAGTCCAGTTGTAAAGCACTAGTCTAGTCAGGGGTTACATAGGGGACTATCAAACTGATTTCAATACTCATCTGTATTCTGCAACGCTTACGTTATAACTCTTGAAAGAGTTGCTTAGCCTCACCAACATTTATTAATGAACCATATCATGCCATTTATTTATATGCTGAATTTATTTAAAAAGTTCACAGATATTTAACCTAGAACTGTGGCATGTTTAGGGCTCTGAAAGTTGTATTTAGGAAGGAACATAACGATGAATATCTTTCCTTCCAGAAAGAAGAATATAAGACCACAGATGGGACTAACTAACAGCGGCACCTACGTACTGCTGCTACTGATGACTGCAAAAAAATATTGCAGATCTCTGCCTTCTGTATATTGGGAAAAGCATGTCTGCCTCTCTGTTCAGCAGTTCCTTTTGCAGTCCTGCCGTTAACTCCTGTGCTGCCTGCAGAGCTGTGCAGATCTGTGGTAATTCACAGCAATATTCGGGTAATGCAGCCAGGCACAGCCCAGTGTTCAAATGTTTTAAAAGGCCAAAGGTGAGGCAAGGCTTGAGCAACTCCTGTGGCAGCCCTAATGCTTTGTTGGGATTTGTCTTAATTTTTCAGAGCAAAGAAATATTAAAGAAGAAAATAAAAGTTTTAAATAAAACTGCACACACACACAACAAAAATCCTACTAAGTAAATAAAAAAGTGGAATCTCTCATCTCCCAGCAAAGACTAAAAATCAGTTAGAAGCTAAAAACACAGTAAGAACAAGGCATTGTTTCCCACCATAAGATAAAGGTTTTAATAATAAATTAATGCCATTTGAGGGGTTTATTAATGATCAAAAGAAGGGGAAAAAGTGAAATGGGAAATTTGCCATTCATGAAGCTTCATTCATAATCATGTGTTCAGTTCTAATCACTTATTACTTTAAAAAATTTCAGTGGAAGTGGTGGAAAATATATAAAGATGGCTTATATAGAAGACATTAAAAAGAAACGTGTCAGAGAGAAGAAATGAATATTACAGACAGTGAAGAGGTGTATCAGATACTTCCAATTTTTAAAGCAGACACTCAAGTCTCCTACTAACTAACTGAAGAGTAACTTAATATGTAGTTAATGATGAAATTTGGAAGAAATTTACTTTAAAATCAGACTAATCCTATGCAGATCACTACCACAACTCAAAAAATGGATGGATTTATAGAACAAAGGCAGCGGTGGCCTACTTAAGATTAGAAAAAACTAACAAACAAACAAAGCTTCAGATATTCAGACAAGGGTATGATTTAGGACTGGGAAAAAAACTTTAAAATGCTTATTGAATTAAAAGTTGTCCAGACAGGATTTCTGATGCCTTCCTCTAAAGAATCTGACTGCTTAGATAATGCAGGAGCAGAGTGACAGGTTTCCCCTGGAGTGATGTCTGCTCTTTCTGCCTGTGCTCCTAAAGTGGGTAATTGGGAATTGACATAAAACTCTTTGACATTAATGATGAAGCAACATAATGTGTATTCTACTGGTTGTTCTTAGGGAATAATATAAGCAGGTAAGATTGTAGGCAAACTTTTTTGTACTCCATTTTTACTCCCTGCTGTTTCCAGAACAAGAATAAATATACCGATCCTGCACTGGACAATACCCTGCCCCTAAAAAATGCTCCCCACCATAGTGCAGTATAAAAGAAGGTTAATTTGGCTCCCCTTTTGCCCCATATACTACACAGGAAGAATGCACTAAGTACTTTTTTTTCAGTCATCAGTTTCAAAAATATGAGGAGAACAAGGACACTGATTCGTAGATTGCAATAACTTGGGCGATATTTTGTAGCCCTCTAATTTAACAGCCAGCTGAATTTTCCATTTTTAAAAACCTTTTAAAGAACTCATTCTCATTTTCTCACAAAAAATGCAAGTGAAAATCTTCTCAGCAACTCCAGAAAAAAAAATCATATATATATTTGGAAAAAAAGTGCTATTAGTTGCTAGGTGACAGCATTTTTACCTGTTCTGTCAGGGTATTTGCAAAAGACTTACAGCCAAGAACATGAATGTTTCAGCTTCTCATCAATTTTATATCAGGTGAATATTTTAAAAAAGACATAAAATCACGTTTGAGAAGCAAGCCAATACTGCAAATACCAGTGAAATAATGTAGGATGATCTATTAAAGTTAGACATGCCTATGGAAGATTATGAAATGAGATTAAATTTATTAACATGTCATGCATATTGTGGAAGAATAACCAAATGGAAATATAAAACTGCTCAATAGCCCTCATGATCAGAGATAAGTGCTCTGACTGAGTTTGCAGTGTGAGATGAGAGCAGAAGATACAATTTCAGGCTTCACACACAAGTTAAACATCATGAAGTTGGATGCTAGCAGTTCTCCAGTGCAGCAGGTAAAATACAGGGCAGACTTGTGAGAACTACATCACCTGAAACAAAAAAGCAGTTGGAAGAATTCTGGAAAAGAGCAAAGAAATGGTACCATGGATACCACCAGGGATTTATGCCAATAATTAAAATCATTACATATACCTTGATTAAGGGATTAGAGAAGCGAGATGCAGTGAAATGTCAACATATTAAAGCAGAGAAATATACAGAAATCAAACTTTAATGAAATTTTCTTCTTCCAGAGGATTCTCTTAACTCTGAAAGCAAAGGCAAAGAGTTTTGATATGTAAAAATCAAATAAAACACTCACATTTTTTATTAATACAGATAAAAATTAATATATGAAATTAATATTAAAACAATTTTTGCTTTGATGAATTATGTACATTCCCCTTACAGTTATATTTAATCTAGTCATACAGACCCAGAAAAGAGGAACTGAAAAACAAGAAGAGTAATTTTCATACAAAATGAGATCTGTGCTGTGACAATTACTCTCCAGACCTTAGCCTCAATTTGTGACACCGCTGCCACGTTTGGTACAGAAACCAAAGTCAGTGTCACCCTCCACCATGGTAGGGATCAAACATCATGACTGCCTTGACCTGCAGGGAGGCCGGAGCCTTGAACACGTGCTGGCAGCTTTCCTGCCTGTTATACCTGCTGGCAGAGGAGAAATCACCAGTGGGATCTCAGTGGCTTTAAAAATATAGATACTAGAAAACAGGTATTGAATAATCACCCTTTTCAAATTATTTAGGACAATTACAGTAGTATACTTCACCTAAGCAGTATGAGTTGTATACTTAGCAGCTGCAGGAAAATAATTACATTCTCTTGGCTCTCCAAAGGGAGCATAAATGAGACAAATCATAAACCAGGTATTAAATCTCATTTAAAACAGTGCAGCACATTAGTGCCTGATTGCTTTCTTAATCACATTTGTTCTGTACTGAGCATCTTTCTTAGTCATTCTTTTCCCCTATACATAACAACCCCCATATAATTATGCTGCTTTAACATTATACTCTTTTGGATTAAGGGAGTGCCTCCTCTGCTCTTAGTGACAGTTATTCTACTTTGTGCAAGAAAGTGGTTACTTTTTCCCAGCAACAGAGATGACATCCTTTGTGGTATCCAAAGGGTTGCTTGATTAGTTAAATGGTGATCATTTTCAGAAATCACTGTGTGATAATTATCTACTTTTTTGATACCATGGTTTTAATGAATTTGTCTCCATTTATGGAGTCTGAGAATTCCTTTCTAGGTTTTAAGTCTAAATCTTAGTAAAATGATGGAAACTGCACCAAATTTCTTTGCCTAACAGAAAACTCAGATCTCTTTATCTTCACTGTCACTTGCCATCTATGAGAATGGCTCTCAAAGACATGTCTACCCTTTTACCATCTTTGAATGTACTTTTTAACTCTGCAGCTCTCTTAATGCTCACAAAACCTTACCTGGGTATAGCTACATCATGAGATTTGACAGTCCTACCGTGGCTCCAAGTGGACACACATGCACTGTGAAAGCAATTACCATAGTGACAATAAAAAGAAATGCCTCTGTCAGCATCCACAATCAAATGAATGAACAAACAGGTGATGCCTAAGCATCTCCTCTCTTTGGATGTTTTCAACGTTGAAAAATCAGGGATGTTACAAAGCCTGTGTGTGGAGCATTAAATGACTGAGGCTGCACTGCTATTGACTGCACTACTTTGCAGTTGAAGAGCCTACTGAAGCAGTTTTAGAGAAAAAAAAGAGAAAGATGAACACACACTTACAAAAGCAAAAAAAAAAAATTGCTATATACAAAGGAAATTACCTAAATTACAAGATTTATAGAATGGTAATCCATGAGGCCAATTTTTCCATGGCTCATAAAAGCTCCATGTATTTTGTTCAGAAACAGGGTGACTTAGATCTTTCATTTAAATATCATTGAATCAGTATATGCTGGTTTCAGTCTTCGAGTTGTGTTTCCCGGGGATTTACAGCTGGTGGTAATTCATGGCTGAATAGTATTGGTCCAGAAAAAAACAAGCAGAGAAATTGCCATTTTTTCATGGGAACAAATATGCAAATCTTGCTTTATGCTTCTGCTAGATGGAAATATTTCTTCTTTGATGAGGAATATTAATATAACAGCTATGGGTCATTTAGTTAATTAGTGGGTGATTAATCTGCTGATCTCTGCAGAACGTAATATCTTATTATTCCAAGAACTGAGAAGTTATTTCAACAAACTTTAACTGCTGAGCTAATCTTTTCAAGGATAAGTTCAAACTATTTGTTCCAACATCTGTGTTGCTGTTCCAAGACTTCATAGTAAACAAATATGCATAGTAAAATCTCTTCATGTCGAAGTAATTATTTCAGCTTTTTTTAAATGAACTAAGCACTAAGTGCATCTGACTGAGTCTGCCAAACTAATCTTCAATTATAAAAATTCATAAATAAAACAGAAAATATTTTCATTAATGGCAAAACAAGTATAGGGAATATTAACAAAGCTAAATGTGACAGGACTGCCTTTGGATTTAAGTTCTTAAAGAGATAAAATGAGTGCTTTTTTTTTTCTTCTTAGGTGCTACTTAACTCTAAGTTTATCCTTAAATGCCTCCTCAAATTTTCTCATGTGCAGAAATTATGATTTTGTCTATATCAACATTTTTATTCAATAATCGCATGTTCCCATTTGGAATATCCCTGATATTCTACTCTATCTCTCAGGAAATCCTTACATTTCTCTCACCTTTTTCATGTCTTAACAATTGCTTTTTCTTACTGTCCTTGAAGACAACAACTTTGATATCCTCTAGGCAAAGCGGTGTTACCCTCATGTCTCATCTCAGTCCATTAGTTTCTATCCCACTCTCAAGGAGAAAATCATATTCCCAATTGTTTTCCCACAGCTGAAAACATTCCTACCTAAAAGAAAAACTTTTCCAAAGCAAAGTATGAAAAGGAACTGCAACAATCACAGTGCAATATTTGTTCCTGTGCTGAAGATGATTTCTTCTCTCTGAGCCAGCCAACTCCCAATCTACCCCTGCCCCCACCCTGATGCACTGTAAGTGCCTCTCATTATAAACTTCTAACCAGTCACCTGGCCTGGAACAGCACAGCATGCCAAAGCTTTAATCTGAAGTAGGAGGCGTCTGGCCTCCAATAACTCACCATTTGCCTCTCTTTTATGGGGTACTTAATCTCTTAGCCATCTCTCAGAAGAGGCCATTGAGCAAAAATTAAAGGGGGCAACCAATCTCATCACACATAATCTGAGTTTCCTTCCCAAGGAAACTGTAGTCAGCATCCTGCATGTGTCAGAATAAGCAGGAACCAGAGAGAGGACCTCCTCTAGGTTCTTAGGTCAGTTCTTAGGAAGCCAAATCACTCAAAAGTGCTACTTGAAATTGGCTCATAGTTTTATTTCAGCTCTTTCAACATCACAAGACGAGCAGAACAAATCTCTCTCGCCCAGTTACATGATTCTGACAGGAACCAACAGCAGAGGCTTAAAGAAAACAAGAAATGAACAGGGAATAACACAGTGAAGCTTTCCCCACTGCATACTTCCACCTTCTTGCAAAACACAATTCAGAGACTTCCTAAACCAAAGTTTATATATCTGCATCCTTATTTTTAATGATTCAGGTTTTTTCACAAATATATTTTTGAGCCTTCTTTTAGCTTTCAAGGTCCACAGCACACTGTAGCAATGCAAGAATGGAAGGGTTTCTGCTGGGCAACAATTTTCTTTCTTGTATGTTCTGCAAACTGTATGTGCTCATTTCAGTTGCTGCCCTACAGGTCTCATCCTGTGAGAAATAACAAACAGTTGTTCCTTGTTCACTTTGTGTATGGTATTTATGGGTTTATATATTTCTATCTGTTCAGCCTCTCTTTATCTAGCAACTGTGAGGCATTTTTTACCACCTTCAACAATCTTCTGTATATAAGACCAAAGAAACAAGTATTCAAAACATGAATGCACAGAGTGACTCAGTGATATTTTCTGATTTTTTCACTGAAGTCTTCTTACTAATTGTTTAATACACCATCTGTGTTTTTGACCACTGCGGAGCATTGAGTTGACATTTGTTTGAACTAACCACAAAAATGCCAAGATATATTTATTGAATGGTAAAAGCTAATTTACAGACCGATTTTCTTTAGTTTAGTTAGGGTTGATTCCCTTCCCTCTTCCCATTTCTTCCATTGTTGACTTGGTACAAGTCAACAGTGAATTTCATCAGCAAGGGTATACATATCTTTCAGCATCGTTAGATTCTCTTGCAATTCCTCATGGCCAACTTTTGTGCTTACAAGCCAAAACAGGTTCATAATGCCTATAGATGTTTTCTTTGCTCTCATAATTGCTTTACCAGATTCTTTGTGAACTTTTATCCTAGCCTAAAAATTTTAGATTAGCTTCAGAATTACATCCCTGCAATTCTGAGCTTTCCTCCACCTATATCAAGATCTGTAAGTACCAGCACTGAGGCATCAGAAATACAGTAAACAAAGAGGAAGATTTGGAAGGAAAAGGAGTGAACAGAACTGTTGTGCCTGAGACTGCTTTTATCTGAGATTATGCACAAGAGTATTTTCAACTCAAATGTGTCTGGTTTCTCTTCTCTCTTTGCAACTGGTGATTTCAAGTGTATCTAGCTAAAGTCTAAAGTGTTGATAAATGTGGGAACTGAGAGGAAAAAAACAAGTGTATCTAGTTACAGGAAATTACAGCTCCATCCGCAACCAAAGTCTGAGATTAAATAGAAGAGGAGAAACTCAATGCAAATTGTTCCAGACCGCAGTAATTTTAGTGACTGGATGTATTGCTGGTCAGGAGCCAAATGAATCCTTTTGCTATCTAGTAAAAATGCTGCCATGTAAGTTATTAATTAAGGTTAGAAAACTATTTCCTTATTTTATTTATAGCTTCAGGTATTTTGTGTAACATGTGAAAACATTCCTCTAAAAGAAGAGGAGTATTTCTTTGGTTTCTTTGGCACATTAGTTATTTTGATGCCTGAGCTTCGTTCTGTCTGTGCATCCATTTTATAAAGCACATTTTATTTAAATGATGATATAACATTGTCCTCCTCCTATAAATACCTGTTTCATTTAATACAGAACAGTTAAATGGTTCAGCAGAAGGAACAACGTTCAAGGGGGAGGGAGTGTCTCACTTTTTTTTCTTATCCCTTCAAATCAAAATTCAATTTTTTTTGTTTTTGTTTTCCCCTTACAGATATTCCTGTAGCTTTGAATACCATAATCTGTGAGCATTTCATGAGCCATAATGAGTTCTCTAAGTATGATCCTGGGAGATGCCGTAGAATTCAGACTGCCTCACCAACTAATCCCTTTCAGGCTCCTTCCAAAATGAACAAGATTGTGAAAAATAAGGTAATTACATAACAGAAGTTCAGTATTGTGTAGCATGTTGTAAAAAACCAGAAAGAAAATCTATAACATTCTGCTCTTTGGTGTTCTGCAGTGAAGAGCATAATATTTGTAATGCAAAGGCAGGTACTGTCATGTCTCAAATACACACCTCTGGAAATTTCTCAGTCTTTAATAGTCAGAGTAAATATTCACATTAAAATCCATTATTTTAATCCATTATTTTAATCCTTTAAAGGCCACTAAAAAAATCAGAGAATGTTGGGCCACTCCTAAACTAAGCATTTACAGAAATCCTGTAACTGAGAAATCCTTACATTTCACTAAAAAGCTCAGTCATGCCAGAGAAGCTTTCAACTGCTGACACACCAGAGTTATTTGGAATATTCATTTTATGGTTCATTTTTATGCTTTTAAAATTTAATTTGACTTAGGGAAAAAAGGTTTGGCTCTACTGTGAATTTACAGGTGAACTATATAAACTTGATGACAAGTCACTACAAAAAACATCTTACTCACATGGCCCATTTCTGAGTAACTCTTTCCCTATTTGGATAGATTTATTAGTAAAGATATCAGTTGTTAATGCCTCTGATTGTGAATGCAAGTCTGACAGTATAAATCAGACATGTTTCTCAGGGTTTCGGTGCCTATTTCCAGCTTAAAAACAAACAAGCAAAAAAACCCATCTTATTTCCTCTTATCCTCTAACTTTTAAATTATATTCTCTGCCTACTTCTTCTGGTGCTTCCTCTCCTCACTCATCTGTTAAAAAAAAGCTCAAATTGAACATTTGCACCCTGTAGGTCTCACTTAAATCTCAAGCAAATATTTGCATATGTAAGACACATAGGAGCAGCTCATCCAAAACAAAGCTTCTGCTTGTGTCACCTGTGAAAGCACTAGTTTTGTTAATGCAAATAACAGTGCAGTGACCATGTAGGGAACATGGTACAAGTAAGCATAGTTCATAAAAGATGCAGAAAAGGCCTTCTCCAAACTTTGAGTTACCTGAGCAGTAGTTTGGGTCACATGCACTAATACAATCGGATCTGTGCTTCTCTTTCTTTATTACTCTTTTCCTATTCACTGTATTAGCTGTTTCTAACCACATAAAAGTCACTTAACGCTCCCACTCATCACTGCTTACAGGAGTATTTGCTGCTCCTCTGAGAACTTTCCTACTGAGAACGTTTGTCAAGTAAGAGATCTTCTCTGCTTCAGTCACATAAGAATTTTCTGGCTGAGTGTGGGAAGTAAAAGCCTTGCTGCTTACAGATGGCATGCCCTACCTCTGCAGCAACTCAGAGAATCCCAGGAACCCTCAGATTCCTTAGCAACCACATGTTAGTGGAGAGAGACTCAATCTGTTTAGCCTTGCTGTAAATATAGTTGAGATCTTGTGAAGTCTATCAGTTGAAGCAAAACCGGAACTCTTTCCCATTTTCTACCAAGTATTTTTGCTTTGTGTAGGAGCACAGGACTCCACACGCAGGCTGGACAGGAGTTAGATTGTTATCAGCCCATGACAGATAAGCTAGAAAGGTGTCACTTCATATGTGTAGCCCAAAAAGACTTCTCCTGCCAAAGCAGAGCACACTATTTCCCTGCTGAATAAACGACTGGAAAGGATGATTGCATTTGATATGAGCAAGGCCAGAGACAGGTCAGCCATCCAGCTGTGTGTCTGCATACACATGCACAGCTTCACAGAAACACAAAAGCTGAGGATTTGACAACACCTGTAGAAGGGTCAATTCTTTTTCTCCAATTCCTTTCTTTGACCTAAGTCAAAGAAACCTGTCTTGTGAGGTCTGCAGTGCATAGCACTGAGACATGCTGTGATTATTCTCACCAGGATTTCTGGTGCCATTTGAAAAGTATGGTACTTCTTTTCCTGAATATTCAGAAGAAGCTGATGAGATAAAGATGAATTCAGAAAGACAACAGCTGATGGCTTTCTGGCTGCTCAGCATCTGCTATCATCAACTCAAAAATATCCTCATTTGATAAGTGTGCAGAGGCATTCTACTAACATTCATTTGAATTAAAGACTCTTACCTCGTTTTTCCTCTCCTTTGCCACCTCTATGTAGCTCCACACTGAAGGGTATGAAGCACTTCTATCTAATTATTGGACTTGGTATATTAATTGCATTTTCAAAAAAAATAGCATCTTCAAAAACGGAGAGCTGACAAAATACCTTTGAAATCAAACCTTTATACATTTGAAAAGGTTTAAGAGTTTGTGGGGTTTTGTTTGCATTTCTTTTATTTATAAATTGTGCAGATAATGCCATAGAAACCTAAAGGATACTATTAATACACGCTAAGGAATTGCATTTTTGCTGTCTCTGTAAAGACAACAGTGTAAAATCCTTGAAATTGCTCTAAAGTTAATTTCAGAGAACAGAGAGATACTGATTCTTATGAACATTAGCATACACTGTCATAACGCTCTTTAATATAGTATTAATATTTTTATTTTAAATATTGATCCCTGTCTAGACATGTACTGAATCTCTAAAGTAGTAGTTTGTAATGCATGAAGGGTAAATTGTATAGCTCAGCTTTAAGACTGTCCATTTCCTGCTTTATTGAGATACTGTGAAGTAGGGATATACACAGAGTAAATGTGAAACACTGTAGTAGAAAAAAAAGAGCTTGAATGCCTTATTGATTCCCTGATTTTTCTAATCCTTTTATTATCCACTATTGAGCAGTCTAGTCAGAGGTGCTTTACAATTGCAGGCTACATAATACTATAGATTTATAAAGTTTACTCTGTAGCTGCCAATCTCTCCCCATGCCATCTGCTTTTCTCCCTCTTTCTTCCTTAGAGTGCTGCCAGCATTGTATCTTCAGTATTTTGCATGGAAATGAAGATGATTCCAGCTGGGATATTTGGTGACCTAAATATAAAATACAGTAGTTGTCTCTCTGGAAAGGTTGAACTCTGCTGAGTCCAGCAAAAAAACTCTGGTGACTCCAATAAACACTGCATGCAGTTTGGGGTGTCTTCAGATGGAGAAGAGCTAGGGAAGAAGTTAATGGCAGTAGGAGGGACGATCAGGCAGTGTTGTTAGATCAAGGCCAGTATTCCCAGGCATTATATCGTGTCAGCATTGCAGAACTATCTAGGTAGGAGATAAAACAGATCAAAACTGGTTTCTCACAGATTTTACTTTCTGAGGGTCAAACCAATCTACCTGCTCTCCAGCACAGTCCTCACCCTCATAACCCTGTAATACATGTATAAAAAAGTGTCACTTTTTCCATGATCCAGAAGTTAAATAACTACATAAGGATCAATTCTGTCTCCATCAGGCTTAATGTAAAAGCCTTCCCATACTTGGGCACAGGCAATCTGTGAGGCTGACTTTGCTTAGACTTAGGCTATACAGTAAAAATAATGACAAGTTTCCCTACATCCTTTTATTTCTTTGGAAACCTGAGAGGAAATAAAGATTTCAAAGAGGAGCTTATTTCTTTATTTTTTTTCTTTTTGTACTTAATTATCAGTGTTGCCTTTTAAATTCAAGTCAGTTAAACCCAGATAAAACCATCGAAATAACTGAGATGATGCTGAGGGTCAAAAGTGGCATGGGAAACCTTTGCTCATGCCTCTGATGCCTGAATTGTAAATGACTGACCTTGAGGAAGGCAGCATGATGGAGAGAAGGTAAATTTTTAGTGAAAACATAATTAAACTCAGTATTTCTGTGAAAGCTCGTTGCTTTTTGGTGAGAGAACCATAAAGATTTCACAAGTTTAGGACTGTGATAATTTTTGTACAGTATATTCAAACTAGAAATCTCTTAGACCTTAGTTTGATTTGACAGAAGGATTTTCTCCTTCCAGAAAACATGCTTAATGCAATAGGTCTGTATCCTGGTGATACTGTAGGGATCTCACTATTTATGGACTTTTTGTGTACAAATCAAACATTCTTGTTTATACAAAAACTTATTAGGAATACTGCTTATCCTTGAATAGCCAGTGTGTATATAACCTCTAAAATAGATATATTGGACAACACGCTCCCATGCAGTTGTTGAAATCTCTCAGCTGCTTATGTCATTATTAACCTAGAGGTTGCCAGCAAAAAGGGTAACTTTCCTAGGAAAACACAGGTCAGCTTCACCCACTTAAGGAAAAATTACTAAAATTACTGCGTAAGTCAAAGTGATCCAAGATAATGCTATTAGAAAGGCTGAGAAGGAGGTTATAAAATTAAGTGTACCCAAGAAGAGGTAATAGGAGAGTGGGCCAGCCTCTGAACTTTCATCACTTCGACTATCACTTATATGGGGCTGATGCAATTGATAGCCAAGAATCTCATGCAGCCAGCCGGGCACTAAAGCAGGCTTTGAGGAATACATGGTCCTTCACAGCTGAACCACAGGCAGCAACCACTTGCTCAGCAGTGGCAGAAAAGACAGAAGGAACACTTTTATCTCAGGTCATTACAGCTATTTCTCTGCAGTGACTGTGCATTTTAATGATTGTTCTTTGACAAACAGCAATTAGTATGCTGAAGAGCCTGACAGACACCTAGAGAACTAGTATTTTTCTTATCTGTTGGAAGGAAAGGATGGAGTGATGAGTGATGAAATCCCCCAGACAAGATGGAGAGGTAAAGGTAAGAAAGAGGGAATTTTAAAAGGCATCAGGGAATTTAAAAGGCATGAACCTCTGAAAGGCATGAAGGAAACTTTGTACGAGAAGAGAAAAGAAACTTTAGATGGACTTCACAAAAGAAAGAAACAGACAAGCAAAGGTCAGGAAAGATGGGTGTGCATGTGATCCAGGAGCAACCTCTAAGAGGTAAGCGATGCTCTAATCAGTATGACAGCAGGGAAAGGAAAATAAATGTGTGCAGGCTTTTCTTTTTAAGGAGAAAGAAAGGAGTGTTTCCAAAACTGCCTGTTCCTCTATTGGAAACTTTGTATCTCCTACATTGGCTTTCCAAGATGCCTGAACTTCTAGGTGAAAGAAAGCTCAGATTAAAGAACTACAGGGGTGCTCTGTTATTGCAGCGACCACATAGTTGCTGTGGGGTCTCCACTCTGACTCCTTCCTCATCCTTACTTTCAGCGTGATTTTTTTTAACTTTTGCAATAGTCTGCTGTTCACCTGGTTGATGCTGGCTTAGTGCTTTCAGCTGTATTTCACCAAAGTACAGAAATACTTTGCAAACCCCAGGAAGCCCACAAGACACCACATAAGAGCCTACATATGATGATTTTGTGGTAATTCAGAGAGTCACTTGGTCCTTAAAAGCCTGCCTGAAAAATTTCTTTCCTGTGTTTTTTTTTTTTCTAAACTTTTTCTCTTTAAAGGTTTCTCTATACTCCCTGGAGACTTCTGTTTTCTCCAGACTATGCAGCATAAAGAGAGAACCCGTCTTCTGCTACCTTTCTTGCACTGATGTACCCAGTACATGTGTAGCAAGTTAATAAGTTTCCATGAGCTACCTGGTTTAGAAATCTTACATGCTAACACTTTGAATACTTTTTACTCAGCCAGAGCTACATAACACTATGTCCATAATAATTTGTGGTAAAACTTTTTATTCTAAACTCAACATCTGCATTTTCAGTGCAGAAACTTATGTCTGAGTCTGTAGGAGCACAAGTATGTGCCCACCTTTGTCTGAGTGGATTGTCCTTTAGGTAACACCTGCAATAGTGTTTTAGTTCAGAGTAGGAGGATAAAGTAAATCTCCCAGGTGTCTCCATTTCGAGTGCTTTGTTTCATGTGGTGGAGAGGGTTTTGAGAAGGTGGATCTCATGAAAGTCCAGCTGCTGAGCTGGTCCCTACCACATCTCTGTCTGTGTGCATGGGCAATTTAACACCCCTCACATCAGCAAAGCCTCCAGGCTGCCACACAACAGTTTTACAATTGCAGTTTGAGTTTTGCTGGAATGACGCTTGGAATGACATGGACAACAGGAATGAGTTATGTAGTGTTTCCCACCTAGTGGGTCATGGTAAAGAGCAGATTTCAAGTCCTGCCCCGGATTTCTTGGTTCTCAGGATGTCGGTATTGCTGTGTGCAAATTCCCAAATTACGGAAGAGAAATCCAGTACTTAAGCATTTGCATTTTGTGTTCCCATTCTGAGTCCTATTTGTCAGACAGGCCCCCAGGTCTGCATTTTTCTTTAGGGCTGATTTTACAGGAAACCTTACAATACTCTAAAAATATTGGTACAGAACTGTTACTGTGAGGAAAACAATTATGCAACTAAAAAGCATCACATACAGGCAAAAGTAAGGTAACACTGTAATTGACAACACTCATTATTCGGGATCTTTTATTTATTTATTTTCTGCAGTGGTGGATTATATTTTCATCCTTTACTGTTTGAACAATAACTCTTTTAATTCTGTATTCTCAAAAGAAGACACCTTAATGTGCTTCTATGTAGTTTTGAATATCATTAACAATACCATTATACTTGTGCTACTCATGGAATAAGATAAGACTAAGAATAATGTTATCAAGGTCTTTACTTATCCCTTTTTCAACTGGTTTAGGACACAGTTATTCTTTCTTTTAATTTCTCTCTGGGTCATACAGGGTAAGACATGTAGGTGAAAATGAAAGTGGCAGTCTATAACATCTCCCATATATTCTGTAGCAGGAAGAAAATTTGTGTTTCCATCTGCTTTCTTAAGGGCAATAAAAAACTTCCACAACAGAGACAGCTTCCCAGTCTTTTCATCTTGGTGGGCATTACACCTGTAATGTGTCACTTTTAGGTGTAAAACTCACATTTGCCTTATAGAATGGCATTCAGGTCAACCTCTTCAAGATCCGTGTCCTATTAAATGTTTAAGTGCCAATCACCATGCAGGAGTTTAATACAGAACTAGTTAGCACTAAGGGAACAAAAATAATATGTAGCCCTGGATACTACCTTTTGTTTGAGAAAATATAAGTAGAATGAACAAACTGATTCAAAATTATTATTGATTTAGTTTCCCCCCAAACACTGGCAGCTTTAAACAACACATCTATAAGGTCCTTTAAGGAATGCAACACTTTAACTCCCTTTTCTCCTAGCTTGAGACAGGCTATTAAATTGTGCTCTTTACACTGTTTAAATCCCAAGCAATCTTTTGAACTTGTGGGTTTTGCACAGCTGAAATTCATTTAATAATCCTACAGACCTCCAGTCGACTTTTTTTCCCTCTCCAGTTTAACTGCACTAAGTCCGAACATTATAATCAAAATCCCGTATCACAGTTTGCCTTTGAGCTATTTGAAATGCAGAATGACTGTAAAGCACCAGGGCATGGAGTGCCACCATAGAACGACTAAGCTGTAAGCAATTCAGGGGTAATTTCTTTACAAGAAGGGCATTATGGGATAAATTCCTTGGGCTATTCAGGCTGTGAGGCAGGTAAGTACCATAAATCAGCTCTGAAATATAAACTGGGCAGTTGGAAGTGGGAGTAATGACAAGGTTTGATCTCACTGGGTAGGTATATCATTTCAGTTTGGAGTAAATAAATGTTCTGATCTGAAATTGCACAAAGGCAACTGGAGAAGCAGAGGGAGAACCTGGGCTTGGCCAGAGGAGGAGGAAATAACAGTTCTACTCTAGACATATTGCACCCAGCTATGAAACAATCCTGTTTAAATACTGCCAGTGACCAGAACCACAGTCACTGGACAAAGACAGCCTATTTTACATACTTCTTTTATAAGGGTAGTTTTAGGTTTCCTTGCTGAGTTCTCATCTTATTGGAAAGTTTTGTTGGAAGGGGAGGTTTGGAGACTTGTTTGTTTTGTTGGTCGGTTGGTTTGGTTTTGGGGTTTTTTTGTGGTTTTCTTTTTTCTTTTTAAACTAAGTTTGAAAGGACATCATCTTTTACCCTTTTAGCTCAGTAATCAAATTCCAGAGCATGGTACATTACCTTTCTGGCCATTTGGTTGTGGTCAGACATAATTGTCATCTGAACCATTCACCAGCTCCTCAGATGAGTAATGAGTGGGTGTTAGGAAAAAATCAGGAAGTTGATCAAAAGCTTCAGTAAGGAGTCTTTCAGGGAAATACATGGGCACAGAAAGCAAATAAAATATAACTGAGAAAACAAACATTTGAGGTGTGTTCAAATATTTGAGTGAGGAATTATAATAAGAATGTATAAACATAGAACGGACATGACAATATTTTTATGACAACATAAAAAAACCTTAACTGTTAAATGTGAGATAACATATGGATATATGCTTGCTCCACGCTGGTGTGATGGGGAGGAGAATCAGAAAAAAGCCATGAGTTAAGATAAGAACACTTAAATAATTGAAATGCAATGCAATAAAATAAAATGCTAATAATAATGATAATAAAAATGTAATGAAGTGGAAGACAACAAAGAGAGAGAAATAAACCCCATGAAGAACAAGTGATGCACCATGCAATTGTCCACCATCTGCCGACGCCTACCCAGCCCACCCCTGAGCCACAATTGCTCCCTCTTCCAGGGAATTCTCTCCAGTTTTTATAGTTAACATGACATACTCTGGTGTGGAATACCTCTTTGGTCTTTGCTGCCCTGGCAATGTCCCCTTACAGATTCTTGTAAGATTCTTGTAAGATTCTTGTACATCTCCTCACTGGCAGAGGAAGGGAAGCTCATTAGCGAAGCCAAGCCAATAAGCACTGCTTAGTAACAGTCAAAACATCAGAGTGTGACCAACATTTTTCCCATACTGAACCCAAAACACAACACTGTACTTGTTACTAGGAAGAAAATCAGCTCCCTCCAGCCAAACCAAGGAGAACTAACCAAGCTTTTGGAATATTGGAATAATTTATTTATTTTAGTATATGTCTGACTCAATATTTAAATGCTCAAGTACTTAAATGTGTTTCCTGGAACCAGCTACAAGGTATTGTCTAGCTGATACCTTTTTTACCTGTCTCTTATAAGGAACATTTGTACCAACGGTAGCCTACTCAACCTGAGGCGACTGAAGGCCCACACCAAGACCCTAAACCATCTCGTCTGTGAGCTGCTTTACGCTGATGATGCTACCCTTGTTACTCACACAGAAGTAGGTCTGCAGCGTTTAACATCCTGCTTTGCAGAGGCTGCTGAGCTTTTTGGGCTGGAAGTCAGCTTGAAGAAGACAGAGGTTTTCTATCAACCTGCACCTCAGGAAGCCTTCCATCATCCCCATATCTCCATTGACAAATCAGAACTCAAAACAGTCCAGCAATTTAATTACCTGGGAAGCATCATCTCCTCAGGTGGTAAGATCAACAAAGAAATTGACAACAGGTTGGCGAAGGCATATAGTGCTTTTGGTAGACTCCATAAAAGAGTTTGGC
>VYXB01009657.1:348018-361869 GCA_013397135.1 Pachyramphus minor
TACCACCTGGGGAGTCTCTCTGCTGTGCCTTCTGCAACCGGCCTTGTCTGTCACGCATTGGCCTTTTCAGCCATCAGTGTGCCTGTAGCAAACATGGGTAGAACCCTTCGAAATCTTCATTAGCGAAGCCAAGCCATGATGATGATAAGGAACATTGAGTAAAAACTATTTGAAATTCTTCCTTCTGGTGTAGTGATTTACCATACTAGTCCCAAAGAACCACTTGCAGGACAGCAAGAGCATTTTTCAGTCCTTCAGCCCTGATGAGGCTGCAGCTGGAGTACTGGGTCCAGTTCTGGACTACTCAGTATAAGACATGGAGAGCTCCTGAAGTGGGTCCAATGGAGAGCTACAAAAACTGGATCTCTCTTACAAGAAAAGGCTGATCGAGCTGGATCTTTGAGAAGAGAAGATTGAGAGGAGACTCAATGAAGGTCTATAAGTATCTGGGCCAGGCTCTACTCAGTTGTACTCAGCAAGAGGACAAGAGGCAACGGCCTGTAACTCATAGACAGGAAGTTCCACCTGAATATGAGGAAGAATTTCTTTACTGTGCAGGTGCCCAAGCACTGGAACAGATTTCTCAGAGAGGTTGTGGAGTCTGCCTCACTGGAGATATTTAAAAACTGACTGGACACAATCCTGTGCAATGCACTCAAGGTTGGCCCTGCTTGAGCAGGGAGGTGCTGAGGATCCAGAACTGAACACATTCCTCCAAGTGGGGTGTCACAAGAGCAGAGTAGAGGGGTAGAATCACCTTCCTCAACATGCTGGCCACACTGTTTTGATGCAGCCCAGGATGACGGTTGGCTTTGTGGGCTGCAAGTGCACATTGGTCATGGCTGTCTACCACTATGACACTTTTATATACAGCACAGGCACTTTAACTCACCATGTTCACACTACTCTTCCCAGAGTTGACATATTAATAAAAGAATTGGCATTAAAAGTGATATTCTAAATTATTTTGTCTTCCCCTCATCCATGTACTCATACAACTATTGTCAGTTTGGAGAAGTGGCAGGATTGCTGCCAAAAAGATTTTCATACTAAAATTGCAATAAACAGCCTTACGGTGATGTCACAGAATGTGAAATCCTTCACGTCTGCTTTCCCCAGCTCTCCCTTCACTGTGCTCGAGGTGCTCTGCTGAGTGCTGGTTGCCAGATGAAGGGTATCAGAGTTGTGATGCAAATTCATCTCTCTGAGAATTAGAAGATTCCTCTTCACTTATCTTTGGGATGTGAACAATAAAATGATGATGACCGAGTCTTACCCGGGAGCACTGCACTGCACAGTGAACACAGACCGGCAAAGAGGCATTTTTTTCAACTACTAAGTTATATCATGGATGCATAAGCAGTCACAGCTCAAGGGCTAAAAGAACACAAGATAAATTCTTATAATTATTTCTAATGACAGTAAGCAGCAAACAGCTTAAACACAGGAAGTATTTATAGGGCTCGGTAGAGAGCACACAGGCTGGTATTCACTCTTCACCTACTGGAAGGGAGGATGAGCAGGCTCTGGGGGCTCAGGCAGGAAAGATTGCTTCTTCTTTCCTCTGAGATGAAAAGCTACCACACAGCCAGGTGTTTTCTCCCTCTGACCCTGCAAATTTTACCTCTCTTTCTGCCCTGGGCACAGCATCAGACACAGAGCCCCTCTTTCTCCTTGGCCATCTCCCATTGTTTGTGTCAAGATATTCATGGAAGACCTGAAAAGCCCAGATCTGATCTCAATTTACCTCTGTCTCAATTCGTTTCTGTCTTAAAGTATTGAGACAGCCAGTATGACTTCTTCTTCCTCTACAGGTATTAAAAAATTTCTTCTTCCTCCTCCATATGAGCTAAAAAAAAAAAAAAGAAAAAAAAATGGACAGTCCTCGCCATTGAAGATACAGGAGCAGATTTGGGGCAGGGATTCCCATTTACATAATGGTGATGAACTCAGATATCAGAGGAGACTCAGACTGTGAAATAGGATATTCTTTTTGCAGGAAGGCAGTTCAGGTTTTGGTTTTGTTTTATTGGGGTTTTTTTAGTAGTAAATTTGAAGAAAAATATCTCTTTCTCCTGCCAATTTATCTGTTTCTAAACCAGGAAATTCTTGTAGCCTATAATAAGTTTAAACAAATTTTAACATTTTGGAAGTACTCTATTCAAGTTTGCTAAATTAATACCCTCTTGAAAATTATATTTTTAAATGAAATTAAATCTAAGTACACAATTCAGAATTTTTTAAACACTTAATTTTTATGCTTTCATAAGGCAAATTTATTTTTCCTTTGGATTTTTGTTTGAAAATTGTTTGTGAGATTTCAGCTTTTTACTTCAATTTCAGACAGGGTAAACATAAACATTTTAATTATTATTCACTTGAAAATGTAGCAAAATTATTTCCTTCACTGATTTCCTGAAGAAGTCCTTCATCTTGTAAGGCAACATCCAAAGAAATATTCATTGTCCAGACCAGTCCATGCTCCTACTTAAGAGCAGTGAAATTTATTAGGCAAAGACGTGACTCTGAAGGATGCCTTTCCCTGGCAACACTGCAATTGGAAGAATGAATTGCCTTTGAATCCACATTTAATTGAGATACCATGGAGTAGAGCAGAATGAATGAAATTTAAATCTGCAGGGTATGATTTGTTGCTGATTTTGTCATATTAGTTCCAGGTAAACAGAAATCATTTATATACAAGTATGTGGTTTACATACCCTTATAGACACATGTTTACATAGCCGCTTTCTGTGATACATGTATTCACAGTATATGCAGCAAATATTTTCCACCCTTTTAAATTACACCACTGTGGAGCACACAAAGGTCTATATTTTTATAGTGGATTGACAGCAGAACTGATTGTACATAATTAACAGAGCAATCACACTGCTGCTGGCTTGGAGAATTGTATAGTCGCAATGCAGAAAATGAGTCCGTATAGTGCACCAAAAGGCCTGAATAAGGAGAGCAATTTGAATTTACTGGAGAAAGAATGGCATTTATTTACATTAGAGATATGGCAGTCACTAACATGCTCTGGGTCACGGAGGACTGCTTTGTTTGAACACCACTGCGTTTTAAGGTGAGGGCAAATTTAAACAGTGTAACTGCACAGAAATAGCAGCTCAACCTGGTGGTGTGACACGCTGTGACTTGCTAATAGGGTGGGATGGAGTCCCTTGTCTCAAAGTACATGCAACTTTTTTTCTTTTTTGTTTTTTGCAAGCTTTTTTTCCAATGACTGTAGATATAGGAGAGCAATATCCCTCAAATTAGTGAATGACTGTTTAGGTGGATTTCACTTCATAAGAGGAATGAAGAAAACTTCAAGCTAAACAACAAGATCCCTGTCTAAGAAGGCATGTGAACATAAACTAATAATAATGATGATAATTACATCCAGCTGGAATTCAAAACCCCTTCTAAGCTGCATTAGTGCTGTTCAGTAAGAGATGTAGAGTTAAAGCTTTAGACTTCTTCAGTTAGGCAGCAAACTCCAGAGGATAGGTGACTATCATTAATTCTGAGGACAACAGCTCCTCACAGTATCCTTGAAATATGTATGTTTGCAAAAAGACTTAAAGCTCTTAATTTCTGATGTTCTTAAGGCCTAATATCCTCTAAAATACCTGAATCTTCAAATTCCCTGTATAGCTCCCTTGTGCATAGCTAAATATTAAGAATGCAAAATAAACTTAATTAGCTGGTATGCTAATATACTCATAGCCCTTTGTAGTCAGTGGAAAAATCTTAAAAAAGAGAGTGAAGTGTGTAATTTTTCCCCTAACACAGCAAGAAAAGCTGTGTGAAAATAAATATGAGCTCTCAAGACAGAAGCAGTTATAGTTACATATTAATTTGGTCTTTTTTCCCAAGCCAATGAAAATTCATCTGTGTAGGCATGTGGCAAGTGTATGAGTGTACCCCTGTAGCAAAGCTTCACCTTTCCTGATGAAAAAGATGCTGCTGGCATTTCCCTATGCTCAGCAAGTTAAGTAGACAGACAGTCTTGCAAAGTATCCCATTGCTAATCTTGCAGCTGTCCTTGTTAAGCAGAGAAGAAGCATGGAGGAGAGAGCCAGAACACAATCTACATCACCTAGAGCTTTCTTAGATGCCATCTGAGCTTCCATTGAACAGAAGAAAGGAAGTTGGTAAATACAGTTTTCAGAACAGTTTTTCTGTGTTAACATGATAATTTCCCTTTTATTTGTGGTGATGATTTTTTTTTCTTTTATGTATCAGTTGTTCTGATTAATTTAGGCAATTGCAGACCAGTTAAAACACGATTGCATCTCAAGGTACAAAGATTGCATGAAGAACTCAACTGCAATCCAGTCTAGTTTGGTCTGTATGATCAGATGAGAAAAAATGAGGCTATAGTACTAAATCCAAAAGAACTGAAAGCAATAATTAAAAATTCTATAAACAATGCATTTTTAATTGGATGGAACTTTTAAAAAAAGTTAGGAGGTAGAACATGGGTATTTTCATCTTTTTCACATTTGTCTCATATTGTGAAGCTGAAAAAATTTATGAACTTCAAACATTTTCTAATGCTTCTTGTTTTCTAGAAAGAGGGAAGTATCCAACCTTGCAGATATTTCCTTGGATGTGTGAAATATTTTATTGTCGCTAAATTTTCCAGCAATACACACATTTGCTATATTAACTTTAGACATATTAAACACTTGAGACTAATATAACTGTAATGCTAAGCTACTGAAGCTGCAAGGGCAGACACAAGAGAGGAAATTCAGGCCATAGATTCTTTTAGAGGGATTACAGCTAAATTTTTCACAGAACTACTTGCTTATTTTAGCCTCACTTCTAGCCATAAATCCTGATAGTTTAGGATCACTCACAGATATAGACCCGTGGTGGCTGCCCCGCAGTGCACCTCTGCAGGGCACACAGAGTCACTGATCCTGTATTTTTGAGGCCCATGATGGATGGAAGAAGAGGGACCTGATGAGACTGATCATTGTCCTGTGTGGTAAGCAGGGAGCTGGAGTGACAGGGACTCAGCTTCAAAGGAAGATCATAATTACAGATCCTCTGAAAGCACATACATCTGAAATGGCCCCAAATCCTACATAATTTCTTACTGCATTTGTCATATAATCAGTGACTACTCTTCTTTAGAGAAACAGTGCAACACGCAACAAGACAGGGAATGTTGGGTTTCTGCTGCTTTCAGCTTGCACACACAAAACCAGGGAAAAGGTTCACTTCTTAATCCCCACATCTAGCTTACTTTTCTTCAAGAACTGAAGCAATCCACAGAAATTGTTTGAAGATTAAACATCATACTGCAGGAGATAAGGTTTAAGAAAGAGAAGTTTGTAAGGTTTCTTAACCACAGCAGATAGGAAACTTTCACAGATACTGTGGGATACCTGATCTATGAGAAAAATGTATAACAAAAACCACTGACTAAACTGAAGTCAAACTCAAATTCAGACAAGATACCAGGCACATATTTTTCAGATCAATACAATAAGCTTTTCTGGAGAATATACTTCAGATAAACATGAGTTAATGGTTGAAAAAGGGGCATACAAGGATAAATTCAGCACCCAGATAAGGTGAATTAAAGGTCCCTTCTGACATTCTCAGTTTATTGCTTGTAATATCAAAGATATGTCACAAATATTGAATATTCAATACCACCCATTTAGAAGGAAGGCGATCTTGTTTCCATGGTAACTTGCTTGTAGGCAAGCCAATAGTTGGTCACAAATTCTTTCTGAGATTCTGTTTGTCCCCTGAATACTTCAGTTCCACCAATTTTACAAACTACTTAATTAAAACAAACCAACATTTATTTAAGCCAAACATAACAAATCTTCAGTTTGCGTAAAATACAAGACCTATACATTTTAATTTCTTTCTCAGGCTGATGAGTTTCTCCTTTGTGATTCATAAATTCCAGCAGATGTGGCAGAAAGTTACATAAAAAGCTTTTTAGGGTAATTATGTCTTCAGCTGGAAATTTTGACATTTGTGATCTCTTTCTTTGATCTCGACTGTTAATATCTCCTTAGCAGCTAAGACTTGTAACC
The DNA here is from genome assembly GCA_013397135.1 of Pachyramphus minor. Taxonomy (NCBI): domain Eukaryota; kingdom Metazoa; phylum Chordata; class Aves; order Passeriformes; family Tyrannidae; genus Pachyramphus; species Pachyramphus minor. The sequence goes on from VYXB01009657.1 coordinate 354,090, forward strand.
GAGAGTTAACTAATTGATAGAAAAAACTGCTCAGAGCTGCAAGAGTTTTCTCTTCTTTATTTGAACTCAAGTGACAAGGCTGCACTGAGATGGATCATTACGTTTCCAGTTAACAGAATACTCAATAGATAATAGTAAAAACATGATGATGACTACCAAAAAGGGGTATTTAGGGATTTTAGCTGGTACCTAGGTGTTTATTTATAGTGTACAGGTATTTTCCTTAACAGAATACCTGCAGCTTCACTGAATTTCAACACACTGTTACTTTAAGAGTGAAAGAGTCGCATGGTAACAGTCTGAACAGCTGGTGAACTAGAGAAATGAGACAGAGAGTAAAAACAGAGAATTAAAATAACTGTACTGATAGTCAGGGAAATGACAGCAATGAAGCACCTACAGAGATAAGCAAGTTGTACTTCCCTTTGCTGGTCCCATACTCTTTTCATTGGCCATCCAGGAGGCCTAGGATGATAGATGTCTTAGGCAATTCAAAATTACTAGGCATCAATCCACCCCACAGATATTAAGGTATTTGCCTGGCATCATAAAATAAGTCCTTGGGTAAAGTGCAAAATTTGCCCACACATAATTTTGCTCCTAAGTATGGCCTAGGCTAAGCCTATGTCAGAAATCCTCCACATCCAATATGTATTTCAGTTTAGCACATCATCACCTCTTCTGATTTAAGATTTTGTAGAACATTGGCTGTCCCAGAAAACTACTTAGATTTACTTCATTGACAAGAAGCATTATATGAAATTTTCTTTAAAAATAGATTATAAAAATGTCAACACTTACTATGATGTGGCACAGTTTTTCCTATCTAGAGAAGAAATTAAACTCTTATTTGCTTTATCTAAATTAAAACACACCTATTATGGCCTTCAAACTTCGAGTCTATCAAATGCATACTACTTCTGATTAAATGCAGTCTATATGCAGTAGAGAGTTTACTATCACATGAGGTATACTATGTCCTCTAAATAGTTCTCTTGATGATTAGAACTTCCAATTAGCTTGAACAAGTAGCCTTCTTCCTCTGACCATCCTAGTCGAAGAGGCTCTCTGAAGACAAAATTCCCATGAATGCTGCACTCCTACCTACGACTTTATCCTTTCTTAAAGACAAGGAAGAGAAAACTTACATTTTCTCTACTTTGTAACACTCAAAACTTGAGTGAAGAAAACCGCTGCCTCATTCAAGCACATAGGCCTCTATAGTCATAATCATGCCAACATCCCTATAAATGGGGTGTGGAAATGATGTATCACTAACATAACAGTTATAGGATGTGAATTGGTTAGATGTGACATGGCATATCGTTTTACTAGCACACTTTATTACCTTTTTTATGGTTGAAACAACAGCTTCTTAATAGAAGTTATGCACCATGGATACAGTTATTTATTTCCATCTCCACTAAAATTACAGATTTCAAATCTATCCTCACTGTTGTATATTCTTTTTTGGATAGCAGAGTGTAACTCTGATACCAGAGTTTTCACTTATTTATAAAACTGCTAAGCTGGTCATCATGATTCCCCTTGCTTACTCCCTTCCTCCAAAAACTGCCAAAAAAAAAAATGGAATTACAAAAGAGAGATTTCAGAGGGGAAAAAACAGAGGCATTAGAGTATGTTTCTTAGGATTAGGGAGGGGATAGAGCTGTTATCAGGGTCAGAACAAGGACAGGGCTCTGTTATCTGTTATCACACCCTGCTCCAGCTGGACAAGGCTAAATCCCTTTTGTTGTGGTGATGAAGCACCCTTCTCTGAGGATGCCAGGCCTGTCCATGTGCTGTGAGCAGCAAAGCATCACCTAATTCTAAGCTGCACAAGAGGCTGGACAGTGTCTTTACTTCAGGCTGAATTAGAATTGTACCCTCATGCCATAAAATTTCTAAGAGAAAATAAAAATAAAAAGTCTAGGTTTCATAATCCTGCAGTCTATGGAAACTATTTGCATTTCTTTTTAGTTCCACTTCTGCTAAAGCTCTGTTGTCAAACAGCCATCACTTAGGCACATTTGGGGGAGGAGAAACATCTTCTTTCCCATATAAAGAGATTCCACGGGAAAAATGAATGTAACTTCAGAGTGAAAAGCAGTTATTTATTGCCTAATAAGCAGAACAAAAAGCAAGGAGTGAGGTGTTATGAGGCTAAGCTTTACTAGACTTCCCATCGTGATGAAACCCCCATGAATCCCTTATGGACAGACAGCCAGGCAGGGAGGACAGTCACCCTCTATTGCACCTTGTCTGCTCATCTACCTTCCACTGAATTTGCATCTTATGGTTGTCTGTTTCTCCCTTAAGGTTCTATATTTTCTCATGTTGTACTTTTCCTTTTGGATCCTTGAGTCACTAATTTTTACTGTCTCAGCATTTCCAGTTCAGTCTCTGTTTTTCATGTTTATTAGCATAAGCATGCACAGCTTGCAAACTTCATTACACTTCGACAACTTCCTCAGTAAAAGTGAGCCAAAAATCGCATGGCTCAGCTGCATCAGATCAGGCCTTGAACCCTAAACAGCTGAACTGGCTGAACCTTGGGCCAGGGCACACTCTGGGCATTTCAGTTGGAAATCTATATGACTATAAAGCAGTCTTGACATTTATTAGTCTTTTTTTCCAAAATTATTTCTTTTAGTTCATCTCCTCTAATACTTCAGGTAAGGCAGTGGCTGGCCAGGGCACAAGACATTAGCTGAGTCTCAACTACTTTGAGAGCCTTTTCCACTACCCATCAGGTTGGTCTGTCCCACTGTCACCACAGAGATCATCTCTGATCTCAGTGTAACAAAATCCGCACTGTCCTACCTACAGTTGCCAGAAATTAAGGAAATACAATATTAGGAAAATTCAGGCCAGAAAATGATTGTGTGGGAGACTAGATAAAACATAAATCCTCCAGGAAGTTTTCAGCAAATGCAGAACAATGAACCTGCACCTCACCTGCAAAGGGTTGAGTCCTGTTCCTTACAAAACCATCACCACCTTCTTACAGCACCAGCAGGGAAATGTCTGCCTTTATTTCTGTAATTGCTGCCTTGGTGCTGCTTAGCAATTCTTCTCCTTGGGTACGAGAGCAATCATTCTCATTAGATGTCAGAGCACGACAGCAGAGTGCTTTTGTTTGGAGTACAGCGTGCAGAATGATGATTACAAGTCTGAGAGCTGGGGAGAGCACTCCTCCCTTTGGAAATTAAGCAACTGACAGATGTTAGAACATCATTATACATATACAAGAGCTCAGGGCCTTCTTGCAAAGTTCATTGCTCCATGCAGAATTGGCTAATTCAAGGAGGAATTCCATGCTGCAACACAGGTTACTCAAACTTTTTTCATATGAAAATGTTGGACTGAAAACAAAGGTGCCAACCATAACCTTCCAGGAGCATTGTGCGATTAATCTCACCAGCAGAGACTTTTAAATGTCATGCAAATGTCATTTTTGGGGCATACCAAAAATATTTTGTGCTTTTCATGATCTAATTCTGTTTTATACCCAGTGCCTTCTTTTCTCATGAGAGCAGAGGGGAAGTTCTGTCTTTATGCTTTGTGAAACAAGCAGTTATTAATCAAGTATGAAATTTTATTGACTAGTCAGTGTTAAGAATGAGGTTCATGCACAGAGTTTCAAACACTAGAGATGATTGAATTGCTACCAAAAAAATTTTCTACATCTACTAAACCTAGTAAAATATGAACTCAGTCTAGAAAGAGGAAATATTGTTTATACAAGAAATTCAGATAGCTGCAATAGTGCCTGCATCCTTGGATGTGAAATAAGAATAGGAAAGGACAGAATTCTGTCTATTATGGTACAAAGAGTGACTGGCAGAAGGATTGTGACAAGAAAAAAGTAAGAAGAATAGACTAGGACAAGACAGGTAAGGAAAAAAGTAAGAAGAATAGACTAGGACAAGAGGTAAGGAAAACAGGATCTAGCCTTAGCAGAGACTAAGAGACAGGAGGAGGCAGAGGAGGCACCAATGATCAGAGCATACAGCCTGTGATGCCAGACTTTATGTGTTTTTCTCCTACTGGTAAACATCTCTGCAGCCCTTGACAGAGTGTGTGCAGTCTCATCCCCTATGCTGTAGGATTTAACCAGGAAGCTGCGGTGGTCGCTAGACTGCCGTAGGCTGCCACTTTTGTCACTACTCCCCTGCATGCTCATCAAAATTACTACCCCAGGAATCTGCCACTTTTGCACATGCAGTTACAGCATGACCTTGTTTTAGAACCATTGTGTCTTTGCCCACAAAGTAGGGAACAAGTGTGGCATTGCCTTCCCTTGCCTCACAGTGTATGATTACTTCTTTGAAAGCAGAAGTTACTATTAAAGACGCAACAGCAAGAATTCTAACCTTATCCTTGAAACTTTGGAAAAGTTCTATAGAAGAAAGTGCTGTTCCCAGATTAAGAAAGTTTTTTTACACATTTTTCACATTTATTGTTTGGATGGTATTGGTTTTTCAGCATCTACTTGTGTTTCAAGTATTGTGGTATCCTCTTCCTAAGTGTTATTTTTATTGTTATATTTTGTCATGATCTTAATTTGTCATTTAGACAAAATAAAAAAAAATACCAAAAAAAAGTGTCATTATAAGAGTTAAGAAAACTGCATTCTGGAAAGCAGTATAAGAAATATAAAAGTTTAGCTCCAATCTCTCCCTCTTGCAATGCCAGGTATTGGGAATACAAGACCACCTACTAAGGAGGAATGACATCGTGTAGAGTTCAGTAACAGTTACTAGGACATAAAGCAATAACATTTGTAGTTCAATGGCCCTTACATGAAGTATTTTTATTACATAAAAGACAGGAAATGGAAAACTATTCTGCACCTCTTCCAGTCGGAGTGCTCCCAGGCTGAACAGCCAATTTCCCCTTTCTCTAAGGGCAATGACAGGTTTATTTTTAATCCTACTATCTTCTCCCCTCTCACTATCGCATAGGCCAAGCTTTTTTCTTCCTCAGATAAATTGAACCTCATCTCACCTCCATCAAACATTTCCTCACCAGCTCATGTATCATTAACAAGCACCTCACCACAAGTAAAAAAGCTTCTACCAACAACCCACAAAACACCCTCCCCTGCAGAACAGAGCAAATCCAATCAATATGTTCAGCTAATGGAGACAAACGAGCAAGTCCAGGCCTGGCAGCAAGCAACCAGGGTGATGACTAGGTAACAGATGGTGAAGGATTTGGCACAGATGGCTCTGATCCAATTTCCTGAAGGGTCTGCAAGAGACCCTCAGTCTAACAGGGTAGTGATGAGCAAGTTGCAGATGCAGAAAGCTGGGGCAGTGTCATCCAGATCTTGCCATACTATTATCCCAGCTGAAACACATCTTCTCAGCATCCCATCCATTCTCAGTTCTAGGGATGAGTTGGTAAAACCTCTTTTTCCACTCAAGGAAAATAACCAGGAGTTAAGTAACCCTAGGAAGGAGAAACAAAATAACACTCCGTCTCTCAATAAGTGAAAGTGCCTTCTGAGGACATTCAGGAAACCTCACTGAAGGATTGTCCTCAACATAAGTTTTCTAAAATCATTTCTACATCTTTGAAATACGTCAATATGGATGCAGCAAAAGAAGTTTCTCTCTCTTTTTTCACTACATACTTCAGTGAAAATTGTAGAAAATATTTAATCACAGAGCTAAAAAGTGTGTGTTATTATCAAAAGTACTAAAGAAATAAAATACACCACTGAGTTATTTATTTATAAAATAAAAACATTAGCATAACCAGATTACCACTCAATTAGTTCAATCTAGTCAAACAACTAAACCACCCAATTATCTAGCATGCAGTTATCTCGTTCCCTTTATCTCATTAGAAATAATTAGGTATCTTAATTTGAATTTTTTTTTTCATCACAGAGAATAGAAATAGTTCAGGCTGACCTCTGATAACCTGATGTTGTCATTCACAACTGAGATCTAAGTAGCCTTAAAAGAGATAAGGTTCTTTATTATAAGTGTGGAGTTGTAATTAACAGTGAGCTCCTTTTGAAGTTGTCCTATCCCACAAAAATAGCTTTCATGTCACTTTTTGATGAACTAAAAACAGTTGAAAAACTCAATTTTTAATATTTAGGTAGTAGAATTTTATACTTAAGTCTGTATTAGTAAATCTAGTACATAAAAGGACATGCCCAATTTTGTATTTCAGATAAGGTGTTTTTTTGAGATATTTCTTCATTCAGAAACATGGAGCTTGCTTGTTTAAATTGATTTTTTTTAAAAAATCATATTATCTGCACCTCGAAAAGGAAATAATATGCATCATTTGCAAAAGACACAAGATGGGAAATACAGTCAGCACGGTAAAAAAAGTGAATGAATGGACATAAGTATATGTAATGTACTGTAAGACCTTGAAAAGGGGTGTAATATTAAAAATGCTATGGTCATGTCCACAGAGACATGAGAAACAAGCATTTTAAGCACTTTTTTGCCACAGACTATGGGCTTCCTGTCTGTAAGTGACAATGAATGAGAAAGAAGTAGGTGTATCGCATCAATCATGAGATGACTACAAGCTATCAGTGCAATACAGACATGAAAAAGACAATTGTAAATCTTAAATATATCAGACAAAGTATTTTCCATAGAGACAGGGAGTTATTAATGCCATTTTACAAAGCACTGATAAAACTTCATTTGTTACACCGTATGTAATCCTGGACACTGATGTTGAAAAGAGATGAACTGAAATAAGAATAAGGCAGAAAATTAGATATTAACATGTTCAGAGTAAGAAGCAGCTAATTTCTGAGAGAAGTCAGCTGAGTTTTTTAACCTTATAAAACCGCAGCTGCAAGGGGTAAAATGTTATATTACTACAAATAAATCAGTTAAGTAAAGATCGGATGAGAAAAAAGGTTTTTTTAAGGATCATGATGGAAGAAAAAGATGACCCTAACTTGATCATGAGTACATGTAAACTGGAAATAAAAACAAAATTTTTAAACTTAAAAAAAAATCAAAATTGGCTTCAGCTCAATTTTCTAATAGTGGGAAGTGGCATCTCATGGCATCTCGGCATGAAAACACCAGTCTTTGTTCTCTTGCTAATTTATTTCTTTCAGAATCTCTATTAAAATGCTGTCATAGCTTTCCTGGAGGCTACAAGGAGCTCTATAACAGTAGGAGAAAAGAACAAGTAACTAGGAAATTCTGAGCCTGGAACCTGCCACAACAGATGAAAATCTTTGTTTTCCTCTAACAGCCACTATCTGTCTGCCCAGGCATCTGTCTCCAAGCCAGTCAGCTCAATTTCCCGCTTGCTAGAAGTCCTGCACAAAGTCCTTCATACTGGTCTGGTTCCCAGCCTTAAGACAAGTGCAGGGTTCTGCACTTTGGCCACAACAACCCCCTGCAGCGCTACAGGCTGGGCACAGAGTGGCTGGAGAGCAGCCAGGTAGAAAAGGACCTGGGAGTTTGGATCAATGGGAAACTGAACACGAAACAGCAGTGTGCCCAGGTGGCCAAGAAGGCCAATGGCATCCTGGCCTGGATCAGGAACAGTGTGGCCAGCAGGAGCAGGGAAGTGATTCTGCCCCTGTACTCAGCGCTGGTGAGGCCAGCACCTGGAGTACTGTGTCCAGTTCTGGGCCCCTCAGTTCAGGAAGGACATTGAGGTGCTGAAGTAGGACCAGAGAAGAGCAACAAGCCTGGTGAAGGGACTTGAACACAAGCACTACGAGGAGAGGCTGAGGGAGCTGGGGTTGTTTAGTCTGGAGAAGAGAAGGCTCAGG
>VYXB01009657.1:362106-398736 GCA_013397135.1 Pachyramphus minor
CCTCTCCTCCCTTGTGCTTGCTCTGGCAGTCCTCTGCTCCTGATGTTGATCTGCACAACAAGCAGAGTGCTCTCCTCTCATGTTTGGTTTTATTTTGTTTCAATTCATTTGGTTTGTTTTGGTTGGTTGTTCTGATTTACTTTTTCAGCTGCTACATCTTCCCAGTGTAACTCATAGTGAGATCAGCTGAAACCCAGTACTGGATGGAGGAGATCATGTCTAGGCTGGAATGGGAAGGGTAAAACTAAACCAGCACCTTTTCAGGTTAACATAAACTATGTGCTGGTACACACAAATGAGGTTGCAGTACTAACTTGCTTTCTCTCTCTCTTCTACCTCCATAATAAATTGCTGAAAATCCTTCCTATTGGTCTTTTAAACATAAAAGTTATTAAATATTGGGAGGAGGGGGAAGGGGAACACACATGTGCAATCTACAGTCTTACTGCAGACCATGGATTTATTTGTTATGAAACAGTTCTCTGAAGAATTTGCAGCCTCTGCCTGGCTTTGGGCTCCTGAAGGTCCAGGAGGGATAGGAATGATACTGGGGAAAATTTCTGTATCTTTGTCCCTGTCAACAGCTGATAAACAACTGCGCCTCTTTCCTGCCTTCTTAGAAACACTGAACGAGCATTTCTGCTAAATGATTTGGTATTTTTTTGCATCTGCACAGGATGGTGGCCAGGACCCTTACTTTCAATTGCTGGAACATTGATCCCAGAGGGCCAGAGCTCAAAATCTAGGCCCAAAATTTAAGTGAAAGGGAAGCCATTTCAAGACCCTATATGGATACCAAGAATAGTTAAAGTTGTCTGCATACACAAAGCTAGAGAGATTCTTGGTTCATAGGCCCTTTTCCTGCAACCATTAACATTTTTGGAGGCTTCCTAATGATGTACTCACTGACAACTTTGGGAGCTGAGTTTTCCCACCACCACAGCAGCATTGAAAACTGGACCCTAGAGTGTCAGGTGTCTTTTGGAAGCTGGCAATGTTCATGTCTTGATTTAGGAAGTCTACAGCTCAGACCTTGGCTAAAGGGCCAAATGGAAAAGTGATGAAAGGTTAGTTGTACTCTGGCAATGTTCCTTCTTCACAGCAACCAAGCACAGCAGGGTCCCTCTGGGCACAGGTAGCAGGAAGCAGTCACTTCTCAGAAACCATGAGACAACACTGCAGAGATAAATTTCAAGATGTAACTTTAAATTTTTAGGCTATACATGTTCCTTATCAAACAACCATCACAGTCCAGAAATTATTCTCTTCCCTGTCTAGAAGTCATATCTGAATATGTTGGTTGTTTGATTATTTCACAAGATTCCTGAGATTCCTTGGCAAAGGACTATTCAGATCCTGCTTAGTTTAGTTGATCGCTACAGAGATATAGTGACTGTCTTAGAGATTACAGCATGATTTTAAGGTTGTTTGGTGAAATAGGTTTAATCTTAACAAGCAGAGGGGTTTCCATATTGTATTCATTTCCAAAGGAAAACTGGGCAAATCTTTTCCCTGTGACTAATAAATACAGTCTTGGGAGGATAAAAGATTATTCATAAAATTTGGTTGAAGTTCAACAAGTTGGAAAACCAGGGAAAGGAAAAGAATAAATTCACAAAATTCAATTTTTGAATTGTCAGAAAGAAACATTTTGGCTACCTTCAAAATATTTTCTTTCAAAATGATTTTGTTTTTATAAAATGTAGAAATTATTCAGTGATTTTGCCTTTCAGGTTAGACAAGATGTATCAAGCCAATACCTGATTGGGGTTTTTTCAGGCATCAATCACTGGTTTGCCATTATCCACTCAGTCTACACCCCAAAAGATTGACCTTGCTCAGTCTGGGATTGATCTACCACTACTCAAAGAACAGGGAGATGACTGGATCATTGCACTGTCTGCATTGACAGGAGACAACCTAGAGGAATTGCTGCTGCATCTGAGAGAACTGCAGGACATTTATGTGAGGAAAGAACAAGCATAAGGGCAAAGTCTGGTCCGGGGTTAGGAACCAGAGCTGCTGTGAACTGTATTGGAAGAAAAAAAGTAAAATCATAAATTGATTATGTTTTACCTGTGGGATTTTTCCTCTGGTTTGTTTTGTTTTGTTTTATTTTGGGTTTTGTTTTTGGTTTGGTTTGGTTTTTTATAGCTGTAGACCTCAGAAAAGTCTTCTAATTAGACAATTCACATAATTTTATGGATAGATCCAGTTAAAACAATTCCAGTGTTGGCCACCCATCAAGCAAATGCAAACCTTGTAACTGATCTTTTATCCACTGTGGTCAGGCAGTCTCCTAGAGCTCAATAGTGCATGCAGCTAGTTCTTCCAGAGCAAATAAGCAGAATCATTTAATAACAACAGTTTTCTCACATCTATCCCATTTGTAATTCCATTTATTAGAAAAACTTATGCCAGGATTAACAAAAGTCATATTTTCTTTTCCTCGCTCCTGAGCAATGCTGCCTTGGCATATTAGTGTCAGCAGAAGGAAGGACAGGGTAACACTCTGATCCTGCAGTGCAAACAGATGGGCATGAGGCCAGGCAGCCAAGAGAGCAAGCCACAGACACCTACCTAGGAGGTGCAAAAAACTCACTCTTAGATTTACAGCATGGCATTGATCAATACCATTATAGACTTAGATATTAGAAAAACAAACCACTTAGAAAGAAAACCACTGAATGCACGTGATGCATTTAACAAGCTAGTTTTTGGTCTAGTTGTATTACCTGCAATGCAGCATTTTGATTATATGTTCCCTTAGCCAGACAACTTGCTAAAGGTCTTTGTGAAACAAGTCAGCAGCCTTCTGCAGGCTGGCTGAAATTCAACCTAGTCTAGAGCTTGAGAAGTGTACAGAAGTGATACTTAATTATACAGCTGCCACATAACCTATCCAAGCAAAGCAGCAAGAGGCAAATAGCTTCCAAGTCACTTTCAATGGCTGTCAAAAAAAATTAAATAAATAAATATTTGATACATTATATAACCTTAGGTCTAAATTTCTAACTACCCTTGCTTCTCCAAAACCTTGAAGAGGCCAGCTAGCAGATATCTTAACAGTCTTTCAGAGGAATGATACCCTTCTCTGAGCTGATGTTCTTGGCCAAATATTTGCCAAGTTCAGAAAAGCCCAAACTGTGACTTGGCCTTTGTATTGCATGATCTCTCTAGTCTTTTATCAAACTGGTTCATCTTGGCTTTCATATTTCCTTCTCACAGCTCTCATAATCTCTTTTGCCTACTTCAGCATTCGCTATTTCCTCACTTTGGATAAACTTTTGAAAAGCAAAATCAAGATTCAGTCTTTGCAATACATGAGAAATTAATTTCTCCACACGCATTTACTTCAGGAAATATTTTATTTGGCTTTTCATTATGAGTTAAATCTGAAACAATTAATTTTTGCTATTTGTACCTACTCTAATAGTCACTCCAGCAAGTTACAAAAGTCATAGCCAGTGAAATTTTCTTTTATGCATTTTACATTTATTTTCTTCATCAATTAAACAGAGTTTCTACTAAAAATGTTGCAAGCAAGTATATCCACTTTAAGAATGCAGAAAAGTACCTGAAAGAAATAGATAGGCTGTATACTGAAATTGTTTTCTAAGAGAATGGTTGCAAGCAGTGAAACAGTTAAACAGCTTAAACACCTAAACTGATGGTTATACATGAAATAAAGACAAAAGTTCCAGCATTACCATGTGAATCTATCAGAGAAAATCCTCTTCCAATGAAGAAATCTCCATCCATATATTTTTGCTCACACCATTACATTTTCTGATACTAACAGTACTGAGGTTACTTGTAGGTTACCAGTTAGGACAGGGCTGTTTCTTTGTCCAGTGAAGATAAATATATTTTATCTATTTTTTCTAAGTTGTTTATACATTTTAAATCTTGCTATTATTCACAATGGTAAGCTTTATCTTTGAGTTTCCAGTCAAACTGCGAAGGCAAAAGTCATAAGGAATTCAGTGTATATCTCATTGCAGTTATCAGTCTTATTTCCCAGAGACAAATGGTGGTTGCTGTCCTATTTCTTACCTTATAATTCTTTACTAATTGAGTCATGCATCAGCCACTTTATTATTTAACTTATATAGGTTATTAAACTATTACTTAGGCCTGAAATTACCCAAGACTCCTGTATATCATTTTTCAGTATTGATCCAACATTAAGATTCTGCCAATCTTCTGAAACTTCATTACAGACCAAAGCTTATTGAGAATAATTCCTTGGCTGACTGTTTAAGAACTCCTGCATTCAAGTTGTTTCAGATTGCTTTTAAAAATAATTGGTTGTAATAGCAACTGTTTTCAATTCTAGCAGTAACTGAGGAGAATAATAAGTAGCTTCAAATATACTCTCTAATACACCAAACAGAAGCAAGAAATATTTATCAATTACATCTTTGTGGTCTGTTGCTAACCTGACTATTTTTCTCATTTCTGTCTAACCAATGTCAGAGCTAGTATTTCTTATTCTTCTTAATACATGTGTTTCTCTCATTTCCTTGAGGTATCCAGCAAGTAGCATTGTTATTGTTTGCTCTATGCAGGCTGCACTCATTTTAACAGTCTCTACTACTAAATAAAAATATTTAATCTCCACCATCTGCACTGATAACGAAAGGGTTTTAAGTGTGTACCTTTCTGGACCTACCACATCTCCTTGGAAACCAGAGGTTTACTTTCTCTTTGATTTATTTTCACTTTGAAGTCATATAAAAACAACGACAATAAGGGGAGAATTCAGATCAGAATCCACAATAATGCCCTTATTTGAAACCACATATGGTTTAACATTTTATAGTGGAGGAAAAATGCTAAAAATAAATTATGGGGAAAATATATAAAGTTAAGAAAAACTAATGCTTATCTTTTATTAGTAGATTGAACATCCTTCACCTTTAGTCTAAACATCCTTGGATTCTATATGTTCCTTAACTGGTAAGACAGGCTCAATTTTTGTGTCATATAAACAAGCCAAAAAAGCCACAAAGTTTTGAAATTCCCTTACAGTAAGAGTCTGTTTCAGTTACAAGAGAAATATGACCCGTGTGGTCAGGTCATCATGAACAGATCCCAGCGATGCTGCTGGAGATGGTGAAATGACTTTTGACACTGAAAATGGTGAAAAACACTGTAGTATCAAGAAAACATGAAATAATCCTGCTTTCCTTGCCCAGCAGGTATAACTAACAGTGGATAAAGAAAAACAAGAGAGAAGAGGGATATCGAAAGATAAACATTTCTGACAGGAATGATTCAGAAATATATGCTTATGGTATCCATAGAAATTCCTGTATTTTACAGCCCTATAGATTGGAACTGTATGCCTATACATTTATATTTTTCAATTTATTGACCAGAGTCTTAATACTTTAATGAATTTTGGCCAAGGACAGGCTAAGGGATGTGACGTGACTAACATCACAGGAGCAAAAGGTGTACCAAACCCCAGTAGTGACTGCTTTTCTTGCACTCATGTTTTAAATGCCACTAAATATCTGCAAGGTTCTGATACATCAGAACTAAAAGAGAGTTTGATTTGAGGCAAATACAGCTTTCCAGATCCTTCTGAAGTTCTGAATCCCCCACTGGGGTGTATTTCCCCCCAGATAATTCGTTCTTTATAAGCTATGCTCTGTCAAAATTGTACAGCCACTGCATCAAAATTAACTTTCTTTCTAGGTCAGGAAACGATGATATAGATGAAAAAGATCATTCATACAGGGTGGGGCTGTGAGGAAAAGCACAAGTTTAAAGACAAAAACAGAGATTAATTGAAACCACTGTGTTAGAAAAATCTTGGTCTCAACCAGCAAAAGAGACTGAAGTTTGCCTGAATCAGCTGAAGCACAAAGAAAATTATTCACTAAATAATGTAACTATCATCCCCTCTTAGGTTTGGACAAGTTGATAAAAAGATAAAGATAAGAAAATGTGAAAATCCAGTAGAATACATACATACAAATACCATGGATGTTGATTAGGGGCTACTGCTACAGTTTAGAGATCTCTGAAGGCCCAATACTGCACTGTAAAATCACTCCTTGATGTAGTGTGTGCTAAATACAGGACAAAACAGCTTCAAGATATCTCCTTCATGAGAATAAAACATGGGATAGTCTTGTTCTGAGCAAATGTGTTTGGACTACAGGTCCAAGGATAACTTGGATAACAAGGATAACTTTGCTGGCAAATCCTGGCCTGAAGTTTGATAACTGAGAAGGGCAGTGAAAACTCTCCCAGCCTCACTTCAAAAACCAGATGTACTGATAGAGTTCGATCCATGTAGAAAAAAAAATAAATAAATATTCGAGTAACAAATATAATTTAAAAAAAATTCCTTTCCAATCTATTTCAATGGAAACAGACAAATGGTGGCTCTTTCACTTACTGCTCCACTCAACACTCCTTTTAAATCATTCTCACTAATCTTGCACTACCTTGCAAGTAATGAAGTAATATATGACACACACTTCTGTAAAAGTGATTTATATTGATACGAGTTCAAATTATTTCTCTGGAATAACTTGTCAGTGCCTGCTGTAATTCTTAAATAACCTAATTCAAAAGGCATTTTTCTTAAATGACACCTTTAAAAATATTAGAACTTGCTATAACATACTGAGTATTAAGAGGACAGAATATATAAAACTGAGTAGACTAAATAGTCAGTAGGTAAAATAGACAGTATTACTATTACTGATATTTGAATCACTAATAAACTCTTGAGTTATTAGTTTGGTGTATAATCTAACATGTAAGTATCTAGAAACAACTCAGCCTAAGCGCAACTTAAATACAATTTAGTTCAGAAATCTTAGTGAAAATTTTTTTCTTCCAACTGTGCATTGATGGAAAATTATCTCTGTCAAATGAAACGGTCATCCCCCTTGTAATTTTTTTTGCTTGTCTCTCATGCAGGTGTCTTTTCCACAACTTATACAATTCAGTGACCCAATTTAAAAATAACCTTCAAAAAGTGAATGCCCTTTTTCAGTCTTACATGTAGTTTGTCAGAAGAAAATCTGAGAAGTCTGTAGGTTTCCTGTGTGATACTGAAAAGTTTAATGTAGTTTGAAAGTGAGCTCCACAACTTCCTCAGCCTGTTTAGTATTAAGTTTATTCAAAAGATCTGCAAGTCATTAAGGTTTCTTCATGCTCATTGCTCCAAAGAGCATTGGTAAAGAGAGTCAAAACAGGAAACTTCCTTTCATTCAGAATAATTGCCAGCTTAGTCACTAAAATTAGGGCTGTACAATGCTTTCTTCAGAATGCTCAAGTAGTTGATGTGCTTATTCATACAGAAATGTGCACTTAACAAGCAAGTGAATGTGGATCTGGACTGAATTTACTAAATTTCATTTTCCTCTACTACCTGGGCAGGCCAGAGGGCTTACGACAGATCACAACCAAAAGTGATCACTTTGATAGCTCGAAACCAGATCTTCTACATAATGATCCACTATGTGAAACTGTAAGTATTCCACCTCCCCCAGCTTTGAAATGGAGGAAAAACTTTCCACAAAGTATTTGCTGCCATTACCTGTACTCTCTAGTGTGTGTGAGGCTATGTTACTCTTTGTTGTGATCAGGACTGGATACTCTAACACGGTGTTGTTAGTACAGATAACCCACACTGCGGAGCTGTGCTGGTCTTGGGCTCCTCTGGTGCCAGTGACTGTGGCATATGTCAGATCCAGCACATCTGCTTTTGCCTGTCAGAAGATACAGAGGTCTGTAAGAATGAGTGAAACTGTCTATGTAGGCTACAGATGGACTCTCTCACTGATAGAAGAAATGATATTGAACAATGAGTGTTGAATAGGTGGGTTGGATTTTTTTTCCTTACAACAGTTGGAAAATTAAATTCTTTTAAAAGCCATTCTTTTTCACTGATGAGCTATAAGCCAGCCCTGCTCCCTGAAGATATTTGTTCATTTCCCCCTCCTTCCCCACTGCAGGAGGATTAAACTATTTCTCAGTGCAGTGAGCTGATTAATTTTGTTCAGCCAGTGCAGCTCCTTTCTGGGCAGCGGAGTATCACAGATTTACAGTTTTCACTACCTAAGGCTGAAACTGTTAATGAGGTTTATGCTGGCTGCAGGAGGCTGAGGAAAGGCACTTCTCCATTTGCATAGCTGGGCTGAAAGGATCCCTTGCAGAAGACACCAGACATGACTCCAGACTCCCACACATGCTATAAATGGTTATTTCATTTGCTCAATATGAATATTTCTCTCCTGATTCACAAACCATGGTAACATCCTGGGTCTTTTCCTTAGAGTTGTGAATCCTGACCCGGGTTATACTGATTGTTTTCACTAGCAGCCAGTTCTAAATCCTGACTTCAAGATATGGTCATAAACTCGCTGTGGATCTCAACCCCGAATGCCCTCTCACATGCACTAACTGGACTAGTGTCCAGTTGTAGTGATGAGTATCATTTTTTGTTTCTGGTTTTTTGTTTGTTGGTTTTTTTTTTAGCTACATGAGGAGAACGAAGGAATCCCTTTTATATAGCAACAGAACACTACCCTGAGAATTGACATGTTGCTATACCTCTGGCGGAAAGGCTCTGTGTTGAGCTCAGTGAGAAACACTTCATATATTTCCTGCTGAAGTTGTGCCACCATGGGAAAATAGCTCACAGGGCTGGATAAGAAAGTGTGAGAGAAGCCAATATATGAGAGGTACCTGCACAGAGCTCGTGCTTGTAACTCCACAAGTCCCATCTGCATCTCCCCACAGATCAGCAGCTGTGCAAATGGAGCTCCTCTGGACTTCAGGTGTCTCCTGTTGCAGAGAAACTGAAACAGCTTCTTTTAAGCATAAGATGAATGTATCCCACTGAGTGGGAGCGGGATGTGCTCCTTTGCATATAGGGACAGGTGTTCTTGCAGCTCTCATCCTTTTACAGCTGGAGATGAAAACGGTCCTAGGCAGTTTTGGGGCCATGGGTTGTCCCTCCTGTATGTTGATGATGCACATCAGATTCTTAGGATTAATGGCCAAATAAACCCCCTGAAAACATTAACTAATTCCTTCTAGGTAGGAAAGAATTACTTCTATCGATGCACAGGAGCAGAACATTTCTATTCAAAGTCCACTTTACACAGTTAAACACAACAAAAGACAAATTGCTTTATAAAAAAGGATATTGGACAGTTCTTTTTTGCTTTTTTTTTGCCAAAGCCATCCAACAGTACATTGTATTCCATATGTTTAATTAAAACCTAAACGGAATAACAGTGCTGCCCTATTTTCAGCTTTCTAGCATGTGATAGCACTAAAGATATGGAAATATTTCAGTGTTAGTTACTGTGCCTGCCTGAATAGAACATGACAATAATTCTTCATTATATAACACACAGGAAAGAGCCACTTTCATGAGACAGATTATATTGCTGAGTTCCTCTGCTTTTTAGTGTAACTTACAACACAAGCTTTGAATTCTTGGCTCACTAGTCACAAGGCTTTTTGGATCCAAAGATCAGCACATTCAGTATTTGTACTAAAGGTAACACAAAAGCATTCAGTAAGTTAATTAAAAGAGTCCAGAGAAACAGGGAGCTGCAGGCATGGAGACACTGCTAGGAATAGCAGAGGGGACAAGGAGCACTTGGGGATCCAGATTTTCTTTATTTATCTATCTCCAGGCTTACACTCATGTATCTGGAAAGTCTGTGTTCCACACACTTAGAGCTGTGAAGGGTTTTGCAAGCTGTAATTAGTTTAATCTGGCAAATCACCTACTTAGAGAATTCAGAGCACAAAACACTGAAAATTTCTATCGACTGGTTTTGGGTTGTTCTTTTTTTTTTTTTTTTAATATCAAATGAGCCTAAAAGATACCTAATTTGTGCAAGTTAGCTGTGCAGCAAATGTGCTCTAAGGCAAAGCACTCGGATGAAATGCTGTGAAGTGAATTTTGCTTCAAAGGATGTAGTAACCCAGCTGGGATCAAGAAGAAAACGTGGTTACATGTGAAAACATAACAGATATGGTGTGGAAGTTCCTTGAATACAGATCTTTAGAGAACAGACTTAAATAACACAGAACAAAACCAAAACTACTTTAAGTCATTCTGATATAACATAGAAACAGATGTTATACAGTGAGTAAAACATTAACAAAAACTCCTTTAAGGTAAATTTCCTACAGCTAAAACTTCACATTGTGCATAGTTCTGTTGATTTCCTCATGGCAAAAATATTACCTAGATTTGTTAAGCTGAAAATCAAGCAGGATGTCACTAGAGTTATTTTTCATTGGAGAGCAAGGCTGAGTGTTTTTTGATACTGCCAAAGCAAACTACCCTGGTGTGACCAACCCTTCAGTTAGCCTTTCAATAATAAGGTTTTTCTCCCTGAGAGTGGAAACAAATTCAGTGAAATGTAATTTTTATTCAAAGAATAGGCTTGCATTGGCTTTATGAAAGCTCATATCTGGGTTAATTTACAAACTCCCTCTGGGTTATGCTTTGAAATGAGGATTTAATGAAGACAAATATATTCACCCACCCTGAAAAAATATTTTACTTGCTATATCTCTGATATTACCAGAACATTGAGAATACTGGCAACACAGAAGGCGCCTACATTTCATGCAAAGATAGAAAAATAAAAATGGCAGCAAATGATTGAAAAATTTTAAGTGCCTGATAAATCAGTCCTATTTGAAGTCAATGCAGACATGCTTCTTGGCCACAATATATTTTGGCTGAGGCCTTGAAGGGTTACACACCTGAGCTGTGAAACAATCAAACCTATGTCACAATCCATTCAGAGTGTGTGTGTGTGCTTGTGCATGAAGCAGAAATTATAATGCTATAAGCTCCTACTTGTTTTCTGGATGAGTTGCATTATGGAGGTAATTTAGATACTGTGTTGTGTGACATCATTGTCAGAATGAATAGACTCAGTCCTGGGTAAAGGATGAAATGAAAAAAAAGCTGTAATGTGCTAGAGCGAGAGAAAAGAACCCAAAAATCAGTGATTTCATTTTCAAAGCTTTTCATTTTCAATTAAACAAATAAATTCCAGAAGGTGAGTAATTTAAAATTCCTCTGTTTTACAGAAGAAAAATAAATGACATAGGTCTCCTTAGTATAGAAACTGTCTCAAGTATGGCTCTGAAGTATGAAATACAGCAATTCTAAGTGTTCAATTACAATCTAAAGGTATGACATAGATTGAAACTATTAATAAGGTTCAGACTGAAAATACACACCTGTATTTAGGTAAATTATTACAAAAAAGATACCTTAGATTAGAGCCAAATTGAAAATCCTCAAAGAGTTGATGACGGTAGAGAAAGAAATAAATAAGACAGTGGTAGTCATCCGTAAATGCTTGGCAACCCAATATCTTCTGGAAAATTACATTATATCTCCTGGAAAATTACATACTGGTAAATTATGGCAGAAGAGGAGATAAAAAGTGGTGGGGTTCAGCTAAACTGTTTTGTTTCAGAAAACCATAAAGAGACCAGTGGAAGAAACTGANGTGATTTTCTTAGTTTTTATCTTTCTAGTAATAAATCTTAGTATTATATCCCTTAAGTCAAGCCTCTGTTTTGTCTGGATAAAACCTCTCTCGACTGATAGTAATTGTGTGAAGGGGGGAGTTCGAGCAAAAAGGTTTTGATCCCCTGGGTAACATCTAAAGGTATGACATAGATTGAAACTATTAATAAGGTTCAGACTGAAAATACACACCTGTATTTAGGTAAATTATTACAAAAAAGATACCTTAGATTAGAGCCAAATTGAAAATCCTCAAAGAGTTGATGACGGTAGAGAAAGAAATAAATAAGACAGTGGTAGTCATCCGTAAATGCTTGGCAACCCAATATCTTCTGGAAAATTACATTATATCTCCTGGAAAATTACATACTGGTAAATTATGGCAGAAGAGGAGATAAAAAGTGGTGGGGTTCAGCTAAACTGTTTTGTTTCAGAAAACCATAAAGAGACCAGTGGAAGAAACTGAAAAGTGGGAAATAAAGACAGGTATTACCAGCAGAGACTGAAGCCAGTCAGGGTAGAGGCCAGAAGGGTTCTGGGAGAAGCCTACTAATATGTAGGAAGGATTGCTAACAGATTCAGCCAGGGGGTTTTATCCCTAACTTTGATTCAAGTGATGTTAAGCATCACTTAACATGCAGCTTAACTGTGCAGGGTTTCTGGTGCCCTTTTGGTCTTTCTTTCTTTGTAATCCAGTGCTCTTTGTTCATTAAGTGCTTGAAGAGGGTTTCAAGTCATCTGTAAGGTATATGGCAGAAAGGAATACACCTTGCTACTTTAAGTCTGAGTCTGAATCAGTCAGCATTTCTTGCAGTCTTGATTTCTGTCTTGCATCTTCACTTTATTATAAAAAATCACAAAGAGGGACTTCAATCTGTTGCTGATCAGAGGAAAAGGCTGTACTGAGAAGAGTGTACTACAGTGATGCTGAGAAGATGCACCTCTGACATCCTCCTCTGTAAAATGTTGCAGTCAGTTAATTTTTGGCACTTAATCCCTCTGTTAATTCATATCAAACACATGGAAAGAACACTACCAACAGCACCAAGCCTTGTATGAAGACAGATGTCTTACCTCTGTGTTCTTCTGTTCCTCCTAAACTATATATAATTGCAGCTACATTCAGAGTAAACAGTCAAAGAAGTAATGCCACCAGATGCCACGTTGCAGTTTTCAGACTCACAGCAAATGTAATAATCAGCATCTTTCTAATTTAATAATATTTGAGTTCATGGAGGAAGAATAACACTACATTTTGGTAAGCTTGCTTCTCTGGGGACAGCAGGATCTTACCCCACTGCTGACAACCATTCATATCATTTATAATGACAATCCTCCAGGCCATACTGGGAAGGACACACCAAAGGATGCTAGGTTTGCTCAGTGTGTGCAAAGTTGTTTCAAATCCCTGTCCAAATCTCTCAGAGGATTATGTTACCTCGTGTTGTATGTGGCCCTAAGGAATCCATGTCCCACCTCGCTGCATATTGGCTGAGAGGGATGCTCTGTTTGCCTTTTCTAGCATCTACATCCTTTGTCCTAATGTCTGAAAAAGAAATAGATGGTTGAAGAGCAATGTGCTTTTTATAATAAAATGCCAGATGGTGACAGAGAGTAAAAAGGACCACAGGGAGTGGTGCAGATCAAGGCAATACCTGGCTCTCATGGTGAAAATTCACCTTTTGCTTGCAGAACGTGTTGCCCAGAATATGCACTGCTGCAGAGGACAGGGTTTTCTTGGAGATGGAACATCAAAGTGTGACAGT
Organism: Pachyramphus minor; assembly: GCA_013397135.1. Classification (NCBI taxonomy): domain Eukaryota; kingdom Metazoa; phylum Chordata; class Aves; order Passeriformes; family Tyrannidae; genus Pachyramphus; species Pachyramphus minor. The sequence continues at coordinate 375,421 of VYXB01009657.1, forward strand.
AAGAAAGCAACAGACTCAGAGTAGCCATAACTGCAGTCTGGGAATAGTTGTTGTTCCTGTCTGTAGTGTGGAAACCACAGGTCTTGCACACTCCAAGCGTGGGAAAACTGATCCCAGTAGAACAGAGATGGCAACAGCTTCCTAAGAAAATTCTAAAATGCTTTCAGCCTATTTCTCTGTGGGATGTTTCTAATTTTGTTCTTACTTCACATCTTAATTCCACTGCTCAACCACAAGCTAGAGGTCTAAATGACAGGAAATAAGCCTAAAATCCCATATGACTTCTCTAATTTTCTCCAATCACTGTGCAAATCAGGGCTATTTGTTCCAGCATCACTAGGAAATAAAAAACATAATTCTTCTGTACGTTAACTGAACCTCTACTAAAGCACTTAAATCCAGTTCTCTGATGCAAGGAATTTCATTAATTACAACTCACAGTTTTGACATCATCACTGGAACAATGTTCCTGGTTTCTGAGCTACCAAGTCACCAATCTATGTGTGAACCACTGCCCTGTCTGCATTGACTCCTTCAGTAGTCTGTGTCTTCATGCTCTTACTGAAATTTCTTATACCATACATGCACTGAGTCATAGTTATTATTTCCTCACTTAAATTGTCTCTTCTGTCTCTATCTGTCCCTGTTAAGTGAGGGGAATACTAATGGCAAAACATGTTCACTCACTAGAATGGAGGAAATAACAGCAATATAGAATCATTTTATTGTGTTTTTCATCCAAGACATTTTTATAACCCCAAATAATTATGACTTCAACAGCCCACAACTACCATAAACTAGGATGCTTTTAGTCTTGTAGAACAGGGTCTCATAGGCCCTGAATAACTATAATTTAGTCCAAAGAACCTCTGCCTGCAGCCCAATCCTTCAAAGGTCCTTTTTGCTTCTTCCTCCCATCATATTAACCATGTTACTGGAAAGATCATTGAGTCAATCATCTAGGCAATATAACACTTGGAAAAATAAACAACAAAACAGGTAACATATAATAAATACATCCTTGTCCTTTGAGGAGAAAAGCAGCCATATCAAGTGACATAGAAGAATAATTTCTTTAAACCAATGAGAAGAACAATGTTGTCACAGTCTGATGGAAAAGTAAAAACTTTAATTGGAATACCTTTGTAGACATGAGAGGCAGATTTTCACTGTGACAGTTTTAAATTCATGGAGTAAAATAGACTTTTCCACTATTCCAAGTGCAGTAAAGTCATAAAATATCTTTTTCCTGGGGTCTGGCTTTTGGTTTTCTTTGTTGTTTGGACTTTTTAAAGGATTAAAATGGTGTCTCTCTTATTAAAATAATTGTTTCATGTGGAAAATACCAAAAAGTCTGTAGACATCATGTCTGGAAAACAATTTCTCCTTATGAAGTGTTTTGGATTTGTGCTGGAAACAGCATTGATAACAGGGTTGTTTCCATTATTGCTGAGCAGAGCTACACACAGTCAAGGCCTTTCCTTCTCCAGTAAGGTGGGTGGGGGAACACAAGAAATTGGGACGGGAGAGACCCCAGCTGACCCAAGATATTCCAGCATCATGCTCAGGATGGGGGAAAAGAATGGAGAGGAGGGAAGTTCTGAGTGATGGCGTTTTTCTTCCCAAGTCACCATTACATATGATGGAGTCCTGCTGTCCTGGGGATGGCTGACCTTGCCTGCACATGGGAAGTGGTGAATAAATTCTTGTTCTGCTTTACTTGCATGTGTGATTTTTTTTTTTACTTATTTAGCTGGTTTTCGCTCAACCCATGAGATTTCTCACATTTCCGATTCTCTTCCCCATCCCACTGTGGGGGACTGAGTGAGTGGCTTTATGGGGCTGAGCTGCCATCTCAGGTTAAGCCACACTTTTATATAGACAGTAATAATAAATAATTGTTCTGTGCAGGATGAACTATTTATGATTCTGACATAATGTTATAATATAAAGAAGCACAGGTCTGGTTTGACAGCAGGGCTTATCAGTCTCCTGTGTAGGGACTACAGGACAACTTGAAGAGGACTGTGGGCATGGGATGATAAAAGATGGGACACACTCTGACCTGTAAATGACTCACAAATGGTCATTTAGAGGAGTGCAGACCTGGAGCTGGATGAAACTCCAGCTAACACAGAAAACAAAGAAATAGTATCCAGCATATCAAAAAGCTAGTGTAGTAAGATTGGATATAACATGGAGCTGCAGGCAAATGAAGACCAAGGTGTAAAAGCAGTAATAAAAATTACTCCAAGTGGATGTGAGAACAGGGAAGAAGAAACCATTAACTTGACATCCCTGTTCTCTCAGCAGTGGTCTCCCCCACATGTGTAACAGGCTGAAGCCATCAACCTTGGGACCCAGTGGGCGCACATAACCAGGGAAAGTGGTAGCTTGTAAAAAGTCCATATATCACCATTATCACTGAGGCTTTTACTGTATGACAGTATTAGTTTCCCTTTTCTTCCTTTTTTTTTTTTTTTCTGTAGTAATTAGATTGGATTATAAGCATTCCTGGATGAGACCATTAAGACTTTATTTATACAAACAGCAAAACTTGTAGGATGTGGGGTTTTTTTGCCCCTAACATTATTATGACTGCAGTGGTGCACCTATATTCCTTCTCTACATTAACATGCTGGCTGATGGAAACTTCACATTCAGTTTACACCTCCGAACAAGTGATTTTCTTTTCAATATGGTTTCAAAAATTATATCCCCATCTATCCCACTGGTAGGATACATTCTACCTATGACTTCTGAAGAAAATTTTTTCTTCCACTTCCCTGCTGGCCCCTGCAATAATAGTGCCTGACAATAACTGCCACAGTACCTACTAATGGATCCTTTGCACTTTCCCCCACTGCATATTGAGGTGAGAAGAAAAGTAGTCAAGATACAGAACACTTATTCTGCCTTCCCAAAGGTCTACACGCCTAACAAACTGGTCCTCATAAAGCTGAAACAGGCAAAACCATGGCTACTGCTGATAGTTTGATGTGCCAGCAATCATATTTCAACAAATAACTCAGAAACTGCAACAGATTACTTAAGAAAGAAAAAGAACAACTCAGCAAAAGGTTTTCGTGAATTTTAAAATCAAATTAACTTAAGCTTTAATGTTAATTTTTTCAGACAGCACTTTATTAAGCCTACCCAGGGAACAAGTATTCATACAGATTTAAAAAAAAATAAAAATTAAGTATTTTAAGTATCTTCATTAGAACAATAGTGAGTTCACTATTAGATTTTCACTAAAACAATGAGAGTGTGTGGTTGCACACATACTCGGGCACTGAAGGACTTGTTCTTCCTGATAATTTGGTAGTTTTATCGTGATTTTGTATGACGGGCACCATCTATGAGATGCCATCTCACTTAACAGAGGTATGAATTGGAGAGAGAAACAACAGCACCACCCATGAGAAAGGAGGGAAACCTTTCTATGTCACTGAAAACAGATCATACAACCAAACCTCCCACTGAGAACAAACATCTCTACTTGCTGATATGCTTTCTTCTTGCCGAGTTGTATGCAGAGAGGTTCTGTGTCATTAGCTAACACAAATCCTGGTTCAATGATGTCTTTTAAGTGACAAACATAAAATGACAAGGGATGGAAAAATAAAGTGTATACTCAGCAAAGCAGAGCTCTCTTTTAGGACAAGTGTAACTGGAATACACAACAGAGCTGAAATAGTAGCTTTAGGCTCATTGTACAAACTCAATGAGTAGTTATGAGTTAATGAATGGTAGTGCAGGGACAGTATAAAGGATGCTAAATTCTGATGGCAGGGTTCCTAATGCAGAGGCACTTAAGCCCAGGACTTATGGAGTTAAAGCCCCCAGATCATGGAGACTGTCATAGTTCTTTTGCCAGTAATAGTGCTATGACAATTGGCATTAGGGGGTTAGCTTGTTGATTTTGTTGGGATATCTCATGCAATATGCAACACTGGGACCTGAATTAAAAAATGTGGATCCACAGCAGGTATGGTACTGCAGGGAATGGCAGGAATAAATTCTGTGAGCACAGGAGTAACTCATGGGATTAGACTAGAAAAGGTCAGGAAGAAGAAAAAACTACTTGTGCATGCAGACAAGTTTAAACTTCATTTGATATGACCCAGGCAGAAAGGGACCTTGGAGTCTGCATCGACAGGAAGCTGAACATGAGCCAGCAATGTGCCCAGGTGGCCAAGAAGGCCAATGGCATCCTGACCTGGATCAGGAACAGTGTGGCCAGCAGGAGCAGGGAAGTGATTCTGCTCCCGTACTCAGCACTGGTGAAGCCACACCTGGAGTGTTGTGTCCAGTTCTGGGCCCCTCAGTTCAGGAAGGACATTGAGGGGCTGAAGCAGGTCCAGAGAAGAGCAACGAGGCTGGTGAAGGGACTTGAACACAAGCACTATGAGGAGAGGCTGAGGGAGCTGGGGTTATTTAGCCTGGAGAAGAGAAGGCTCAGGGGTAACCTCATCGCTCTCTACAACTACCTGAGGGAGTTGTAGCCAAGTGGAGGTTGGTCTCTTCTTCCAGGCAACCAACAGTAAGACAAGAGGACACAGTCTCAAGCTCTGCCAGGGGAGGCTTAGATCAGATACTATGGAGAAACTTTTTACGGAGAGGGTAGTCAGGCACTGGAATGGGCTGCCCAGGGAGGTGGTGGATTCTCCATTCCTGGAGCTATTCAAGAAAAGACTGGATGTGGCACTTTGTGCCATAGTCTAGTAACTGCAGTGGTAGTGGATCAAGGGTTGGACTTGATGATCTCAGAGGTCATTTCTAACCCGTCTGATTCTATGATTCTATGGTATTGAATGGGAGCCATTTGCACCCTGAGCTTGTGCAGGAGTTCAGGCAGTGGCCCTCCATCCCTCTGCTGCCAGAAAGTAAGCTCTGACAGGATTCTCATATCAGGGCATTTTCACAAGAGCTGATTTATTTGCGTCTCTTAAACCAGATCATACTTTACATGGGATTTTCCTAAAACCTATGATTCACTGCTGTGATTTGTTAGGGACAGAGCCTAATCCAGAGCTAAAAGGAAATCTCAAGCCTTCAAGCCCTGAGGCTGTGGGCACTGGGGTAAGTACAGCCTGTCCTCAGCTTTAATTTGGGAGGCTCAACACTCAAGAGTGCCTGTCAGTCTGCTTTGAAAATCCCCTGTGCAAGTCAGGCTCTCAAACCCCCAGTGGCATCTGAATTAGGGGATAGTTTGAGCACCAGCTGGCAGAAACGTCATCACCTCTTAGGCCAGACAGCAAGATCTGAGCAAGACCTCTGGGAATTCCATGGCATACGACCTGTGGCTCCAGTGGCTAGTATGGCAATGATTTACCCTGGGTCCTCTGCAGATTTAGTCCAACACGTCCAAACACTTCCATGAATCTCAGCACTGAGCTTTGATCTGCATCCTCTTTTCCTCTAGTCATGAGTGCCTTGTGATTCATCTTTCACCAAGCCTACAAGGACTAATATCATTGTTTTATCTCGGGTACTTTAAACTCAGAAATTAAAGAACAAGAAGTTACAAAGGGCACACAGTATACATCTGAGACCTGGAAGCCAACACCAGAATCAGGGGGCTTAAAAGCATTAACTCCTTGAAATCTCCTGCTGAAGCATCAAAAAGAGGTAAAATTTGTGTTCCTTTAAAGACATTTCCAGGTTTCTAGGATTTAAAGATTACCTAGTTTGGCTTGGATAACTGAAGGCAGAACAATAAAACATAGTTACTAACATTGCAAAAGTTTACAAGAACTGCTTGTTCTGTTTCAGTAAGGAAGAATGTAATTAACAGCAACAAGTGAATAATAGGAGGAATTCCCATTTATGTCTTCTGACAAAACCAGAGCTAAAGAACATTTGATTATAACATGCAGCAAAGCATTTACTCACATTCAAAGACCCTACTGTCCCAAGATCCCACCAAGATCAAGAGTAGAGGCTGGTGTGACATTTTTCAGAGCAACATTTTTTTCATCAGAGAATGGCTGCTAGTTGAAAATTAAAACAAATTTTCAGAAACACGTTTTGGCAGAATTGTTTTCTCAAGTCTAAGGTGGAAATACTGGTGAATAAGAAAGAAATAAACATCATTTATTACCTTCTCTCCCACCAAACGAGATGCTGGGCAACGCGTCTTGTTGGCATGTTGAAAACCTTACCACCACTTGGAATTTGAATTTCTTTCTTCCACTTCTTAAGCAAGTGGCGTATGAAAGGAGCTGTGAGATCATTCTGTCTGACCCAGCAGGAAGCTTACAGTTACAGAAAATGTCTCCTAAAGGAGAGATCAACATGGGTTTGGAGGAAAAAGATTCAAACCACAACTTTGCATTAATGTACATACTTCATCTACAAAGCAGAGGGAACATTCCTTTTCCCAAAATGCTCAGAAAATTTTTGTGCATAAATTTGGTTCTAACTTGCCATTTTTTTTTCTCATTTTCAGCCATCCGCTTAACACTAAACAATGTTGAGAAACAATTAACAATGAAAACAGATATTGGAACCATTAGCAAACATGTTGTATATGTTTATACTCTGCTTTAAAAACACTGATTGTACTCAAAACACAGAAAACAGCCTTTGGTAGCTTTTGTAATATCTCTTCCTCCATATTGATGCCCATTTATCTGCCCTTGCCTCTTGTCAAAAATGGAAGCAGATATCATTACAGGTCTAATGAAGAATGGCCATCTGTATAGTCAAAAAATAGATACACAGGGAGTAGAATAACAGTCACCATGTACCCAGAGTTGCAAAATATATGTAGAACCAATGTTCTGGTTTCATTATCATTATTATTATTATTATCATTTACCATTTTTATAATATTTTACTTCATTTTCAATTATTAAACTGTTCTTGCCTCAACCTACAAGTTCTATTGTGATTCTCCTCTCCATTCCACCAGGGTGGGGGGAGAGAGAGAGGCTGAGAGAGCAGTTGCTTAGTGCTTAATTTCCAGTTGGTTTAAACCATGACAACTAACTGGAATAAAAAAAAAAAAANGCAACTAACTGAAAAAAAAAAAGACAACAGTAAAATTTTAATTCACATTTTTCATGGTAATGTTATATAAAGTGTGATATATTAGGCCTTTTTATTCCTCAACAGAGAGTTAAAATCACAATCAGAAGTATCAACTTCATAGGTATCAATGATGCCAGACAGAATACAGCACTGTGTGCAAATTGGGAACATTTATAAACTAAAGACCTCTGTATTTCCCTTATGTAGTTCATGTAATGTGTAACAAACAGACCTAAGACTACAATAGTGAAGAATTTTGATCGTACTGCAGGCAAATTGGACGTAAAACACAGAAAGGCAAATGCCTTCTTTGAAATATCTTAAGTATTGTGGCATTCTCTGTCTATAATTACCAATCTTTCTTTTTAATTGCTTGCTAGCCATGACCAGGCTCTGCCACACTGACATAAAATTAGTAACATTTCATTGAGATTGAGTAGTTCACAATCTTTCTTTTTCAGAAATATGTTGACTTCCTGAAGAATGACAAGATCTTACTGAACAGTAATATAACTGCACTTTTCTTTGATGTGCTAAAAAGTGTCATGTGTTAAAAGAATAAACAACCCAGTAATTGCTAGTTAGAACTAAAGTAGGTCTAGAAGTTGCATTTTGTCATGAAAATTGTGACAAGAGAAGCAAAAAAATTCCTTCAGCTCAATCATGTTCACAGACTGTCTCAGAAAAATGAAAACCTGAAATCACTGCTCTAGATCTGAATGTCTCTAATGCTTGATGCTAAATGGACAAATGTGGGTGTGAAAATAATGTTTTAAACACTGTGTTTTCCAGGTGAGCAGCTCAATGCTTATCCAGGCAATTGTTCATATGCTTTTTATTTAAGACAGATGCTATTAGTGCTCTCAAACCATATTTTCATTGCCTAAAACAAATGCACACAAAAAAACCAAGTGTCCTTACTAACTCAGGGTCAGTTCCTACCACTCCATTTAAATAGATGCAAAACTCTCCAGAATATGAACTTTAGCAGCTTTTCTTTATGTTCAGCATCAACTTGGCTTTCATAGTGGAACTAATGATGGGAAGTTAAATATGAAACTCAGAAGTACATGAAGAAATGATTTAAACTACAAAGTACTCTAATAGGAGCACTGCTGTAAGATGGTCCTGCAGTGTCTTCCTACCAAATACATATAAATAATCTCTGCTATGTTACATTTTCCAGTCATAAACAAGAGTGGGTATTATTTTTTCATTATCAGAAGAAAACTGCATATTTATTCAAACCCAGAATCTATTTCTATTCCTGAAGCAGAATGAAGATATAGGCAGGGTCCCCACCTGGTATCCAAGATCGACAGAGATTCCCTGCCCCACACACAATTTTTCTCAAAGCCTTTGTCAGGAACTTCGTTGGCACTGAGATGAAGATATACTTCTCCCTTCCAGTTGGTTTGTAAGCAGCTGAGGGAGAAAGCAGAAGCAAAAATCTCAAGGACTACTTCAGTCCAGGATCTAGTTCAAGCCTTGGGTAAACCTTCGCAAGACCCCAGCATCCAGGAACGAAGAACTCCAAGTGTCAAGGTGTGGGGGCCCGCTTGGGGACTTTGTTCATTTTCATTTTTCATAGCTATTTCCTAAAAAATATTTATTTTAAAATGTAGGCTTGATGTTAAATGCCATTTTGCTTACAGATTTTAGCTCTTAAATGTATCTCAAACATATCAGATACCAGAAACATTTCAGCTTCATAAGCTTATCTCCATTTTTCTTTTTTTTTTTTTTGGTTTATAACCCAATCATTTTCTTTATATTCTCAAATTTTTTTGGTTACCCACTGACCCCTCCAACCTGCAACCTGAGTGTATCAGCTGGGAAAGCCAAAAAATACTTAAAAATACAATAAATAGTAGTTTCTGGTAAGGGATATTTTCATATTGAAATTAAAGAATGAAATAAGATTAAGAGATTCTGTGGAGAACATGAAAACTCACAAATTGTGTTTGGTCCTACCAGAAATAGGTACCCAGCAAATAAATATGTCATCTCAAGTGGTGGCAGGGTCAATGACAAGACCTGAATTCCAGGTCTAAGTCTGAATTTGATATTGATGTAATGGTGATATGCTACAAGGAGAGGAGGTAACATAGTGATTGTGGATGCACAGGCAAAGCTGCTTTACTGGTATAAACTGGCCTTGAATAACTGGTTTCACAGCAGGGAAAGCTAAGGGCAATACTTTGCCCAGTCCTATTTTTAGCTGCTGAGGGTTTTGGAAAAAAGTCAAGTACAACCTTAGATGGACTGGACATGACCCACACTGAAGTCACTCGGATAGTGCTTAATAAAGATGTGCAACCACCACAATTTATGAAGGACCACAACTGGCTCACTGAATTTTGTTGGCACCAGAGTGCCTGATTCCTTTAAATTCTGTTGAAATCCCCAGTACACAATTTAACAAAGTGTTACAATAGAATGCATTTCCAAATTATGTCAAATTGAAATTCAAACATGGCTGGCTGCACTAATACATACTAATGGAGCAAAACACTCATACCCTTAATCCTCACTGACACTTCTGGTTTACATTCTTCTCTCCAGTGTCTCATTATGCACATTCTCACTACTCTTATAAATTTTCATTGATGTCTCTTCTCCCTTACTTAAAATGCAAACATCTGGATTACATCAAATGAATTCACCCTGTCAGTTTTGCACATACTCAATAGTTTTTAAACAGATCTTCCAGCTTGTCTGTATTTTCAAACCTCTGTCATTAAGAAAACATGAACTGTCGGTTGGTAGTTTCATTGCCTGATCATTTTCCTTTGAATGATTTGTGCTGGAATGTAAATATAATTACTCAGATTTGGTATTTGTTAACAATCTGCAGATTCACAAGTTAATATAGATATGTGGCTACACAGCCTACAGGTTTCATTAACAACAAATTGAACTGAATTGAGCCTCAACCTGAGTAAGCATTTCTTTCCAGCTCTGAGGCAGGCAGGTGTAACTTGTGCTGCTGTGCTGAGCCTCTGGTACTGGAAAGGTTGTTGGGTCTTAGCCCCACTAAGCAGGGAATATTTTGTCCAATTGCCCACTAGGGTGGAATCATATCATAGAATCACAGAACAAGTTTGAAGGGGTCAGTCTGATGTGAGTTACAGACACATGGTACCATGTGAGTGGCAGCAGACACAAAAGGAAAGCATTTTCTCTGTGTTTGTTCCATTGAATTAAAGAAAATAAAGGGTTTGGCCTACATTAGGAAAAGTGTCATACAAGGCTGCTGTGCTGCACACTTTGTACCTTCTGCCCAAGTGTGATGTGCTCAGCAAGGTCTTCCAAGCCACATCATTTGGGCTATTCCACAGGGGCAACAAGGCCTGGATTCAGCCCCGGCATTTTATATTTTCACAATTGTAGCGGAGCAGGTTGTAGCTGGAGAAACACCACTGGTTCCCAGGTGTCAGTAACCCCCTCTGTGTGACAGTGCATTGTCCCTCAAACATTTGCACACACTGCAAAAACCCCTCCTTACATTCACTGTAAGTTGTAGACTCAGTTCCATGATGAAATACTTCTTTAATATATAAAATTAAGTTTCAAGCTGGACCTTAGTCTCCTTTCCTGTGAGAACATAAACAGTTTTGAAAAAAACAAAGTTCTTCTAATGAGCTAGTAAATATTTTGATAAATTTCAGTATTTATTTTATTCCACCTTAAAGTTACTGTAAGTTAATAATTTAGTTTTCAAGTAGTTTTCAAAATAATAAAAAAGCTAATAAAAGTTGCTTCTCATACCTTCAAAACTTTTTGAAGTTTATCTATAAGAATTCACAAAAAGAGATCTCCTCCTACAGCCACTTTTGGTTTCAGCTGATTATTGTCAGAAAAATGAGAGGAAATATCCTGATTAAGTCTCGTTATAAAATGTCAGGGAAGTAACGTCTGAAGGAGTGAGAAGCAATTAAATGTTCAAATAAAACAATCAAATGCAGAAAACTGTGCTCTGAAAGTCAAAAGTCATAGGGCCAGAAGAGAAAATTCGGAAAAAGAGCATAGGTGACTAAAAAAAAAGTTTAAAAGGAGATTTTTGGAAACTCATAAGTGTGAAGAAGTGATTAGTCTCCTTTGTGAAAAGAGTAAATGGAGGAGAAAATAGAATATAAATACAATTACCAGAATGAAGATCCAAGAGATGTGAAGTTCACAAGATGTAGAAAAGAGATCCAGAGAAAATCACAATTAAGAAAAATTGAAGGCACCAGAATAAGGCATCTTAGTTGTATTTCTCTGTAAGAATGATAAGTTCTCTGCTATTGGCTTTAAGAGAGAAGAAGTCAGCTGTGGTTGAAATGTCTCTGCTTTAAAGTCTGTTGTCATCAAACTGCCAAATGTTGATATTTTTAACAAACCGATAATGTCATGAATTTGGGCCATGAAAGGTACTTTACAATTTTTAATGCATACCAGAAGTAGCAGATAATTTATTTGTTGAAAAATTCAAATGGGTGGGATTCCTTTGTGAACAGAGGTTTGCTTTCAATCAGATCTCAAAACGGGGAGAAGAAGGTGCCACTTCCCATCCAAAAGTAGATGAAGTATATGGATTTTAAAGCAATACTCTAATACAAAAAGGCATTGCAATTATTCACATTCAGGTAACGTTTTATGCTTCAGAAAGGGAAAACTGAATATGTAGATGGATAGCCCACTTTGAAGATTATTGAATGAATTCCAGTCTGCTAAAATTTTTGCCATCAGATATTAAGCAGGTGAGATAAGTAAGAAATTAAAACAAATTCTTAAAATATTGATAAGTCTAGATTTGCTGGGATGAAGCTTCTTTGCTCTTTCTTTAATTTTATATGATGGTTTCTCATATACCTCTGATTCTGTTTTGTATATAAATTCGATTCTTACCAAGACTTTTGAAAATGTATGAGTTCCACAATCTGAATAAAGAAAATCATGCATAGAAATATCTCTTCCACTTTTCTTAATGTAACTGAAAGAGATTTTTCCTCAGCTGCATTTCTTCTTTCCATCTTCTCTGAAACATGAAGGATTCCCTTTGATCACTCTACATCAACCTTTTTCAACTCTGTGCTCACTTTACATTCAAATACTTTGGTTTTATCTGTCCTCTACCATAGCAACAGTAGCTTTCATTTCCTTAATGCTGACATCAGTTAAAAAACTTTGAAGATCTATAACTGCTGTGGTTAACAGGAAGTGCATGTCTCACCCTCTCCCTCCAGACTGTCATTCTGGATGGATAGCAAGAACTCCTTCAGTATTAATTTTACAATAGTAACAATACCTCTGTGGTTTATACCATTACCTTCTAGCAAGACAGCTGCCTTTAATTTCTTTGCAGTATGTGGCACAGGAAAATAAGTTACTTTTCCTTTCCACTTGAACGTCATACTAGTGGAAATGTTCTTCCTTTAATGAGTATTTTACACAAAACCTTCTGCCTACCCTCAGCTGAGGCCACAGAACAGAAAGATGTGAACATGGGGGGGTGACCTGGAGTGAGGAGTGACATTCACACCAAGAATCTCGTTAAGCTTCCTCCTCAACTAATTTGCTGCAAATTGACTTGTTCTTCTTGTGAGCAGCCAGGGTGCTTTTTGGCACAGAGGGGGAACAAGTTGGATAATGTGGAGGGCAACACGGTTCAATCGACTAATCATTTTGTGCATGTGTGAGTCAGAGACTCTTGCTTCTGACTACCAGCTCTGACACTCATTTTCCTTAAGGAGAAAGTCCAGCACTGCCAGCCACAATCCTACACAGCTCCAGGGTGCTCCATGAAACAGGAGAGCGAAAGGGGCCTTACAGCCTTCCCTCAATGACACATAATTGATCACAGGTGCAGAGGGAGGAAGGGCAGGTGCATGATCCTCTGTCTCCCCAGGAAGCAGCCTGCATATAGCATCAGAGGAGGTGATCACTAGAAGCAAAAACTTTCTTTCCACACCTTCAGTACTCACTCTGACAGCCAGAGCTCCCTGGCTGCAGCAAGGTTTCCCAGGAATAGCAGTGTGAGTAGGAAAAAGTGGAAAAGACCCTACAAACCCCTGTGTTTTCTTTTTTTTGCAATTACTTTTCAAAGCAGATCTATCCTGTTTTGAGACACCTGGAATAGTGTCTGTAAATCAAAACCTTCGTTGTTCTTTACCCCATATAGAAAGTCCAGGTATGACACTGTCCAGGAGATCATGCTTAACTTACCACAAACTATTTCAATCTATTATGAGCTAATGTAGGTTGTCAAGATCTACTGTTGTCAAGAAAGGGCAAACAGAGGTTTTTTCAAACTGTTTAGGTTTTTTTCCTTTACTCATGAAATGTTTTGTATTCTGGTACAAAAGGTAGCCGTAGCAAAACAAAACACATGGTTCTGCTGGACTAAAGACACTGACAGGAGAGGCTTTTTTAATCCTTTCACTAAAGTTGTGTTCCTATTGTAGGGCCATTATGGGTCCATGTTTCCTTTTAAGTTGCTTTTTATTTTGCAGGTAAACAGAAGTGAGCTATAAATTACTGAGAACATGGGCAAGATCTTGCTCACAAGGAGGGCAGTAATTTTTCAGTTCATGTTCTACACCAAACAAAAGTCAGCCAGCGATGATGATGATTGCTGGCTGACTTTTTTTGGTGTAGATGTTTTCTAGGTATTGGTGTTAGAACTTCATGATGTTTTCTAGGTATTGGTGTTAGAATTAATCTTGCAGCAAGCTGGAAAGCATGGCAAGAGCTAAGTACCTCTTCTATGGAATTTTCAGGGCATAGCAGCATGACATTTTGCAGTACCAAGTAAAAAAAAAAAGAGAGAGAGAGAGGAAGAGAAATAGTCTTAGTACTAGGACAACTCTTGAAAAGTACTCATCTTTCTAAATTGCACTGGACTGTATGTGAAGACAATACATACATAAAGATAAGAATAATTTTGTGCCTATAAATGCTGAAATGAATGTAACACCTTGCAGCAAAGCTTCAGCCCCTCTGAAATAATCTCCAGTACATTTTTTGTGACACCAAGGAGTTCATCTAGTAGCGTCCTTTACCAAGCTTTAGTGAAATTACACCATGATCTGAACCACTGCCTACTACCTTTACTGAAGAGTGAGAATACTAAGAAAGTCATAAAGAGCATCATCTGCATTTGATGTGCACATTCTCACCCATTGCATTGCCTTACCAAATACAGCTCTCACTCCACAGCTATTGGTTGATCAGAAGCTCCGTGGACTCTGACCACACCTTGCTCTCCAAAAGCAGCTGCTCACCCACTGACTGTAGGTGCTCTTTCTAGAGTTTTCTTTTCCAGTCTTACACAAAGGTAAGACTGATTCAGGCTTTCCAAGCTGTACAGTACCTTTATGACACTTTTCATGGGGTGTAGTTGTTCCAGAGTTTAAAGGATTCCTGCGTTTGTGCACTAGCAAACAGACAGCACGTGCAGTGTTTAATTGTTCAGCAGCTTCAGTAAAAAAAATACAAGCTATAGCTTCTTGTAACTTAGTAAGCTTCCTATTTACTGTAACAAGTATTCATCAGTTAGGTAGTATCTCATTGCACATGCCACCATTTACTCACTGTAGTGATGAATCCTTTAAGGATGGAGAGTAACTATTTTACAGGTTGGTTTTTTAAAAAGTTTTAAGTCAGGTGAATTTAACCCTGAGGTGAATCAGCCCAGGTCACAGAGCTGTAAAGCAAGGTATTACCCAAGCTGCACAGCCTCCTTGAAAAATCACCACAGGTGTCTTGTGCATGCCTTTGTCAGCCCTTTGAGGACTTCTGTTATATTCCTCTTTAATGCCATGTCTGAGTGCTTAGGGTGCACATTCTCAAGCTCCCCATGCAATTGCATAATTAAAACAATTAAATTTCTTAATTTTTAGGCTTTAATACTATTACTTTACCTTACAATGAGATTCCTAGATCAGTGAACTCCTAAGAGCTCATTAATGTCATTATAGCACATCCTTGAAGAGAGGAAAATAGAAAACACATTATATAAAAAAAGGAAATAAATATAAAGAAAAAAGAAGATGTACTATTTCAACATTTCAAGAGCCCTTTACCTAAAATTGTTTTACTTAGTGATTTTTCATCTCTCACCACATGTACTTTTGGTCTGGCAAATCTTCCCCACATGCAGCGTAGGGAAGTTGCTCTTAATGTGTGATAGAGCTCAAAAAGGGCTGTTTTGTCACTGGCAACTGCTGGGTCTGTGTTAGTATCTCACTGTTCCTGTGTTTTACTGCTGAGAAGATGACAAGGTCTAACAGTGTTAAAATGCAGAAAGGATTCCTCCACCATGGTATGCCCAAATAATGGAAGTCTGTGTCTGAGGGGGTGTTTAGTGTTGCTCCAGTGCTGGGCAAGAGTTCACTGACATTCTGCTAATGAAAGGAAAGCTGAGTTTCATTTTTTGTTTCATCCCAGAAATGGAGAATCCTGCAAGCCTTGAGGAGTGGTGCTGGTTTTTTTCAGAAGGGGCAACAGATAAACATAGTTTATGCTTTGGGATTATATTATGGTATTATGCTTTATATCATGTTATTATGTTTTTTCACTCGTGTTTAATTGACAGCTGTAGCACGGAATGTTTGTGTTGCAAAGTGCTTGAAAAATTATTTCCCCTCAAAAAAACAGAAATAGCTCTTCCAGTCCATTATCCCCATGCAATGTTTGTAATAAGAAATGTTTTTTCAGAGACTGCTGTGCATGTTTGGCAGATTTATATGCATTTATGTTGACAGCTTCCTTGAAATCCCCATAGAAAGAAAACAGTGTTTAGAGCCACAGTTTAAGGCTATGCATCTCTCAAAGGTTGCCTGGCATTAAAAGGTTACCATGCTTCACGAAGACAAAATTTCAAAGAATGAAAGCAATGACTGTAATCAAACCAAACACCCAAATTACAACATCAATTCATCCACCTCTCACCTCAATTTTGTTTTCTAGGATATCTAAGCTGCAACTACAAAGACATAAAGAAATAACCTGAGATAACTGAAGGTTTATTTTGTAGTATGTTCCTAAGTAAACAACCTGCTGTTTAGAAAGTACAGCTCCAGCACTGTACCACAGCAGATGGTGATAACTTCAGATCTCTGTAGCTATCAGTGTCTGTAGCCCCAGCCCTGCAGATCTTTGACATATTTAACTTCAGTTACTTAGGGAGTGGAGTTGTGAAACCAGTGCAAATTTGATTCCAGCAGGTTCTCAGGTGAGTAACTGGGTACAGGACTGGGGCTTTGATGGAGACATTTACCAACTAAATGATTTGAAGGCTCCTATTTCCACCACACTGTTGAATAACATTTTGGTTGTGTGGTTTTCAGCCTGACAGATGCCCAGAGGTAGTTGGACTGGCTCACAGTCACCCATGAGAAAACACCTGGCAAGATTTTGTACTTACACCTCACAATGTACATTGCTTTCTTCAGATAATGGGAATAATCTTGCACAAGAAAAACATCTTTTGAGTTGCAGAAGTTTACCATGCATCTCAGAGCTGGACAGGTTGGTATTCTAGTTCAAAGTGAGCAGTTTCTACTGTTCCTGCACATGCCCACTCCAAATCTGAAAGACTTCTTGTGTTCTTATTTTCCTCTTCAAGAATTTTACTGATTTCCCAACATTTTTGTGAACCAAATTATGGTCCTGCTATTTTTTTTTTCTAAATTCCATTTCCATTATCAATGAATAAGGTGGATACATGGACAAACACAAGGAACAGGGTGTTTTTAGCTATATTATTTGGTCACCATGCAGTTATACTGGAAAAGAAGGAATTATAAAAAAGTAATTGTTTTCTCCAAGGGAAATGTGATGTACAGTCACTGAAATGTTTCCTTCTGTCTTAGAAAACTTCAGTGGTCTAAGCCAAATGCTGAGTGGCCTAAGTCTTATCAACAGTAGCCAATTAGATAACGTTTATCCCAGGAAGACTGGTGGTATTATGTTTGCATATATGAAAAAGACATTTCATCATGATAAAGGTTTGTCATCTGTTTTGTCTCTGTGCACAAATAGATATATACACCTGCTAGTTGTCTGAGAAAGGAGAATCTAGGGCTAAGCCCTTGAGTTAACCTATTTATTCAGATCCCTAAATACAAATTTAGGTGCCTTCACAGATTGTTTTAAGTTTGGAGTAATGTCCCAGATGTCTGGGCTGGTACAATACTGTAAGTCAATTCTCCCTCAACCCACTACCAAAAAGGAACAATATCAATTTACATTTCCACACTACTTCTCCCTCAGGGGTGATGTACCTCAAGAAGGTAATGGCTTTATTTCTGGATGGGATACTGTCTCCATCTCCCTTCCTTCCCTGCTCAAAAATATTCTCATTATCTGAAGGAAGACATGCCACCTGCAGAAAGCCCTCTGAATTTTTTTTCATTATCTCAATTAGCATTTTGCATCTTTTAAGCCTTTTATTCATGTGTAATTGGCATTTTTCCCTTTGTTCTCTTCAGTGAGCTGTGCTTACACCTCCTTCTTTTATCGTCCTCATAATACCCCATGTAGTTTTCCCCTTTCTGCTTCACTTCCTGCTCTTCCACATTTTAATATTTCTTTATTTCAGCTCACCATTCTCCACTTGTCAACAAGGCTTCTATTTTTTCATGCACGCAGGCAGACTACAGGCAGTCTGATTTGAAATGTCACCTATAATCTTGGTTTTTATTCCAAGCATCTTAAGAATTCTTTCAGAATTTAGAGGGCCAGGTTGTGCTCTCAGTTGGGTAACATAAATCCAATTTTCCTCACCATAGCAATTACAGATTTACAATGGTAGAAAGAAGAAAAACCCACAATTTTGAACTAAAAATCTATTTTCTAGGAATTACAGCAAAAAAATTCTCATCCTTTAAAAAAACAAAACAAAAAAAACCAGAACCAAAGACAACCAAACAAATAGAGAGTGTAGATTAAGGCTTTTCCTTGTTTCTGATATGGAAGTAGTATGGAAGAATAGAAGTTCTGAAAGGTAATCAAAGAATGTATGTGTATATATATTTATAATAATGCCCAAGATGCCTAGCAAAGATGGATCTCTTTTTGCCAAGAACACCAACAACTAACTACACGTACAAAAGGAGAGGTTGTTTCTAATCACAACATCATAAGCAAAACAATGCAAGTTCAAAAACATTTAAAATCAGCTGCTCAGGAAGGGCATAGAGTCCTTGAGTGGAACATTGTCTCCTAAAAGCCTATTCCCCATCTTTGCTAGCTCAGATCTCACTCATACAGAGTCTGATTTAAGCTTCAATCCGTATACACCAGAGGGAGCTGTTATTGTTTCATCTCTTCTTCTGCCATGATTTAGTAACAATTTCTCTTTGAAACTGAAACTCTTGCTTAGTTACTACAGGAGCCATCAGCCATGCTGCAATTTTAGTATCTGGAGAAGTAAGTTAGGGAGCAAAATTGCAACACAGTCTTTAAAATGTGTGCTGTGTTACATGCTGATAATCAGATATAAAAAAAAAAAAAAAAAAAAAAAAAAAAAAAAAAAAAAAAAATATTATTAAAAAAGGCTGGTGTGGGGGAAAATATTCAAAATCCTTCTCTGCCTTGGGCTTCCATAGTAGGAGTAATCTGAAGGAATGTTCTAACTCAATCTCATCAAAATGAGGCAGACAGGAGCAGATACATTATCAGAGAAGGGTATCAGAAAACCCAGAGCAGAAGGACAAGGTTCCTGCTCTGACAGGACAGTCCCTGTTTTCATCAATCCTGCTCAGTGAACACGTGCAGGCTGTGAATGCACTGAGAAGCTAGAATTTTATTCTCAATCCATGTGAACTGTATTAAAATACCAACCATATGAAGTTCAACAAAGGGAAAGTGCCAGATTCTGCACCTGGGATGGGGCAACCCCAGATGTTCACGTAGACTGGGGAATGAGAGAGAGGCTGGAGAGCAGTGCCATGGAAAGGGGTCCTGGTCAATGGCAAGTTGAATCTGAATCAGCAGTGCCCTGCCAGCAAGGAGGGCCAACCATGTCCTGGGGGGCATCAGGTAAAGCATCACCAGCCCATCAGGGGAGAGGATTATCCTGCTCTGCTCTGTGGAGGTCTCACCCTGAATATTGTGGCAGTTTTGGGCACCACAATATAGGAAAGATATTAAGTCATTACAGCCTGTCCAAAGGAGGGCAACGAGGATGGTGAAGGGCCTTGAGGGGAAGCCGTATGGTGAGCAGCTGAGGGCACTTGATCTGTTCAGCCTGGAGGAGAAGAGACTGAGGGGAGACCTCACTGTAGTTACAACTTTTCCTTGGGAGGGGAAGAAAAGAGGCAGACACTGATCTCTTCTCTGTGGTGACCAAGGGAATGGCCTGAAGTTGTGTCAGGATGGGTTAGGTTAGATATTAGGAAAAGGTTCTTCACCCAGAGGGTGGTTGGGCACAGGAAGAGGCTTCCCAGGAAAGTGGTCACAGCACCAAATGGGGAGAGGTCAAGAAGCATTTGGATGACACTCTCAGGCACGTGGTGTGACTCTTGTGGATGGTCCTATGCAGGGCTGTGTTGGACTCAATGTTCCTTATGGGTCCCTTCCAACTCAGCATATTCTGTGATTCTGTGAATTTGGACCAGAAAGTCTCTCCTTGCAGCTGCTTGTCCAAGAGGATGTCCCTCTGTTATCTATAATGTTACAGTATGTTTCTCCACAGATACAGAGGCTCACAGAAGAAATCATTCCAATAGCACCACAAAGTAAATACTGAACAAAACTTTTTGAAACCTTTCCTCACACAGCTGTAAGTCAAACAAAGGGAAAAGAGGTGTAATTAATTTTAGAACCAGAACAGCTGCTTTTAAACTAGAAACAAAATTGTGCAGGATTTTGGGATTTTAACTGCCTGATGGACAGCAGAACCTTCAGTGGCAGTTCTTAGTGTCGGCTTCATTTCATCACCAATAAGTGCTTAGCCAAACATTCATATATTTAGATTCATCCAATCCATGCCACTTAAACCTGTACTTCAGTTATGTGAAAAAGGAAGAACAGATCAAGAAAGAAAGTTGTTTTTTAAGCTCTCAGTGGTTCTTTTACTATGCATTTGGTGTTCTTTCTTGGAGCCCAAGCTCCTAAGTCATGTCTGTACATAATAATCTCAGCTTTCATTTGGGGAACAAAAAATAAGTTTCCAAGTTCATGTGGCTTAGGAAGATAAGATGAAATATGTGCAGCCTAAAGGCTTCCACATCAGAAAAACAAATTTAAAAAATCTCAGAGGTGGTCTGCTTTAAAAATCTCATGATTTATAATCTGTTCTGGCACCATCTTTGGCCTCTGACTTAATTACTTTTGCAAGCAAGGTGCTGTAAATACTTCACTTCCATACAGACTTTTAGCAGAGATGCCAGTTCTCCTCCTTTTTTCTGGTCATACATCTTTTGACTAATTCCACTGTAAAACTGGCCTATACCATATTTTCAGGAGTGTTTCTTTAACATCTGCTTATTACAAGGCATTTTAATACACTCTTGAGGGAATATAAACTACCTGTAATTTATCACTGATGCAAAATAACATTGTGAATAAAAGATCTAAATGGCGTGTTTTATTCTTTTTCCTGATCTTAGTGCATATTTGGATTCGAAAAACAGAAATCATAATAATTGTAATGCAAATGAAGTTACCTCATTCCCTCTCCATCGTCACACAATCAAATAAAGTGGCAAAGGAAATTATTGCAATTCCCTGAACTTGTTTTGCTATGCACTGAAACTTCTGAATACGTACCATGTGAGGCAGTAATTAAGTTCCCAACTTATTTACTTCTTCTATTGGGGATTCATCATCTGAGCCACAGTCTTCTGGCAAGAAACCCACATATTTATCTACTACAAGATGCAGAATATCATGAGCTGTTCTAGCTGCTCACAGTTTAATTTGGAGATTAACCATAAACACACGTGGGATTAGACAATGGCTATATACTACCTAGAAATAAAAAGGCTATAGAATTCCCTGTGAAAAATCTCTCATGAAAACATAATTGTTGTTCATGAAGAGCACAAAACAGAGCTTACTTCCAAAGGGATTTGAAGTAAAAGCAATGTGAAAGCAACAAAGGCTGGAGAATTGCTTTTACTTTATACAGGTCCCAAACAGGGATTCCAGAGATTGAGTGGATTTTGCAATTCCACAGGCTCTCAGCATTTCCCAAAAGGCTTTAAGATGAATATTTCCAAGCAAAAGAGAGAATAAGATATTTGGCTGAGGGTTATTATCGTGACCAGCCACATTGTCCAAGGAGGAATAGCAACAAAGGACAAGAAGCAAAAGTCACTGGGTCACAGCCACCCAGCTGTGTACTCTGACCAGACTCTCCCAAATACAATATTAAAAGTTATATAACAATCAGGCCAGAAATGTAATGCTGTCAAGCTTCACGGGAGGAATGCTACTTTGATAGAGAGGGCTTATATTTTTTCTCAATTGCCTTACTGTTCTGCCTGGGGCTTTTTGCATACATGGGCTGATTTTAAGCAGAGGTTCTGCCTTTCAAGCCTTGCACAGACACTCAATGCCTGACCAGAATAAAAAATCTGCAACAGTGACTTCAGATATGGAAGCACTTATTTGTGTTTTCCATCACTACCTACTTCAAGTGACAACTTATTAGTTGATTCAAAATTTCAGCTCAAGAAGAAAGTAATATTTATCATTAAATAAAGGCAGATATAATAACTATAATATAATGACTCTATTTTAAAGACTCATCCAGCCACATCTCCTTTATTTGAGTTAATTCAGAAGGATATAAGGGTATTTAATCTTATTAGTCTCATATTTGTTGTTTTCTTTCATGCTTAAATTTGTGCCTGTGTTTTATTGAGTTATCTAGAAAACAGAGACTAAGAAAATCAGATTTAAGTACTCATTGACACATAAAATGTTATTAACTAAAAACTATGAAGTGATGAAATGCTATAGGGTTCCACTAGCACTAAAAATATAATTTGTTACTTAATAGTTTAGTTAGCTACTTTGCTTTTAGATGTTCTAGACAATTTCGTTAAGAAACAGCCCCATTTCTTCACTGTTTAGTCCAATTGACAAATGTATGTTAGCTGCTAAATTGTTAAACTGATATGAATGAAAAGGTTATGATAATAACCTTATAATAATAATAATTGGTGAGGCAATGAGCACAACAGGCTGTCAGAGAGCAGCAAGGGCTGGTTGCTCCCAAAAGGAGGGGGAGCTGGGACGTAAGGGTGGCCCCAGCACAGGTAATGCCCTCACCAATGGGGCATAGCCCCACAGGTTCTGACACAACAATCAGAGCCAGATGCTTCCACCAGGACCCAGTGGCAGCCACAGCGAATGATGGACCACATCCAGGTTCCCTCCATGGATTTCAGCCAGGTGCAAAAGGAGACAGACAGAGCCAGAGCTACAGGCAAACCTACCACACCTGTTCAAAGTGGCACAGACTGGGTGACAAAGTTTGAGCTTAAATGCAGCTCCCAGACCCATGGACAGGAGTGTGGCTGAAGTCCCAGGTGAGACAAGTCACGGGCATTGAGGCTTAAGAGTGGCCCCAGAGCCCTGACACAGACATACATTGAGAACAGAGAGGTTCAGACTGGACACAAGGAGAAACCTTTTCACTGGTAGGACAGTCAAACAGTGAGACAGGTTGCCCACAGGGGCAGTACCTGTCCTGCGCAGGTTTCACAAACCCAACTAGATAAACAGCTAAGCATCCTGGTCTGACCTCACAGCTGACCCAGTTTTGAAATGAAGGTGTTTTCCAGTCTGATTTCTGATGAAATCCTATATTTCTGTAAAATTTTAGTCACTCTATTTAACTTTATCTTAGTTATCGTATTTCATCATGGCTTGGCTTCGCGAACGAAGATTTCGAAGGGCTCTACCCACGCTTGCTCCAGGCACGCTGATGGCTGAAAAGGCCAATGCGTGACAGACAAGTCCGGTTGCAGAAGGGACAAGAGAAAGATTCCCCAGGTGGCAACGACTGGATGTGATTCTTTCTGAGTTGTCTTTTCTCCTCGAGAGTGATCTTGCATGAGTTCTCAAAGGAGGCAGCAGCATTAGAGATGGTTTGTCTCCAGGCCTCCCGATTGGAGACCAGAGCAGACCAGTGATGATGGTCAATATGGCCAAGGTTGAGATGTTGTTTCAGGGAGTCCTTGTATCTCCTTTTCGGGGCTCCTCTCTTCCGACAGCCGGTGGTGAGTTCACCACAGAGCACGATCTTAGGGAGGCAGCGGTCCTTCATCCTGGAGA
>VYXB01009657.1:399388-611681 GCA_013397135.1 Pachyramphus minor
AATCTGCCATAGACCTTTTCTGCTCACAGTATCAAAAGATTTGGTAAGTTCGACAAAAGTTACATAAAGTGCTCTGTTTTGTTCCCTGCACTTCTCTGAGCACGAATACAGGAGTGAAAAAATATGTATCAGTGGCATTTTATTTACACCACTAAAGACACTGAGAGTTCAACACTTGCTTCAAGAGAATTTGGCTTTATACAGTTTCTACAGGTAAGAGATGGTGCAAAGAGGAGTACAGACAAGACTTGTATGTTAATATTAATTTTTCTGGCTCTGTACATGATACAGTGTTTTTATCTCCCCGTCTTCATGTTGCAAATGGATTTATTCTGTTTCATTTCAACATCTTTTCTAAGCCTCTTATACTTTCCATAGAATATTGTTGTTTCTTTAACAATTTAGTCCACTACCAGATGCCTAAAAGTATCATGTATTTCTCTACCAAGTCTGTCATTTTTCACTTGGTGAGACAAGGGTTAAAATGGCTATTTAATTATAATGGAAGGTAACTGATCAACTTCCTTGCATTTACCAGCAGAGAATGGAAATGTTTCTATTAATTTCCTGCTTTGTGCTCCGATGCTGCCACTGATGTGTGCAAGGAGCTCTGATGAGAATACAGAGGAACCTGCTACTTCAGTGGATGGGGGGATGCCATCAGGAAAAGAGAAATGTGCTGCATGCCTATGCTTTTTCCTTTTTGATAAAGCGGAGGAGTGTGTGCTTCTCACCTAACACTATTTTATTATTAATGCTGCTGTTTAATTTCAGATGTGTTCAAGTAGATCAATACACCAATTCTTGTGATATCCTCCAAAAGACCAAACTGAACTGCTTTAAATACCTTGACAACAGCTGGTTAGAAATGTGTATCATTTAAGCCCTCTTTTATTCAATCATTTTCCTTTCCTAGGTGACAATGTTGTACTCTTATGCTTGCAACCATAAATCTGTACTACATGAATACAACCTTCTTCATCCCTTTTCTGCCTCATCCTCATCCTTTAACATCATACCTGATATCATTTTAAAAATTTATTTAAGAATTGTCCAGCACACTGCTAAATGTTGAGAGAAATAATTTGAATCCATTAATATGGCAGGTGGAAGAGGATTCCTACACACATTTTTGACAGTGAATGCAGCCAATGCAGTACAACCAATAATTACAGTGCAGATGCATATACCATAAAGGATCACACTAGATTCATTATGTAGGTTATCAACCACTAGACCCAGCCATATCTCTAATTTATATATGGGGAAATAATGCTATGCATTGTGAAATGTTAAATATAGGTTTCTATACCTGATACTCTGGATATCTGAAACTTGAATGACACAGAACATTGAGCAGTTTGTCTGTGTGTGTTGTTTTTCCTAATATTTTTCTGTAAAACAGCATTATATTTCTTAATGAATGAAGAAAAGAGCACTCTAAATCTGTGCCTTGCATGTAAGCTTCAAAACACAGCCTCACCTGCTCCTCCTCCAGTGACTTCTTTGGTTCTTAGTTTCATATGTGAGAGAGAGACCCATTGCAGAAGGGGAACAACCTATAACTGCCATTTTTCATTGCATTCCAGTTACTTATTAAAAGATTTTTAGTATGTTGATTTTGTAGAGGTTTTCTTGAGGTAAACAAATCCTATTTTGCCACTTTTTTTTGGAGATGGATGGTTTTTTCACAATCTTTGTCACTGCTCTTGTTGATATTATTCCAGAGTCTTGCTGCCCAAAACAGAATGCAGCACTCTCATTAGAGGCCAATAAAGCAGAAGGACTTAAGCTTGTTCCATATGATATTTTACCAGGCAAAATGTTTGTTTTTTTCCAGGCATGTTCGCATTATTGATTCATGTCTGATGTGCAGGTTATTCTATGTGATGGATCCTTTTCCTGGGGCCATTTTTGCTAACTATACAGAATGATAGAATTATAGAATCATTCAGGTTGAAAAAGAACCTTAAGATCATCAAGTCCAACTGTCAATCCAGCACTGCCAAGTCTGTCACTAAACCATGTCCCACATCTACAAGTTTCTTAAATACCTCCATGGATTCTACTTCTTCAAGACCCATTTTCCTAAGGTCCAGGTAGACAAAACTCACAGCCTTTCCCTCATGCACTAAATGAGTCACTTTGTTATAGAAGATCAGCTTGGTCAAGCAGGACCTGTCTTTCTTAAACCCATGCTGGGTGGGCCTGAACCCGCAGTTGTTCTGTACGTGCTGTATGACAGCACTCAAGATGATCTTCTCCATGACTTTCCCCAGCACCGAGGTCCAGTTGACAGGTCTGTAGCTCCCCAGACCCTTCTTCCAGCCCTTCTTGTAGACAAGCATAAAAATTTCTTAACTTCCAGTCAACTGGGACATCTCTGGTTAGCCAGGAAATGCATAACTACATATAACACTCTAAAGGACTATTTCTAAATGAGTGCAGGGTTTCATCCTCATCAGATTGCATCCTGTTCCTCAGTACATCAGGATCAGCTTAAATTCTCATGCATTCATCCAGAGAATCTGCAAAGTGAGCAAGCATCACTTCTATACTATCATTCAGTCCATTAATAAAAGTGCCAAATTGCATTGTAGCCAGGACAGATCTCTGAAGGTCCCTCAAGATGCAGCTGTGAACCACTCAGTGCACAATTCATATCTCCTTCTTTGAAGCTTTCAATTGATTTTTCACCCCTTAGAGGTCTTTTCATTACAATTTTCTATTTCACAAAGAAAAAGAGCCTGAGTTTGAAAAAATAGGGTTTGAAAAAATAGGGAAAAAATTTTGAATAAAATTTGAAATTTAGAAATATGAAAGACAAATAAAATTACTTCACAGTCACAGATGGATCTCAGGTATACAAATGATAATACATATTGGTTCTAAAGCCCTAAACTTTTCCTTCAGTAAATAAGCGTTGCTTTTCTCAACCTCTAGAAGACAAGTTTTTAAAGAACAGCTGGCTTATTACAGTTAGCTTATGTGCATTTACGAATAAGAAACCACTTGCATCCTTTGTGATTCTATTCACAATAAGCACAACTATTATTATATTTTATTATTAAGCTATCATGAGATTTGGAAATAAAATCTGCTGAATGGGAAATTAGGCTTTCATAAAGACAAGGCTTATTTAAAGTTCATTATATCCGTAGATGGCTTTTTTAAATATCCAGGTTCAGTCACTCTGAAATGACAGAGATCATCTTTGGAGGAACCGCTGTTGCTAGGAGACTCAGGCATCAAAGTACCACAAGTTTGTAATTTACTCCTTTTGTCAAGGGATGTTGATGATAAAGGTACTCCCCAGAAACTGCAAGACTTTAACCAGGTCTGCGTCATTTTACATGCAAAAGGGGGACTGCAACCTCACTTTATTGTGTTCTAACCACTTCCTAAATCCCTGAATTCACAGTATAATGGGAGTTGAACATTTCCTTCTCTTGGAGCAGAAGTGTTTTGCCATATCCCTTTCCCAAGTCATCCCACTCCATTAACAACTCTCAAAGGCAACTGTCCCTGATGGGCAAGATAAATAGGTGTTGGGAATGAGAGTCAGCATTTAAACATCTAGGATTAAAAAGGTTGCCAAGTGTAGGAGAGGCAAGGGGAGTTCAGAGGGAGCAGCTTGTGACGTAAGACTAAATTGTTGCCTAATTTAAAAACAGCCCACACTGGATAAGAGGATCCAGTCTTTCATATCTGGTGGAAAGTGTGTTTGGGGATTTTTGCCTGGCTGTGGCTATGGATCACCATAGCTCTAGATGCATAGAAGCACCAGCTGGATGCAATAACTTATCTGTTTTTGTTGCCCCCAGGAATCTGGTATCAGAAAACAACCACCTGGTTTGACTGGAGGAAAGAAATGTTACTCCCATCTTCAAAAAGGGCAAGAAAAAGGACTTGGGAAAACTGCTGCCCAGTCAGTCTCACCTCCATCCTAAGAAACGTGATGGAATAACATTCTGGAAGTCATCGGGAAGCATGTAAAAGAAATTAAAGTCATCAGGAGTAGTCAGCATGGATTCACCAAGGGGAAATCATGCTTGCCCACTCTGATAGCCTTCTTTGATGACATAGAAGGATGGGTGGACGGGAGGAGAGCAGTCATTGTTGTTTACCTTGACTTCAGCAAGGCTTTCAACACTGTCTCCCATGACATCCTCATAGGTAACTCAGGAAATGTAGGTTAGATGAATAGACAATGAGGTGGATCAAAAACTGGTTGAATGACAGAGCTCAGAGGGACATGATCAGCAGACTAGAATCCAGTCTGAGGCCTTAGTCAGTGGTGTTCCCCAGGGATCAATACTGGGTCCAGTCTTATTCAACCTGTCTATCAATGACCTCGATGAATGTGATCTCAGCACGTTTGCTGATGATACAAATCTGTGGGGAGTGGTTGACACACCTGAAGGCTGTGCTGCCCTTCACTAGGACCCTGATACACCAGAGTCTTGGGCAGAGAGAAACCTAATAAGGTGCAACTAGGGCATGTGTAGGGTTCTGCTCCTGGGGAGAAATAACCCCAATTACCAGTACAGCTTGAGCACAGACCTGCTAAAGAGCAGCTCTGCAAAGAAGGACTTGGGAGTCTTGGTGGATGACAAGCTGACCATGAGCCAGCAGCGTACCTTGGGGGCCAGGAGGGCTAACTGTATCAGGGAGTGCATTGGTAAGAGCATGGCCAGCAGGTCAAGGGACGTGATCCTCCCCTTCTACTTGGCCCTAGTGAGGTCACATCTGGAGTACTGTGTCCAATTTTGGACAAGAAAGACAAGGAGCTACTGGATTGGGTCCACCAGTGGAGCACAAAGATGTTAAAGGGTCTGGAGCATCCCTCTTATGGGTAGAGACTGCAGGAGCTGGGCCTCCTTAGTACAGAGAAGAGAAGACTGAGAAGGGATCTCATCAGTACCTATAAATGTCTCAAGGTCAGGAGCCAAGGGAGTTATGCCGAACTCTTTTCAGTGGTGCCCAGAAACAGGACAAAGAGTAATGGACATAAACTAAAACAGAAGAAGTTCCACCTCAACATGAGGAAGATCTTTTTATTGAGGGTGGCAGAGCACTGGAACAGGTTGTCCAGGCAGGTCATGGAATCTCCCTCTCTGGAGGTATTCAGAACCCACCTGGATGCATTCCTGTGTCACCTGCTCTGGGTGATCCTGCCTTGGCAGGGGGGTTGGACTAGATGATCTCTAGAGGTCCCTTCCAACTCTGACTATTCTGTGACTCTCTGAGCAGTGCACACCAGAGGAATACTTTCACTTCTAAGGTGCAGTCCTAGGGCACTGTCAGCCTCATTATGAACAAATACAGAAATTATTTTAGAGAAGTGAAATGAAAGTGCTGAAGACACTCTGCCCTTAACATTGAAATGGCTGCAGAGGCTCATGGGCACCTTGACTGCAAGATTACTGAGAGGGTTTCAGCACAAATGAACCAATACAAAGTGGGAAATAATGGAGCAAGGACATCCTCATAGGGAACAGTTATTCACTACTCCCTGTACCTCTAGACAAACCAATTCCAGGAAAATTCTAACTGAAGTGTGATTTAAAAAAAAAGAAAAAAAAAAGACCCCAGAAACTGTTGCAACTGCAACAGAATATCTGGCTAGACACTTCCATGCCGAGATACTGATGACATGACACTGAAACAGACTGTTTCCAGGAAGACCTTCAGGATTCAAAGAACAGCACATGGCAGAAGGGAAGATGGGGAAATGCCCAGAGGGAGACATACAATTGTACAGGTGACTACCAGTTTGAACTAATCTACCTGGATGGGACACTAGCTGCAGTCAGTTGGGGTCAGCTGTCCTGGCTATGTCCCCTCCCAGCTCCTCATTCACCCCCAGGCTCCTCACTGATGGGGTGAGCAGAAAAGACCTTGACCATGTGCAAACACTGCTTGACAATAATAAAAACATCCCTGTGTTATCAACACCTTTTCCAGCACAAATCCAAAACACAGCCCCATACCAGCTACCATGAAGAAAATTAACTCTATCCCAACCAAAACCATTAAATCCAGCTTCTCCAAGTCTGCTTGCATGTTGACTACATAGGAGGGGTCCTAGAATGATCATCTAGTCCAAAGAGCATATCCTGTAAAAGAAAATCTGAAGATACCACTTCATAATTCGGTATCCACTCTACATTCTGCTCTAGAAGCCAGTAAATGCAGATATAAACACTATGCAGCTATCAAATGGGTGATCTACTTGCTGCACTAAAATATATTACTAGTTCAATTCCTAGAAGAAAAATAGTTACTGATTCATTGTTCAACTTAATGGGCTTGAAATGCCCCTGATAGCTAATATTGGGAAAGTCTCCTATGAAAACTTAAAAGGAAGTAATATAAGGAGGCTCTTTCCAAGAACAGGATGGTAAACTCTCTCATCCACTTTTCATCTTAAGAAAATGAAGCTGAAAATCTACACACAGTGTAGGACTGTAGCAGTCTGTAGCCCTGAATCCATCAAAAGCTTGCTTTAAAGCCACTCCTAGAATAGTTTCTACAATTTAGTCATTCTTTGCTCTTTCAAACTGATACCTCCAAGTCTCTGGTGAGTGCACAGTGCAGCATTTTTATTCCCTGTAATAACCATAAGACTTGTAAGATGATAAATTCTTGAACAATTATCGGAGGGGGCATTTATTGTGTCTCATATTATATAGTTAGGAATTCCTCTCAAAGCAGCATGTCACTCCCTGTTCCTCAGAGCTGGCAAATTAAGGGGTTTGCCTTCCATTTCAATGTTAACCTGTCCCTGGCTCACCAACTGCAGACAGCTGTCCAGAGCAGGAACAGACAAGTTCTGCTGTTGATGTTGTCTCTGCCCACCCATCCCTGTGGTCTTCAGAGCACGGTGTGTCAGTTGCAGGAGGATAACAATTTCTTGTTTCTGGTGGATGATGTCCATACCTCAAATTTACACTGTCTCAGAAGCCCACTTATTCAAGTATATGCCAAATTGCATTCAACAAAAAGTTATAAAGGAGTTCAACAACAATTCTGATCACATACTCTGTGAAGCTGAAAACACACTTGAGAGTTGATGTTTGATTCCTCATGCACACACCAGTCCTCTGTCCCTCACTGTCATTCATTGGCTCATTTGCATCTTGAACATAATTATATTCAGAGCAAGACCACAGTGCATGAACTTATTCCATTACCTTCTGGTCTCAGAAAGGTCATTACTTTGAGTATTGGGAGCAGGTTTAAAAGTGCTGCCACTTCAGCACCTCTGTGTCAGGTTTCTTTTAACCTCACAGTAACTCTGCAGGAACCTGGGATTTTGTCAGCATGAGGTTCTCTGTCAGACATTTCAGCTTACCTGTAATTCTGAATCCATTTACTTAGTACAGTTCTTGACATGTATTTTCTAATTTATAGAAGCCTTAAAGATGATTACTTAATTTAATTAAAAGTATATCTGAAATGGGAATACACTGGACTGATACAATTCTCATATTTCACTTTAATGAAAAGAGATATCGGCGTGCTTTAGACATAAACAAACCATGGAGATATAATGAGTGTGGCCACTTAGGCTGATTGAAAAATGACTGCATACTGGCCACATTAGTGTGAACAAAAGTGGATTCCCTCTTGAAGAATAATTATGTCTTTCTGACTAGCTGTAACAAAGTAGGTGGGAAGATTAGATTGTTCTGTTTGGTCAAAAGATGACAAGAGTATGGACGTAAATCTGTACATTTAATTTAGTTTCATTTTGAAATAAGAAAATGCCATTTTGAAACAAAGCCAAAGTAACTTCAAATCACTGAGATGCTGTATTTGGATACTTGAATACTTTCCTCCACTTTTTGTAGCCTCAGCTATTTAGGAAGTTGAATTTGAACTGGAAAAACTGTTTAGTTCTCCTCCTAGAGCTCAGGTTTTAATTGAATGTATTTCACCCACAAAATAATATCACTCTGGCTCTACTGGGAGTATAAATAAATAATTTAAAATTTTTTGTGTTCACAAGCAATAATTTTCATCAGTTATACAAACATACTGCATTTTGCTCTAAAAGATATCAGCTATTAGTCTCCAAGGATATGGCATCAAACGACCAGGCTCTTTCATTTCTCTTGACAACTCAAAAAGCAGTAATAATGGTCTATTCCCCTCAAGTGGTCAGGAGTAAAGTTATTGTTCACCCTTCTGTTACCGTCATTTTTCCGTCATATTCGTTTCCATTACAAGCAGCTTAAAAAGAGAATATTTTATATTGAGGTTTCTCTTTTTCTACACCTTGAGCAAATGCTAAACAAGATTATGTCCTGCTTCAAAAGCTTACAAAACAAATGAGACACAGTGGACGGAGAAATGGCACTCACAGACTAAGAGATGTGGCAAGTCAGTAGCTGAGAAATCAGTCCTTTTGCCTCCTGGCTTGCAAGCCTGGCACCCCACATCACAGTGTCTCAGTGCAGGCTGCCTTCTTTCCTATTTGTCAGCGCTGAGACTAGAGGATTTCAGATTAAAATCCATGTAGCTTGGCTCTGTAACAGCTTTACAGAAAGTAACATTAATGAGGAAACTACACAAGTAAAACCACTGATTCAGGCAATGAACACATTGCCACTCTGCTGTCCCAGTGCTATATTAATGACCAATTGATGCAGCATCTCACAGCTGCATCAGAAATTCCTCATTTTGAGTAGGGTTAAAAGTGAATTAATTACTTGAGATGTAGAAGAATTAGAAATTCATTCAAAAGATCCTCTAAGACCAACATACCTGAAAACACTGGAAATATTTTAAATTGCTCCAAGCAGAATATGAACTTTGTTTGTATAATGATCATGACAGATATCTTACCTTTACAGTCTGATTTCCGAAACTGTTTAAAATGCCACAGAGGATCTGAAATGTCTTGGTTTAATATCAAGACAAAATGAGCACTGAGAAGTCACCAGAGGTGTAGAGCTCTGGCGGTGTGTTGTCCTCCAGAATATGTTACTTGAAATTATCAGACAAGCCTTTGCCACTTCGGAATTGAATGCCTGGTAGTGTGAAGTAAACAAAGGAAGCATGCTAAAAAGCAGGTTATTGAACAGAAGCTGAGCATCACTGAGGCAAGCTGCCATTCTGTCCTCCCCACTGGAGATATTAATGCCACCAAGCTATTCATCCATTCGGTTATATGTTGTAGGTGAGGCAATGCCACACCTTCAAGCAGCACCCCAGAGATTGCTGATTTAGACAGAAGAACTTTGATCTTCCACTACAATACCCAAGGCAGAATAAAGACTTGTCCAGGTGGTACTTGTGAAAGGAAAGCTGAAAAAAAATCTGCAAGAAAAAAGTCACACATGACCATCAGGAATGAACCTTCAGTGAAAGAATGCTACTGTCCTATTCTGCTAAAACTATAGCATAATATTGCTGAACATTAATTCCAACAATCACAACACCAAAATACTATGGAGATATAGATATAGATATATTATATATATATGTATATATATGGCCGGTTATGTAATATCTGCATGTCAGAGTTACCAGAGGGTTTTATTCCTGAAAGTCAATGCCAAACAAATTACTTTGTCACTTATTTGTGGTGCAATATCTACAATGCAAGTAAGGTGAATACCAGTATTATGGACATAATACTGTTCCTCATCCAGAGGAAGGCCTCCCTGCCCTAGAGGAAACTGGAATTGTGTAACCTTTGCAGTCCTTGTTTGAAAACAATTTTGGTTTCAGTCCTTTCTGACTTCGTAAATACTAATCTATATTAGCATACTGTCTTCATATGAAATACCTTAACACACCAATTGTCCCAGCAATTCAATCATAAAAAAATTGTATATTCAAATACGCAAACTGACAGACATAGAATGCAAGATAACATTTTGAAACTCACTTCTACATTAGAAGGGTCACCAAACCCTGGAGTTTAAATGATGTTCAGACTCCACAGTATCCCCTCAGTGCTTCTGATGCTGTGGGTCCCCAGGCAGTTTGTAAATGCAGCCCTCACATGCTCACCTTCAAATAAGCAGCCAAACTCATTAGTAGCAATAGTTTATTGTCCAGTGGTTTCAGACACAAGATCAGATCTCAGAAAACGATAACTTTTCAGGCTGAGTCCATACATTTCTAACACTTCCACAGTTGATGGTTACACCAGAGAACAAATATTTATTTGTGCTTTTTCAGCTCTCCAGTACAATACATCAACAGGGATTATACCTGTGGATGATACAATCTATAGTAACTGTGTTTGAAAGAAATAAATATGATCTTTATCCACCAATTAATCATTTGAAAACTCCGATGGAAAACAAGTCTCAGCTGGCCTCTCTTACATCTTACAGGATTGTCTGTGAATGAACACATCAAAGAAATGACCCAAAGCAGTTAATCATTAATGTCATTGCCTTGTCAGAACACAGTGCACCTGCAAAGCTGCACTGCTCATTTTAGTCTTAATGTCTTGAGAAAAAAAGCTTTGTGCCTTGTCAAAGTCGGATAGATATTCTTACATGTACAACCCTATCAACTGGTTTACTTAAATGCACTTTACTGATCCAAAGTCTGAAGTCTCTAATACAGCAACATTTACTGAATGGCACCTGGAAGAGAGAAAGCAATCACACTTGTTTATTTTGCTCAAAAGCCTCCCAGGTTTAGAGGATGATCCTAACTTCTTTGTAAATTAAACAGCAGCTGTGATTTGATTGAAATGGACCAAGTAATTTAACCTATCTCTAAAGCTGTTTATTAGAATTAAAAAAAAAAAACAAAGATAATCTTTGGTTGGCAACACACCATCATATTTTAAAAGATTCAGCACAGCCAAGAAGAAACCAGTACTCTGTGTATGTTGTCCTTCTCCTAAGCTGTCAGGCATATGCAGCATTCATGCTGTAGAACACCTATTCAGAAAACATCTAATTTGTTTGCATCAATCCTGAAGATCCCTTCTTGTTTGATAAATGAGTTTTCCAGTTCAGTCAAATAAAGAGCATTTGTGAAGTGTTCATTCATAAGAACAATAGTCCTCTACCCATCACAGTGACAAGTAGAAGAATTAGAAATGAGCAAGAGATTACTGGGCAAAACATCCCTACCTCGTGAAGCCCCCCCAAAATATTTCAAATATGGCACAATCCTCGCTTACAAAATATGCTGATTTTGATTAACATCCTTCTTCATTTTTGCAGTATAATTATTCTGTTCACATTTGAACTAAAACATGCAACACTTTATAGTCTTTTATTCTTCCTGCAAAGTACAAGGACCGGTATTTCTGTCACTTACTCATAGGTGACTCTCCTGGCAGCTAAGGAGATATTTTTGTCCACCAATACAAAAAATATCAGAATCAGACTCGTAATTTCCTTAGTGTTATTAGGTTTGTGATCTCCTTGGTTTTCTGATTATTTCTGCTAAGTTTATATCCATTATTGCCCTACATTTATTATTGCTACAATATCATCTTTCAAGGAAGACAAATAGAAAGGAATTCAGCAATGCCCTGTTTGGCCATTCATATGAAGCTTTAATAATTCTTCTAAGGTTTTGTTTAATATTTCCATTAAGAGCATAGTTTCTTGGATGGAAGCTTCTTGTAGAAAACAATGTTAAAGTTTATTACAACATGAAATAAAGATGTATTTTCTGCTGTTATTCAGGGCACATAAAATATTTAAATTTTTTTTCCACTCTAAGTGCTAAGGCATTTTGCTAATCTGCTGCAGTTTTGTAGTAATTTGAAAAGGTCACAGACCCTTTATAAGCTTGATAATACAGTGCACTGGCACCCTTCCACCAATTGATACAATGCTGCCTTCTCTGAAGTCAAGTGGATCAATGCCTGGTTCTACAAAACATTTGGAGCTCTCTGTTATGAGCACTACTGTTCTTTATCACTCCAATTTTCTTATTTCCTGCTCCATTTTAATGGAACAGACATGGAAATACTGTCATGTAACAATCTCACTCTAACAATAAATAGAAAGAATTTGTCATTTCAGTTACCAATTTGTTATTTCTCACCTTGTTATTTCTGTGCTGTGTAACAACAATTTCTCCATATGACCAAAGTAGCTCTTCAACAGAGATTTCCTAAGTAGAGAGCTTTCTCTTTCTTACTGGTAACACATTGCCTATGAGCTTTGTTTTGTCTTTTGGTTTCATGCCAAGAACTTTAAAGCCAGAGTGAATTATCACAAAGCAAAGAAAATATTAAAAAAAGTTAAGTGTATCTAGCATACCCTTCACTGTAAAATAGAGGTATGATGAAGAAATAATAAGGTATTCTAGAGATGTATGATAAAATACAACACAGAGTAAGGCCTAATAGGTGAGTTATTGGGCCATTTTGCAATGCACTGTCAGCCAGGACTCTGGAGTCCTTGTCCTTTGTGCTGTGCACATGCACAGTTGATCTGAAACCCTGACTGCAAATGCTCCATGAACTGGTACCCAGCCACACAACCACCAGAACGTTGTATCTTGCTCAAAAGTCCTTCTTTGGGTAGACCAAAAAGAAGACTTGCTAGAAACTCGGGCTGTCTCCTTGCAAACCTGACACCCCTCCTATCTGTCAGGAATACTCTTGCAGCTCATGTGGCTGTAAGGATAGGGCATTAGATGAGCAATAAATTCCAAAGTTGGCACCACCAAGATATTGCAGAGCTGCCCCTCATTTGATGCAAGGATGGGTTTATCCTGGTCCTCTGAGAGAGAGGGAAGAGGTACAATAGAAACTGGAGGCCCACTGAAAAAGGCACTTTGAGAAAGATTATGGGTCTGGTGAGTGAAAACTTCTGGGCACTTTCCAGACCAAGCCCTGCTCCTGCTGAGAACAGAAACGTCAGCAAGAACAGCCCTGGGGATGTCCCTGATCCTGCTTTGCTGAAACACAACACTTTGTCTTCCCAGCCCCTCTTCTGTCCTTAACACTGTCCAAACAAGATTGATGTTAATTGAAACAATTCCATTCCTTATGGATCTTTCTATGTCTATTATTTTTTTCCTGAACTGTCATACATGTGTCACTATCTTTTGTCTGCTTTCTATATAGCACCTAAAGCATTAAATCATCTTGCACCTAGTAGCTTTGGTGATGTGTTGGGACTCTTCTTTTCTAGGTGTTCAGTGAAAAAGGGAAAAATGGTTCCTTCACAGTAATACAGAGTCAAAGTGCTAGATAAGGAATAAGAGACATAAACATCTTTGGTACAGATGGATGGAAACAACAGAACTATCAGGAGAGATGGCAGCCTCTGTCTGGCAGTGGTCCAAACATCAATGGGTTTCAGGAATAAAGGGTTGAGATGTGTCCATGAAATTTTCCCAGGAATCATTTAATTAGGGGCAGTTTAAATTACCTAAATCACCAGCAACTGTGTGCAAGCGATGAATTCTGAACATCATGAATTAGAAACACAGCTGAGGAAACTACTGGGCTGGCAAATCCATGGCAGATCATTTGCAAAAATTTTTACATGGATAATAAAAACCTCTGTGAAAAAAAAATTGAAGTTTCTGCAAATACAGCTGCCAGTAGTACTAAAACCTGGATAGGGGGATGGACAGATCAAAGCAAGCTGTTACCACACACCTCTTCACCACTGTTTTCTAAGGCCCAGGAACAATCATAAGGTTTGTTTTTTTGACAAGAAATGAGTTCTTAGGCTATGTTAATGTAAATGAATATAAACTATAAAGTAATTTGGAGACACATCTCTGAAATGGCAGAAAGAAATGCAGTGTTTGCATTACAGCAACAAAAACTTTGCTTAACCTTATTAATTAGTAGCAAACAGAGTCAATGAGTCACATGAAAAAAAAAAGTCTAAGGATTATATGCTTCAGTAGTCAAACATCTTGCTAATTGAAAAAAAACCCCACATGGTTCACACAGAAAGAGTGAACTCAAATACACCAGTGGCATGAAGGAAAGAATGTGAGGGGATTCACATACCTACTCCGTGACATTTTGCTTATTGCAAAATTCATAGTGCCACAGAAGGTAATGACATTTTTAAATACCTCAAATTCAACCGCAAATTTGAAAGCAAAAGCTGTGCAGCAGCTTCTAGAAACAGCTGAATGAGATGTTTTGTGGGTGATGTGTGAATTCTGTCCCTCTGGATCTGTATATTAATCTGAAATAGAAATTACAGAACTGAACGAATCCTACAGAAATAGGTTCCTGATCCATGTGGATAAAAAAGACTGCCATTTCTTTTAGTAGCCTTGCCATGAGGCACTAAAATAATTTTCTCTGGGTGTCTGTTTCTGTATTTATCTCCTACAAATATTCTAGCTATTCTAGGACTGAGAAATGAAGTTAATACCGAGAGAAAGTGAATTTGAGTCTAGGTTTGTATAGGCTCCAGAGGCACTATACTTTTATATTAAAAATTGCATTTCTTTTAATTAAGATCTGGGGAGAAAAAGATTGAGATATTGCTGATAATCCCAAAATAAAACCAGGAAAATAAGAAATCAGTTTCCAGCTGCCTCTGGGGAGAGCCCAATATTCAACAAACTATTTGGTATTAAAATCAAGGCCAATGGTATGTTCATATACAATCCATAACCAGAAAATTGGTTTCTGCTTACTCTGACTTATTTTCCTTCTTCACATAATGATTTGACCTGGCCAGTTTACAGAGTAAAGTCCCTAGGTTTTAGTTTATCCAGTATGACTCACATTACATTTCCATGGTTAGAACAAGTTTACATTTTGATATTCACACTTCTGGCCCACCGGGTCAGACATACCCAATTTTAAGACCTTCTTGCTGAAAGTACTGCAACAGCTGAAAAATAAAGAATTTATTACACCGTGATTATGAACCTGAAGAAAGACATAT
The DNA here is from genome assembly GCA_013397135.1 of Pachyramphus minor. Classification (NCBI taxonomy): domain Eukaryota; kingdom Metazoa; phylum Chordata; class Aves; order Passeriformes; family Tyrannidae; genus Pachyramphus; species Pachyramphus minor. The sequence goes on from VYXB01009657.1 coordinate 414,259, forward strand.
GTCATGATACTCCTTTGTGAAAAGGGGAGATTTGAAAGACTACAAATTTCATGAGAAAAATTAAGACCTTCTGGAATTTAGTATTTCTTTTCTCCAGCCAATACATATGGTGGCATAAAATCATTCTGAGTGTCTCAAGTTATTGCACTGACTGTAGGGCTTCATGAGCTCCTCTGTTAACATACAGTCAGTGAATGCATCTCTGCCTTCCAGAACAGTGATAATTTCCCTGTGGGAAATATATTCCCAAATGCAAACACCAATTTTCTCAGCTGGTAGGAAAAAGCAGCCTAACATTTCCACTATAGTCTTACTGTGTAGTTGAGGGATGAATTTTTGATCTATATTTGTATTTGCAGCCTAGTAAATTTATATAGTTTAAAAGGCGTTATATATTTTTATAATGTTGTGTAATATATCTAATTTTTAAAGGCACATATGCACTACATAATTCCAATGGCCCATACATTACAGAACAGTTGTATATATAGAGATAATATACCTTAAATACACGGAAAATGCTTCAGCACCACTTTCCAGGCACTACATTGTTTTAGTGTGCCTTAATACCTTACAAACAACATCATAACTTACTTAATTGGAGGTTATTTTGGCTATTTATCCTGGAAATAATACTTCATCCTCTACTGTCCTGGAAATAATTTTGCCATGAGTGCATTGGGAAGAACACAAGGCTCATAATGAAGACGAGGGTCCAAGTTTGAAGAGCATACAGAGAATTCCCAATCAACGATGGAAAAAACACAAAGACAAGATCATGAGGTTTAATAGAATTGCTCTAAGACGTTCTGTGCCAACTCTTGTCCTGTTTTATATCAACAAAAATAAGAGAAAAACATAGCAGCTGTAAACAATATTACACTAAATTTGGTGTAAGTAGTATCATATTCCAGTCTAAAAATCTCACCTAACAAGTTTTCTTGCCATAGTGTGCAAAATATCCTATGTTATCAGTACTCAAATCTCCCAATCCTCCTGTCTTCTGACAGCCTTAATGCTCTCCCTGTTACATTTGCCAGTTTTCCTGCTGGGAATATATTGGCCTTCTAAGTTTTATGACTTTCTATATTAATACCATTTTCTATGTATGTTTATTAGTTGTTTCAGAACTGACCTATGCAAAACAAATGCTATTTTTTTTCTCTAGTACTTAGTTCCAACACTCAGGTGACAGCAGACTTGTCCCTACTGTTTCCAGTCTCAGATTTCTGATATAAAAATTCTTTTTGTTGGTACTGATGCTTATGATCAGAAAGACAACCAGGCTCTGACCACTCTGAGTGGTTTTTTTCCAAAAATCAGTTCCTTCCAGTAGTAATTGAGGCCATTCACTATATATTTAGGTCACAATGTACAACACCATTCTTGTAAATTACAGACCATGACCATGTTGGACACAATAAGCCTATTCTTGAAACATTTCAAATCTTGAAGTGATTTGATTTTCTAGTTAGACTTTCTTGGAAAAAGTTACTATTGCTAATAAAAGACAAGCTTCAAGGGCTTTTGTTTATCTCTTGGGGCTATAGGTATTTACAGCTGTGGAGAATCAGGACTGCAGCACTCTTGCTGCTGTTGTTTGATAAGAATTCTGCTCTCTTATTTGCTGTACCTACTCCTCCTTCCCAGGAAATTATGTTTGATACCCACACACACTTTGAAGAAAGAAAGAATTGCAGCTTTCCTCCTCTCTGTAGATCTTTTCCCCTGAACTGCGATCCTGCTTCAGATGTGAGTTATCTTTATCATCACATCCAAGCCTTCTAGCCATCATTTTCATCCTGAATGCAATCATTAGAAAGAAATAAAATCAATCATGCTCAGTAGTAAATTTATTTTTTAAAAAGTGCATAATTTTACAAGCCATCAAGCTCTGCTCAACGCTTTCCAAAATCTCTGCCACACAAAGTCCTCTTCACCTGAAAATCCTTGTATTCTTAGTAACAGCACAGTAATCTGCCCTAGGGAAAACAAACCCTGGTGCTGAAAGGGAAGGTACCTGTTAAAGGAAGAGGTTGTTGATGGATGGGGCTTTTCTCCCACATTTCAATTACCCAGAGAATTGCAACAGGCCTAGATTAACCTACACAACTATAATAACACCACAGCTAATGATCCCAGCCCAGGGAGATAGCAAATTCAATGCTTCATTGACTTAAGCATTCACAGCAGCAGCTTCCTATTCTGCAGAAAAGGAACAAAGTCCTAGAAAGTCCCTCCCCGTTCCCTGGCTCCCTCTGGTCTCCTCTCATAAAATAAGTTGCTGCTTTGTAGAAACCGTTGTGCAACAGTGAAGGCACCTAAAAGAAACTTCACAGGGGAGCCTTTGGAGACCAGACTCTCTCCAGTAATCCCCACAGTGCAACGTGTATTGGAAGAGGATTTAGCAAAGCACAGGAAAGATGCTGAGAATTGTGCATGTGCCCTTCCTCCACCAACATACTGTACAGACACTGCTGACTGCATCCCTTGGCATGCTAGGGTCAAGGGGAAGATAATCTTGTTCACACTCACCTTGAAGTAATGACAGTAAAACCATGAAATAGGAGGGTAATTAAGCACCTGTGAGCAAAAGCTGTTAAAAAATTAAATCTAATTTTGTATCATTGGAAATTTCAGAAAATACATGAAGACTCAGTGACTCTGCACTACCTCTGAGACTGCTGCAAGCAATAAATGACCATCTAAAAGAAGCAAGAAGTCTTGTGTCAACTAAAACAGGAATAAAGAGATATCACAGAGCATGCATGCAAATATATTTTAATTTTGCAACGTTTTATTTAGGATAAAAGCAGTGGGGAGTTTTATCTACAAAATAAAAGCAGAAAAATAATTATATAAAAAGCCAACTAGGAAAAATTCAGCTTCTGAAATGTTTTCTCTTTCACTTTGGTATGAAAGCTTTCTCCTGGTGAAAAGGTCCTGCGGCATGGAGTGTGGCTATTTTAAATACCTGCAGTGTTAGGAGTTGAAACTTGTGACATTCAGAAGGAAAAAAAAAAAAAAAGAAAGAAAGAAGGAAAAATTTCACTGGTTTGGAAATGTATATTGCGTTTATCTGTGTATTATTCATTAGCTGTTTCTTGCCTGTCTTTGGGCTGAATTGGTCTCAAGTGAGATGCTAAACTCATGCCTGCAACTACTTGTAAGGACAATCAAAGGTCACTAGACCAAAATAACAAATTAGATGTCCTGAGCTATCCAGGCAAAAGTAGAGGCTTTTCTAAAGCTGGTAACAACTTTTACCTGCTGGTAAAGTAGGTCATGCTCCAAGCACACCTGGATTTCGCAAGTACCCAGTTACTTGTGAGAAATAATACTTCAATGAGAAATAGTCAACATTTACCATACTCAGTGACAAGCACCATCTTTGGAAATACCCCAATCATTCATCCACTTTCCACAGCAGAATAAAGCCTTTCCCATCACCTGCATAATTCCACCATGGTTGATTCCACATTTGGTATTTGCTCAAATCACCATATAAGTGGTACTACTCAGCCAAGCTGCCCTAAAAAATATACATGAACCAGTTAACATTCACTATTTCAGGTCTGTCATCTTTCATACTTTACTCTTTTCTCCCACCTAGAGTTTTGTTCCAGATGAAATGCAGCCATTTCCCTACAGGGAATGACCTCAAAGGACAGGACTAGCTCATCGTGCAGAACTACACCGATAGTAATTTTCTGGGCGGACAAGTCATTGAGGCAAAGAGTGGCTGCAGTTCCTGTTATAGCTTTTCTAACCACCTTTGTGAAGTGCTTTAAACTCATAAAGAACTGGATAAAATACGTGTCATTGCTGTTATTTTCAGTTAGCTGCCTCATGGTAAGTGCAAATGTGGCCCTAAGCTCAGCAGCCATCACTTTATACCCTCAGTGTGTCTTCAATTGCTTGTCCCTTCCTTAATACATCTTGGAGATCCCACCTGCAGATTTCTATTCCCACATAAGACAGCTTCTATCAACACAGGACTGAAGGTAGGAAGAAACAGCAGCACATGAGATATGAAGTACATCACTGGTACAGACGCAGATCTGCATAACAAATACCTTTGTGCCTCTTATGAAAAAGGAATTGTATGAAGCTCACAGAGTTTTAACCCTCCTAGCTTTAACATTTCTTTTAAAGCCTACATGTCAGTTTGCATAAATGACTTTGGAGAAATAGGAATCTTGTGAATCTCACCACTTCTTACTGGGGGTGTCAGGCTGTGAGACACTGCTATGCTACAAGAGAGTAAAGAATGTAAAGGAAAGCACTTCTCAGCTGTGAAACAGAAAATATATTGCATTCAAACATGATTTTACTAGGAGATTAGCAAATTTGCTTATTAGATAATGGAACACTTGGATGTACTTTTTAATAGGATAAAAACATAACATTCATGAGTGTCCGGTAGAAAACATTTACTGCAAAAAAGTATTCAAAAAGAGAAATTAGGAATTGTCAGACCATTAGTCAATCTTTTCCAGTATCACTGCTCTGGAAGGAGCTCATTTAGCCTTTAGATTAAACACTAAATTATATCGACAACATGATATACCTAGATGTTATACCTTGATGATATGTCTAGATGACATACATAAATTATATGGTTATACCATGATGCACTTAGACATCTAAACATAACATGTTATACTGAAATATATATCTGTGTCCTCCCAAACATCTGCGTAACCTCCACTGTGGGATGTTCACTTACAAACTCCAATAGGAGTTTGATTTTGCATAAAGAAAACAAGAAAGAAGGAGGGAAGATGCATTGTTCTAATAGCAGCCAGCCAGCACAGCCCAAGGCTCAAGACTTCCAATGCAAGCAAGGATCTGTCAGAAGCCATGGCAGGCAGAAAGCACAGTAGTCCTATGGCTGATGGAGGGGCAGTGATGTTCTGCTGCTGCAAAAGCTGAGAGGAAGCATCATGAGAACTATCTGAGCCACTTGTGTTGCCATGGCTGTAGGGGAGCCTCAGTTCTGGCTCTTCCACACTACGCTTCTCCATGTAACTACATTGCCCCTCATTGCCTCTTCATCTTTGCCTATATAATGCCATGTCTATCCCAATGTCCTCTGAGCCCAGTTTTCTAATTAAAGCCACTTCACTCTCAGAAGTGTATATTTACTCAAAGAATGATGTTCTATTGCCTCTGTCTTACTTATCCAAATCCCAGAGCATGCTTACCAATACTTCTAACTTGGCAGCTGCAGGTATTTTTAAAATTAATATTAAAAAAAATAGCTGAGGCAGAAGAATGTGTTGGCAAGATTAAATAAGAAGAATTAAGAACTGACAGGACATCGTGACAGACTTTAAGTTTTGCTATTCTGTATTTTATAGTGCAAAAAAACCCACCTGCAACTAAATCCAAGGAGAAGACAAGAGTGACTTGTTCTATGTAGCTACCAGATCTCAGTATCAGAGCTAATAATTTTAAGGCTAAAGGAAATACTTTTACCTACATAAAGTGTTCTGGGAGCCACTTCGTTCATGGTTAAAATAAATAAATAAAGATAAACAAATAGAAAACACACTTTATTTCTTGACTGAAATCCTCCAGCTTCAACCTGCAAATCTTGGATCTTGCTATACCTTCTCTGCAAGATTAAGTCTTTAGCCTTCTGAATAAAATAAATAGGCTGAGTTTCTCGGTCCTTCTACAGTCAGCTATGGTGAACCAATATATTGTGAAGGGATAAGGTCAAGTTAGAATCATAGAATCATAGAATACACTGAGTTGGAAGGGATCCACAACGATCATCAAAGTCCAACTTCTGGCTCTGTACAGGACAGCCTCAGGAGTCACACCATGTGCCTGAGAGGGTTGTCCAAAAGCTTCTTGAACTCAGACAGGCTTAGTGCTGTGTCCACTTCCCTGGGGAGCCAGTTCCAGTGCCCAGTCACAAAGTAGAAGAGTGAATGGTGCTTTCTGAAGATCATTAATGAGAGGTTCTTTAAGGAAACAGGGGCTGCTCCTTTCATCACTATTCCTGTACTGTGTGTGGTGCAATATACAGTCCTAGTTCACTGATGTGACCGTGATTGCATAGCTGTTTTCTGTCCAATTCCCACTAAAGATGTGTCCAGCCTATTCCCTAACTGAGGTTGATGGGTCTTTACTCCTCTATAAACTCTTGACACACCACTATAGCAAAATCCTTCCTTGACAAAGGTGTGGTATAATCATATAAGACATGTCAAGCACATTTACCCACTGTTCAGAAGCATCTGCAGTATTAGAAAAATTGATCCAGGAATGTCAGTCTGTGTTACCCCATGAATAAAACAAGTCACAGGATAGGAGCATCTTCTTGATTGCTTAGCAGTCATAGAACCATGCATCACACCACTTCTTCAAGCTTTTATAGAAAGCACATATGTATTGAAAATATACCCCAGTGTGCCATATTAGACCCTGATTCACCTCCCACTGAAGTCAACAGAAAGAGTGTTTTAGGTTTGACAGATCCCACCAAAATATTCAGGTTTGTGCACTTTGACATGGAGTCGCATTCACTGGAGTGATTTTCAGCCAAACCAACATTGCACTAAAAAACTTTGTCAAAAAATAAAATCTGGAACTAGAATCTCTGTGAGGAACTGAAAGCCATGCCAAATGTAAGGGAAAGCTCATGGCTTTCCTTACTGGGAAGTAGAATTTTGAATCCGGGAAGTAGAATTTTGAATCCGCATAACAAAAACATTGCTAAGCCATTTAAAAATGGCTTTTCCTTTTAGAAGTATTTCCATTCCTTTCAAAACTGTTCAGCTAGAAATAAATGAAACTTTTTTTTTAAGTGATGTTTCCATCTGATTTTAAAATGACAACCAAATTTCCAAGTGTAATGGAGAATAATTTATTCTGAAATAATATTTGTAATATACTTACTGTTTTCTAAAGAGGCAAGTTTCCTGAAATTTTTATATATAGAGCTTCTTATGCACCAGGCTCTGCACCTGGACTGGATTACTGAGCACTGTTTATAGAACAAGCAATATATGAGAGCAGTTGCTTACTTTACATATCTCTGTGCATGTTTCCACTTTAGATACTTATCTATATATACCATGGCTTTATGGTTCTTGTAGAGGATTAACTGGAAAATTGAACTCCTTCTCTGGACACTCAAATACTCATGCATTTTCTCATGGTGCCCGAGCCATTTCTGGGAACTGATGCAATCTCATTATGATTCCACAAAGCTTTAGAGTCTTTACTAAGTGTTTAAATTGACACTAAGTGACCCAGCACTTTCTTATATTTTGCACCATTTGTGACACTTTATACAGTATCTGGTCCCCAGTAGTGTACCCACTGGAGGGGAGGGGCAGTGTTTGTGCCATAGGGTTGTACAAAATTTTGTATCTTCCTTAGAGGAAAACATGATTACGTCTCTGCAGGGTATCAGAGCTCAAACTGCAGTAATCAATGTCACAATCAGAACAAACATATGAGGTTGTCACACCTCAGGAACAGAGAAAGGGCTTTTGGATCAGAATAAAGTTAAACTTCCAATTAAGTTTCTCCATATGTAACACCATAGCTATCTCCTACAATAAAACCATTAGTGGGGCAGCAGTCTCAACTCTATGAAAATCATTTCTAGAATCAACAGCCATTTTCTGCCCTAAAACTTCCACTTTTCACTAAAATGTTGCAAGTCTCTCAATTGCTCTAATTCAAAAAAGGAATGAGACATGGTATGGTCACAGTAATTTTATTTTCATAAAAATTTTATTTCTATAACAATTTTTCTGCACTCAAATATGATAAATCAAAGTATTACTCTACTTAAGTTTGTCTCTGAGAGTCGCCATTCAAGACATTTGTTCTGTGTGTTTGGGATAATCTGATTAACATTGTGCTGTATCTTGAATTTTGCATTATTTACTCAGAAATTTCAGCATCCTGGCAGGCTTCTCAGTTCCAGTGTTTGTTTCCATGAAAATTTATTGTGGCTGAAGCTCCCGGAACAAAGGGCTTATCTGTTGACGTCAATGAGAAAGTTGTCATTGTTTTCAACAAGCCCAGAATTTCATTTTCATCTCCTCTGAAGAAGAAATGTTGGTTGCACCTGGCAAAAATTCATTGCACTGTTCTGAGTTTAGGAAGCAAGGTAGCATCGGGTAACATCAAAGGTCCATGAGGCCTAATGTTCTCCACAAACCACGAGCATCAGAATTCAGTACAAAGATGTTTTATCCTTATTTCCCACCCTCTAACGATCTTCTTCAGGAGATTCCTGGGGTTTATGCTTTTCTGTGTATTTAGGTACTCTTAGTGAAGCTCTTTTCCAATAAATTGTCCAGTGTCTCTCTGAGACTATGGTAAATTCCCTTGAATCCAGCAGCCACAATATCCTGGACAAAAGCATTCACAAGTCTACAATGAAACATGCAAAGTTCCTCCTGCCTGATTAGACCATGATTCCCGTTTTTTTTGCGCAATACAATCATCGAGAAAAGTCCCCATCTTTTCCTCCAAGCTTGCTGTGATTTTGTGGCTCTCACCCCAAGCCTCTCTTCCAGTCAGAAGATTTACCAGTTCCACAACTGCTCCATTTATAGAAGCCATTTCAAGTCTTTGATCCCTGTTTGCCTTTCCTGAACTTGACCATGCCAAACGCTGACCTTGCCACCAAGTGGTAATGTCAATTTGGAGCCCATTAGGACAAGTTGCCACAACTCTTTCTGGTACTCATCAGTTTATCTGCGCTAAATTCTGTCTGACATTCTGTTGACTGATCATTCAGATCATTTTACTGCCATGAATAACTTACTACCTCTGCAGACTTTTTTAACCAAAATGTTCATGTCCTTGTCCAGATGTTATGAATAAGAATCCCCAGCAGCAATCTGGTGGGTGTGCATAAAGAACAAAGTTTGCTTTGGCTATGGTTTTAATATACTGTGAACATCAAAAAGCAACTGGTAAGATTTCTTCTAGTAATTCCATGCACTTTACTTTGCTGGCCTACTGCCATTGGGAAAATGTTGTCTTGTATAGAGAGGAGTGTTGTATATAACATATAAAACAAGAACCCATGAAAGGACTGGGCTGGTTGTGCATAGTGAAGACAAGTGAGAAAACTTAGTGGTCTTCTAGCTTGTCAAAGATTGAAACAGAATTTAAGGCAGCAAACCATTATTCACATCCACTGAGAATAGAACAAAGAATAATGAGCACAAATTGTTGCAAAGGAGAAAATGCTTTATTATTCAAGATAATTAAAAACCTGAAAAGACTGCCTGGAAAACGGGACTTGACACCACTGAAGGTTCTTCAAAAAAGCTTAGTCAAGTATCTTCTAGGGAATAGTGTAGATGTATTTTTCATTTCAGCTTAGGGAAGTGGGTGGAATGGCATTAAACAAACAGGTTTGACTGAACTCAGCATCTTGCCAGTGAGGAAATATGAGAGAAATGTCCAAATTTCCATGTTCAACAGAAGGATTTAGGCCCTCTGTGCACAGGATCTGGTTTTTAAAAGAGCTAAACTCCTTCAACTTCCACTAGATATAAACCACATGTAGGTAATCACAGTCTTTGACACCCTGGACTTTTCTTTTGCTTTGAGGGCTACCTAAATCTGACTCTACATAAGGATTAACTATTTCTTCACCAACAATGTTCAGATAGGTATTTGTGAGATGAAAACACAGGAATATTTCAACCTTTGGCTGATACGGTGTTTGGAGATAAGGAAGAAAGAGTGTTTTCCACACTTTAGCTTCTGAGTTAGAAAGGGGTTGCAGTGAGTTTCTGGTTTATAGGGGTGCTTTTGTTACTTTTCTTATCCTGTTTGGACTCTAGAACTCAAAGTTCCTTAAGAAGAGAAAGTAGCACTCTTTTTTATTGATCAGTAGCTTCTGTGGTGTGGGGAAGCAGACAGAAAGGCTATATCTGCCTTTGTGGGTGTATGACATAAATAATGCTAAATAGCAAACACACAGATTGTACTGAATGCTAACAGAACAAGGACTGAGAATCTCTGTACCTCCCAAGCACTTGTCAGTACAAAAGCAGGAAAGTACAATTATTTCTGTTTTGAATATCCCAGACAAATGCAGGCACTTGACCTGGATATCTGTGTGTTTATATGATAATGATGAATACAAAAATAGCTGTAAATTTTAGACATTTCCATAAACAAGGTGTAGCAGGGTGTCTCTGCATTATGCACAGGATGCAGTGGGTTCCTCTCAGAGATTAGGATTCAGTACAAGGAAGAAAGATTGTAATACCTTCATTTGAACACCTGTAGTTTCAGGGGTGGGGTAAATCTTTTAGATGAGAAGTTTAGATGAGAAGGGGTGAAAAACAAATTGCAATCAGAAGCAGAGCCAAATATCCAGATAGTGCAAACTGGAACAGTGATGCTGAAGTCAATCAAGCTCTGACAACTTGCAAAAACCAAACTGCTGCTCTAGAATATTCTCCGAGCACAAACCTTATGTATTGTGCTGTCTCCCCTTATGAAAGCAGGAATTGCTCACAAATTCAGAAAATTTATTAGCTCTGAAACAGTCACAGTTCCATCAGATTTGAGAAGATTTTGGCCAAGGGAATGCTCTACAACTATGAGAATCCAGCCAGCTGTTTCTGAATCAAGAGTATTTTTTTCATTAAATTAAAACTTCTGACAGGTATGAATGAGACTGTGCAACATTCCTCTGCCTCAGACAGCAAGCTGGATGGTCCTAGAGCTGTGATACAATTAATGTATGTGATGTATGTACGTGTGAATTCCAGTTCATCTGTCAGCTACTGAAGCAGTGTAAAAAAGCTCTAGGCTCCTGAAAATGAACATGCTATAGATACAGTTAAGCAAATGACTACCTACCTTTTGGGAAAGATAGGTTAATCCTTCAGCGGGCTTCAGAATTAAACTGAAAAGCTATCTTGATTTTTTTTTTCTCTCCACTAGAGCTGGAAGTTGTGAATCTGATAGAAGGCATGTCCCCTGACAAGATTTTAATCTCTCTGATAAATGTAATTGTGTTGACATAATACGTTCACATCTCTACAAAGCATTTCACTTAATGCCACATAACAGTCTGATTTTAAAATTTTGGCACTACTTACAAATTAATTTTGTCCATATCAAACTGATTGAAAACATCCATATGGTCAGTGGAGTCACTGGGACATACGGATGTTTGCAGGAAAGAGAAAAGAAAAAAAATCCTGGATGATGTTATTATGTTATTTCCACATAGATGGAAAAGCAGTTTATCAGACACTAAGCCAAAGCAATTAACATTATAAACAATAAGCTCATTATTGATGGAGAAATGGCCTTTGATTTAATGATAACAAAAAGGTGCTCCTACTCTGAAAGACCAGAAAGGACCTTTGTGAAATCAACTTCTAAATTTCTGCATAAGGCAAGCTAATAAAATTCCCTGTTTTCAATCACGACTGATGCAAGGTGCTTCAGAAAACCTGCATTCTTGACTTAAAATTGCCAGTGATGGAGGCTCCAGCAAAGACTTCATAAATTGCTCTATTGACTAATTGTCCTCATTTGTTTTAACAAAAAAAGCCAAAGTCTCAAAATGCAGCAATAATCCTCATATCTAGCCTAAATGGAGCTATGTTAAAACCTCCAGTTTTTGGTCTGGTAGCATTATCTGCTTGACAGGGGAGCTCTCGCTACAGTCAGTGGTGTCACAGCAAAAGTGATGGAATAAGCATGAGGCAGTACATAGCAGCCTCTGTGACTTCCAGTACAGGAGTCCCTTGCACTCTTCCTGTCTTCTGCAAGGCAAAATAATGTGAACTGATGAATCCTAAGATGCATTTGCTACAGCACATTGCTTCTTGAGAGGCCAGAGTCACATAGCAGGAAAAAAAAATCCTTCACTTTGCCTTCCCCTAGTGCCAGAACTCCTCACACCTGGCCAGGAGAGCAGAGGTCTCACATGATAAACATTGATTTTGACACTGACACAGACGTGCTCTTTCCATTGCTTGTTATACAGGCAGATGAACTAAAGGACTGCCTATATGAGAGTTAAAATATATGTCTGCTCTTAATAGAGGAACATGTGCCAAAACTGTGTAAACTTCTTAACTGATCTAAATGATATGAATAATTCCTCTAAAAGCATTGTGTAACCCACTGAAATCCAAAATCTATACACTTATCTCAGAGAATAAATGTACTGTCATAACCCATCCTTTTTAGATAAGGAAATAACAAATAACTTATCATCAAATACATTAACAGTATAGAAATGCTCACTGTGAACTTATTGACTGAACCTCAAGATGGCAAAACCAGCACACCAAAGTGAGAGACTCAAAGCCTAGAAGAAGCAAACAGAATTATGTTAATAACTATTGACAAGGGCAAAGAATTTTATATTGCACAGAGATTTTCTAATTTGTTAACCCAACTTGGCAATGTTGACAACAATTACATTACTAGACAACATTATCTCATGAAATGTCTGTTGTGTTGCTTTGAACTCACACATTTGACTGTTCCCTTTTACATAACAACAAAAAGGACATTTATTTAAAACTCCAAATACTATTTCGATCTTTGTGATATCAAGTTAGAAGAAATTACATTCCTTTAAACTACCGTATTTGTAGTTATTAATGGACATAAGTAAGCCTTCATTATTTCTAAATTGGTTAAAAGCAACCATAAAACAATGTATGTGCATTAAAGCATATTCCTGTAAATTAAATTTAACATTTCAACCACAAAAATACACCTTGAACTCAACACAGAACAGCTATGGTGATCTTATATATTACCATTGTAAGTATTCTCTTTTGAACTCTTTAAATATTCCCCAAAAGTCAAAGTCTTTGTCATAAATCATGAGGGCATTTGGTTTTATATTGATCTTCAGTGAAGCTGGTTATCTACAAGACAGTATAGTCTAAAGCTTTATGAAGAGTTCAGATATACCAGAGACCTCATTTTTTGACTGGTAAAATAGCAATAAAAAATTTGTAGTGCTTGTTGCCTTGCTGAAATTCTGATGTAGTTAGACTTGCATAGGTTGGTTTCCAAAGCTCTTAGGAATTTAATAGGCCCCATTTCTGTGAGCTATAAAACCACTGCCTGAGCTGATTTTTGGCACGTTGTTCTGAAATGCAAATAATTTGGCTCGGGGAGAATACAATGAACGGCAAAATGGATGAATTACCAGGGAGGTAATTGCTTATAACAGATTAATGGGCATGCCTAATATTTCTATAAACTTAATGTCTCTCAATGCATATAAAGTGTCAGCAACCTATTTTTGCCACATATTTTTTCTCTGAAACCCACTATGGAAGTGGCTTCACCCTTGCTGCTGGAACTGCTCTTGTAATTAATATTAATACATACACCTTGGTCTTTCATCAGGGGTCTTGTTTTAGAAATGGAAAAGCAGAGGTGATACAATGGCACATAGCACAATGCACCATGAAATGTTTGCAATTTCCCATTTGGTCAGTAGCTCACACAGCTATTTGACACTATCGTGAAACCTTTGAGGCTTTTTATATGTGTTGTTTCATACACTTGTCAAACAGCCTTTTTAAAGAACATCTGAGAGAAGCAGAGGCCTGACAAGAAGCAAAATGATTTCAGGTATGTTCCAGTCAAGAGATTGAAAATCGTATTTTTGAAGCATCAGAGGAAAAGCAATACATTCACATATTTCATTTTCAACACATTTGAATCCTTGTCAACACAGTGTTCTCAAATCTATCTTTATGGCACTTCTTTCTTCTTCCAGAAAGCCTCCCTATACATTTTCATTATGTTTTCTGCCCCTCCCCACCAAATTCAGGCAAGTCACATGCCTAGAGAGACTTTTGGGTTGCCGTGCTTGATTAAGAAACCACCCTTCTTGTCTCAAAGCTGCTGCTGCTACCCTCAAATCTTCAAAATTCTCAAAATTCTGTGGCATACAGAGAACAATCACTTTGGTGTGCTGACCATCCTGATGTCATGCTGCTTTCTAATAAACAACCCACTCTGATGTAAATCAGAGTAAACTTATAGTCTGTAAGGAGATTAAAAAAAAAAAAACTCAAAAAGAAGAATTGTTTGATGGCTTTCAGTCAAACTATTTATCCCAGCACTTCCTACAGCAATTTAAGTATTCACACTAGTGTGTTTTCTCTGGCAGCAGCCACTTTGAAACAGGATGCTTTTGTGTAAAAAGTGATTGCTTTAAAAAGGCATTCACATAAACAGGTGGGAAAAGAAATAGGACAGCACTTAGATGTATAACTGGTATAAAACAAGAAGCTGTGAAAGGCTGTGATCAGCTTGGAGGTATTAAAGCAATCTTAAAATTGGAGCCGCCAAATCATATCATGTTTGTGCTCATCAGCTGGGAGTCATTTAGGGTGATCTTGATAATACTAATCCTTTGGGAGATGTTTATTGAAAGAAGAGTCCAAGCAAATTTATCCATTTTGAATTTAAAATTGATGAGGGGAGCAAATAAGCACACCTGCTATGAAGGCATGTGGAACAAGCACTATGGCATGGGCAGCACAGTTAGGATTTGGGGCATCTCCGTATCTGCCCAGCTTGGAGAGAATAAGACAAAATTCTGGACACATGAGCTCTCCCTTGAAATATCCATCAGAAAACTGGGCTCTATTTCCTTATGTTCTGAGCACTCAACTTTTTTTTTATAAAAAGCTTTGAGATTGTTAAACTATAGAGGAAATTAAAATGCAGCTCAGGGGCTAACATTCTTTTAGGCTTTCTTTGTGAGGATCCAGAAGTGTTACTTAAGTGTCCATGAGTTATTACTCATCAACCCTTATGAAAATAATTGTGTATTAGGCCAGTTTTGAGGATGAGAAAAAGACAAAGGTTAGGGTTGGTTTATATTTCACTAATACTGATGTATAATGAGTTTAACAGGAATACAATGCCCTTCATATAACCAGGATAGCTCTCTATTAATGTTGGTATGCACACAGACATTCAGACAAAATCAGGAGTGTGGTGGAAACAATGAAACATTTAGTCCTGAATTTCTCTCCCCTAATTTCAGGTAGCAGGATTCTCAATTATCTGGGCAAAATAAGTTACACTTCATTATGTGACAAATGCAAACAAAAATTTCCTTTTCCTTTGTATCTTAGGTCGAAAAATCTTATTTTATCTACATGAAACCAGCCATTAAAATAACTGTTCTTGGGGATTTTTTAATTCTACCTGAGCCTGCTTATGCTTTCTCTCCTGTTCCGTAGCCTCCTCAAGCTTAGATTCTTTTCTTTATTATACAGAAAGAAGCTTGGCTTTTATTAAAGAGGAGTCCTTTCCTGCTGTACTCAGTTTGTGTTGACACCAAATCCACAGCTGAAACAGTTCCAGTTGGCCAAGTAATAAATAAAATATCTTAACCAACTCTCTCATTACAAAAAATAAAACTATAAGGTATTGATGTAGGCAAAGACTGGTATCAGCGTAATACCCTTATTGGTATACCCCACTATGACTTTTTCCAAAGAAGAATCACACAGGTTTCTTAAGGACTGAATATGCATATCTTGTGACCTGTTTGACTAGATAAACAGCACCATTTCCTAGGACAATTCATTAGAACTACATTTCATTTTTTCTGTCTGTGGTTGAAGCAAAAAGCAGACTTCTGCCATCAGGCTTCCACAGCTGTGGGACAATATCATATCTGAAAACTGGAGGAGAAGCAAATTCAGGATTAGTGAAGACCTGGGGATTTCAAAAACATTGCCCATCACCTCTGCTGGAGCTCTTTCTTAGAGAAGTGTTATTACCAAACTGAACATAAACAAATCATTCTATGAAACTACTTGCAAGACATGAACCTTCAGGTGTGGCTGTAAAATCTACAATTGCAATTTAGGTTGAAGAGTTCTATGATTGTAATTAAACTCTAATTCCAAGACAGGAGAGGTGAATTGTCATGTTCTCCACATGGTATTTAATTTTCAGATGCTGTTATTTCACCTTTTTCCACTGGAGGAAACACTCTAGAGTACAAATTATCAAAAGAGAGCTATAATTTTGGATCTGACATAAAAAAAAATATGGGTGACTCATAGACACTATGCATCTGTTATCACAACCCTAAACACATGATTATCCGGTATATTGAACTTAGAGTTTCAAGCAGAGAAAGCTGCAGTTTCTCCTTTGAATTACATTTTAGGTTGGGTAAATAATCACAGGCACACTTTTTCAGCTTATTACTACAATCAAAGTTAAGCATGAAGCACTTGGCAAGTGGCAGGTGTCTTTTCAAGAATCAAAATGATGTGGGGTTGAGAGCTAAAACCCAAGAATTTCACAATAGGATAGAAAATAGATCTAATCTTTCAGTAAACCACTGAATATGATACAAAGCCCATAATACTTCCTTAAAAATGAGACTCAGAACTTGAGGCAAATTTTCTAAAATGTAAAGAATTGGGGTGTTGACAGAGATAGCAGGATGTTATTTTTAGAGTTTTTAAAGAATCGATCTTGTAACTGATGTTAGCTAATGTTTTTACAAATTACATCACTGAAAGAAAATTATTTTCAATGAAGTTTCCTGGTGACACAAAATTTAAAGAGAATACACATGTACATCATATCTGAAGAGAAGTGTGAGTTCAAGGAACAAGCAAAATAAAAAATTTCAGACAAAATACAAATTTACATCCACAAAATCAGATTTTAGCGATTATGACAAAAATTTCTGAAATTTTCTGAGCTATAAACAATATAAAAATAAGCTGTCAGTCTAAAACTAGTTAGGATACCTACTTGTTAGATACTTCTGGAAGTAAAAACAGTTTTTAATATTCTAGTAATTATTATTTATATAATTTATTTATGCTTTATAGACATTCAGTGATTAGTGTTTTGGTCTAGTTTTGTAACAGCAAATTGTAACTTGAACATTTTTAATCACAATTCATATCTATTTTTTGGCTGATTTTCTTTGGAAATAAGACTTACATGATAATGTGATCTGAGTGTCTTCCCTAATGAACTGTGGCACTGTTGGTCATTTTCCTGTCCAAGAAGAAAAAAGAGTTGACACTTCAAAGATGATTATGCTCTTACTGCCCTGACAAAAAAATAGATGGCCAGAAAGATAACAGAGTTTCTTGAAGTGTGAAGCCCTGATCTCACACAGCAAATCTGCAAGGCAGAAAGACCTTATAAAATCCCCAGCTGTAGGAAAAGTTTCATGTAGTACTTGCAGTCAAAGTACCTAAGACTTCAGTCATGACATGACATGACTTCAGTCCTGGAGAAACATCACTCATTTTGCAAAAAATATGGTCAATATGTTAAAACACAAGAAGACGTACAAAATCAGTGTCTCAGTCATGTAAAATTGCCACCAAGAGGTGAGTGCTGGTGCTCATTCCAGGACAAGTGAAGCACTTGTCTGCGTGAAAGATTTAAGAAATTATGATTTAATCCTCACTTGGAAGAGGGCGTTTCAACATTTCAGTGCCTTAGAGGGAAACAGTAACAGCAGACTGAACAATGTGTATCATATATCAACATATTCACTGCTGCACCTATTTGTATTCTGTGTGCTTTGCATGCTGCTTTCTCCTAACCATTTAAAGTTGGAGACCTGCCCGGGGCTCTTCCTTTCTTCCCACATGGCACTGGAAACAAAACATGGCAGGGAGGGTGGGAGGATGCCTAAATTTTCTGTTATCTAATCTAATATTTACACCATTGACTTACAGTGTTTGTATAATAACCTCATAGCTACTGTAAGCTATACGATGCTCTGGGATTTTTTTTAATTATTTTCAATTTTTAATGGTATAAAACTAAGGGAAACTGTTTTGTAAAGTATAGTATGATATCTGAATAGGGAGGAACAAGTTAAAGAAACAGGTTAATGTATATCTGAATTTTGGAAGTTAAAAGGGTGGACAGGAAGGGTCAGTATCAGCTTCTTACAGCGCAGAAAGTACAAAAAATAATCACCCAAGTTAATATATATGTACTTTTTAAGAATCCAATCGGCCTTCAAAGTTACAGGACAAGTGACTACCCAAAACAGAGACTGGGATTACCAGGCAGCTTTTTAGTAAAGGGAGTATTTCTAACTCATCCTCAAAAGCCATTGTTGCATATAGAGGGAAGAGGAAAACCTCATGAGTACACTTTGTGAGGTGTTTACCCAGAGATGGGACAAAACTAAAAATTACACAGTAAAGAGCTCTTGTAGCTTACCAGCCAAGAGATCTTTTTACAATTTTCTAGAATTCTGTGTGGAAGATACAGGAACAGCTCATGAGATTTATGTTTTCAAATATATTTTAAATTGTGTTTATAACCTGTAATTAAAAATTTTCCATTCCTGAACAAGCATCATCTTTTCTTTCTTGCACCTGACAGGTCTTGAAAGAATGTCCATGTAAAGCTAAGAAAGTTATGACACATACCCCTTCGGGGAAACAAAACTAATTTATGTAATGTCTTGGTGATGATGATGGTGAGAAAATACATATTAGTCAGTCAATTATCAGTGAGGGGGTTTTGCCCCTGCAAAGACTAGGGTAGAGATCAGTGCTTCTGGGGATCTGAGGAAGAATTTATTTAAAAAGCCTGATTCAGAGTGCATAAATTGACGTAACACAGGGAAATGATCTAAGAGAAAATGAAGGTTTATAATGGTGACACAGTCAAAAAATAAGATTAACACACTGTAGAACACTTTAAAAGAGTGGTAAGGTCCCATAGCTAGCACTACAACAACAGCTCGGTGAGGCCAAATACTATGATTTGCATTGAAATGGTATGAAAAGAAGATGGTGTAATAGTTCTGATACCAGGATGTTAGGAACCTGTGGAGCAATTCATAAATTTGGGACAGATTCCCTATGTTTGCTTTTGGACCACATCTATAAGGTGCCTCCATCCAAAATTAGTCCCCTCAAACTAATCCTGAGGGTGCTTAAAACAGCCGACTGCCTATGTCTTGATGAACACATGAATTTAAGTACCTGTCCCAGCTCTTAGTCTCATTCAGGCCATAGTCCAGCACAGCTCCCTCGCTGTCCCACTCACAGCACAGCAGATATTCTCAAATAAAACCAGTCAAATAACAAAATCAAGCCACAGAAGGATTCCACCTCTGTTAACTCACTTGTATCCACCTAAGGTGCACAGAATTTATCCTGCTTACCCACTCCTGTAGGAGGGTACCTTTAACACACAGCTCACTTAAAATTTCTTCAAATTAAGGACGTTGTCAGACCTTCTTATTAAATCTACACTTTTCAAGGAACAAGTTGGAAAAAGGAGACCCTAACCCAGCACATGTTCCCAGCATTTTCTCTTGGGTACTCAGCAACTGGAGTCCAGTACTGACCTCTCTCAGGGAAAGATCAGAGGTACTAAGTTATAAAATCATTTTCACCCTTATTTGCCATGGTCTGGCAAGCACTTCCTTAACTTAAATACTGTGGAAGTGTGATACAAGGAATCCAAAGCTATGCTCATACTCAGACCAAGACAACTCTCCTGAGGGCTTCTGCTCTCCTCGCAAACTGCCTTTTCCCATGTCCTAAAGCTTACAGTAAACTCCCCAGCACGAAACAGCGAGCTGCAGTAAAGCCACACAATCCTCTGCACAGATGGCCAATGACTCCAGATGACTTTTCTGGGATGCGACTGGGACATAGGTAAATATCCCTATATTTGCTGCCCCTACTAGCAATAGAAATACCAAATAGGTATTGCCAGATTCCACTGTGCAACTGCATTCCTTATAAGAATCAGTTTCCACTGAAAATGTTTGGATGGCCAAAGCAACAAACTCCTTAACTCAGACCTGATGCAGTCCCTGAAGGATTCATGGTTGCCACTTTTTTCATTCCAGCTGCTTCCTTGTTCAGCACAAATGCAATGAGTAGGCATAAGGGGGCCAAAAAACCTTCATCACCTTCTGTAATTGAGTCCTATCTCTTAGGTACCTTGGTACCAGTCACCTTGGGATTAACGATTAGCCCACAACAAAGCAGCTGAACTTTAATTCCCTTGCTCATGTGAATAAAGCCCTTGAGTCCATGATTAAATCAACCTATTTTTCAGACACTCAGAAGCTGTGAAGCATGTTTTATAACACCAGCTAAGCAAACTACACAAAGGTTTTATTTTCATTCAAAGCCTCTGTAATGTGGTGTTTCTTTTTCATGGGAGAGACTGAATTGCTAGCTATCCCATCTTTACTTGCCAGTGTCAATATTTTCTTCAGTTTAGAAAAAACTGCAGCTCTAAGTAATTGAACAAATCTGATGAATATCCCATGTGTACCTCCGAGACTAGAGATAATTAAACATTTCCTTTTTCTATAATAAAAAACACCTATTAAAAAGATAATTCTGATTTTTCAAACACAGAGATTTTTCTGCATTTTGGATAGATTCATGATCAGCTATATTCTTGCAAAATACTACAACATCACTACACATGTCTTTGTACTTCCGTACAAGCTGATAAACCAGAAAGGCAAAGTTGAAACTTGAAATACATGGAGTTATTTGTCTGTGGCTCTAAACATCTTCCATAGTGAATATTTTTCTGCTTAATATGATCCAAAAGTCCACTAATCGTGAAAACCACATCTGTATTTCTTTAAATGTCATTCTTTTAACTAGGGAATTAGGCAACAACACCTGCTCTTACATGGATTTGTAAAATGAGATGGGCAGAAACTTCTACATTCACGATACAAAATAAGCGGCTTTTTCCAGATGTTAAACTATATTCTTGATTTCTTATCTTTGCATTAATGCCCCAAAGCGGTAATTCAAGTGTTAATAAAGACAAACATGACCATTAGAGATAATGCAGACCTCTTCTTAAACTGTTTTTGGTGGGAGGACTTCGTGTTTTCCCCACAGATGCGGCTCTCACAACTCAAATATCCTGATTGTTGGCAGATTGTTTATATCATAGCACAGCTACAAGGATAAACTCCTACAAGGAACTTCACCAGT
The DNA here is from genome assembly GCA_013397135.1 of Pachyramphus minor. Classification (NCBI taxonomy): domain Eukaryota; kingdom Metazoa; phylum Chordata; class Aves; order Passeriformes; family Tyrannidae; genus Pachyramphus; species Pachyramphus minor. Next base: position 435,264 of record VYXB01009657.1, read on the forward strand.
GTCTTTGGATCATCGTTTTTAGTCCATGTTCTGAAACCATTCCTTGCAAAAACCTGAAGTCAGTGAGTGAATAGTTATTTTGCTTCATGGAAAAAATACTCTGTGTTCCCCTAATATTATATTTAACTATACTGTAAATTTCTACTACAGAGGAATCTTTCTGGGAGATAAAGTGCAACAAGAGGCTTCAAACAATTAATTGGCTTTATTAGCCTGGACATAATCCAGCTCTCTACAGTTTGGGGTTTTTTTGCTTACAGGAAACACACAAAGTATTTTTCATTGTACCTGCTTCTCCACGGTCCCAAATTAATTGAGCCAATGTCTCACAAATTGCTTAATTGGCTGAACATTCCTAGCCTTCTGATTTTAATCAGGGACACATGGTGCATATCAATATCCTACTTCATTACGCCTGAAGAAGATCCAGACTACTGTCCATTTTCAATTAAATTGTATTTTAAAAGAACAGCAACTTGACGGTTTGGAATACCACATAATAGGTTTAAAAACTTAAGCTGCTTTTTTTTCCCCTGGAATAGCTAACTAACAAACAGAAACAAGTACCCCTTACTGCAGTATGTCATCAAGGAGCAGCCTTTGACACAGTGCTCCATGCATTGGCTATGCCTTGTGATAATAATAACACCTGAAAAAGAATCAACTGCAAAAGAGTACAGACTTGTGTATTCTTGAAGCTTCCTATTAACATTTTTTTAATAGAAGGGCCTAAAAGCCACAAGAAAAAAAAAAAAAAACAAACAAAAGTGTGTGTATGATCACAAACAGCAGAACACGCAGCTTTTGATTTGTATGACACCAATTTATATGGTCAATTCTATTAACTTTTCTTTAATTCAGACACTGACTGAAACATCTGTTATTCTACGACTCTCATGACATCCCTGAAAGGCCATAAAACAGCCAAGAAGACTTTGCCATCAGCATAATTTTCCTGTACTTCAGATTACAGGGGTTCTTTTTGTCTACCTGTGATGACAGCAGTTGTTAGTCAATATAGTTCTGTGTGTGAGGCAAAAGGAGAACTGAATTAGGAACAAGATATTAAATTGACAAAGACAGCATTGGTCAGGAACTTTTAGCTATTACATGAGATTTCATAAGCATCCTGTTAAAGACTGAATAGAAAACATGAGAGATTGTTACTGTAATATATCAGCAGTTCTGGGGAAGCTGAGACAAAAAAAAGATCATGCCCCTCCAGCACGTGCTGGCCATGTCATTGAAAACCTCTTTTAAGTTGATGTGTTGTGTTGAACAGCTGGCTCATTAAAGTACACTCATCTTTGTAACAATAAATATCTCTAATTCGTGTGCCCTGATGTTTAGGAATAATATTTTTCTCCAGATTGAATGTCACTGTGGCTCATGTAGGTGGAAAGAGACAAAGCGCTACCACATCTCTAGAGCTCAGGAACACACACAGTGTGCTTGTTCTTCACCAAATGAGATGGAAACATAAAACAAAAGCAAATGTAACAAGAAAACTCTGAAAAAAAAATCAAATTATTCACTAAGAATAATAGCCTAAACAAATGGTACAAAGCATTTATGCAGACCAGGGTCAGAAGTGATTTTAGTTTACATAATTGATTATTAGATACTTTAAATGTCCTTGACCTATATCAATACAACTGTTCTCTCACCTAAAAGCATAAACAATCCCCTAACACTCTCCAGCTAGGACTTCCTCTGGCAGGAGCAAGAAAACTATGTTTAATTCAGGTATAAATCACTTTCTCTTTATTAACCGGTTCTTCAGTGAAAGTCAATCCATTCTTTTTGGAAGTACACTTCCTTCAAACAGTCCCCCAAATGTAGCCAAAAAGGCTACTAAAGAAAAAGGCAACAAAATTAAACCTCTCAGAATATTAATAGAGCATCCTCTGGGGACCTGGGTAATCAGAAGCCTAACTTTAAATATTCTAACTTAAGTGCTTGGAACTACAATTCTGTTTTGTTGCTGAGAGAGGGGCATTTGGACTCTTGATAAAGTTAGTCTTTGTGAATGCTAATTCTTCTGTCCCACCTGCCTTCAAAACACAGACCTTCAAAACCCTGGTGTGGACAGTTTTCCAAGCTTAAGCCAAAAATATTTGTCAATAGTTCAGCTAGACTGCCAAAGGCATAAGGGTCCAGGAGGAACAGCTATTCTTTTTCATTCTTCTCAGGTACTCTCTCATGAGCAACTAACCAGATGTATCCAGATCCCACAGCAGCCAGATGACGCTAATTACATCCAGGCTAGACAGAAGGTGCAATTTTTAAGTGAAGGTAATTAGGGATTTCAAATATTTACCAGATAATATAGTGATTTTCTGTCACTGGAAGTCTTGAAACAAAAGGTAGTGTCATTCTGAAAGCTGTGTTTCTTGTCTCAAGAAGAACTTATGCTGGAATTATGGAGTTCACTTCTTTGGTCCTGCTAGTACAGAATGAGACAACTCTAATGGTCTCTTCTAGCCTCTAAATAAGTGAATAAAGAAATAGCAAATGTTTCCATGACTAGCCAGGAAAAGATATTAAAGACAAATAATTAAAAATAAAAATCTTGGGTTTGTCTACTAACATTCAGAAGTAGGACAAAATGAACATTTGAAGTAATAATTATAATTGTAATAATTATAATTGTAATTAAAAAGCAGAAGAAAAATATAAACAACAAGAAAGCAGAAAACTTCTACCAGCACTTGGCCATCTACTTCAGCCCCATGCAGGGCATTACTTTCTATGTGTTTTACTGTTTTGTCTGATTTGTCCTAAAGGTCACAAAGCAAGTTTTGTCTCCTGCATAGGGCTATTGGATACCTGAATAGATTTCATTATAATGGCTACTTCTCTGACATTCAGTTGACATTTGACTGCTCATGACTTCTCCTGAGCAACTTCTTGTGACAAAAAATGTGTGCAGATCTATCTAGGAATACACTGCATGTGTGGCAGAGAGTAGGAAAAAAATCTCAGATGAAAGCAACATCACAATCATCTCTGACATGACCATTTTCACACATTTTAAGTGTTAGAATACACACTCAAAGGCTTAAAGTAGCACTAGTTTAACTCCTTTTCAATACTAAATGAGAAGACAGTAAATTCAACTATGAGATTTTTAATGTAGTGTTTCGAGCAGAGAAAGTGACTATGGAGAAAAGTGAGATTACCTAAATACATACAAAAGCACACAACAGACTTGGGTGAGTGGCTCCACTTCTTTTATCTTCACTGCATATACAAATCAAGTGATGCATAAAACGAAATAAAAGGAGTCTTACCAAAGTTTTCAATTGCAAACATTTCCCCCAGAAAAACAACATACTCAGCCAGGAAAACTTCATCACACTGTGGTTTGTATCATCACTGCCCATCCTTTGCCAAAGAGACATTCACCAAAATGAATTTCCCTCCTTTTCTGAGCACTTGAGGACACCAGCTTCTGAAATTACTCCAAAAGTTTGGAAGATCATAATTGCCAGTTTGGGCCACAAGCCCTGCAAAGGACTTGCCATTTGTCTTGGGTTCTTGGCCTCCTTGCCAAGTCAAGCACCTTGAAACCGTCTAATTTGTTTCGCTTCACCTTAGACAAATTTAAAAATAAAAGCCATAAAATTTATTCCTGCAAAATAAAATATTATGTTCTTGATTATGAAACTGGAAGCACATTTTAAAAAGTAAAGCATAAAATAAATAAATTGACATTTAAGACAAACCTGACATAAGGGTTCTTTCTTCCCTTAAATACATTCAGTGGAAGTTCAGTACCTTCTAAATAAAAGCTAAATATCTGAGCTTCAGCATTCACAGTCCCATCAGAAGCAGTGGGCAAACTACAAACTGAAAAAACACCACTCAGAAGAACTGTCTTTCAGAAGGGGACTTCTTTGAGCTATTATTCAGAAATAGAAGCTAAAAGGGCAGCAGCTCAGTAGCATGTGTTTTCTGAAACATTTTCATTTCAGCTTGGAAGCCAGCAACCTATCCTTCATAAATATGCCCTTCTAATTTTAATATTATGTCAATTTTCTTGAAGACTATTTCTGTCATATTAATAGCACTGATGGGAGTGCCAGTCCTTATAAAGGACTGTCGGGGGAGTGCAGCTGTCTCCAAACTCAAGAGATACCCAGACTGCACAAATTACTTTCATATTAATGTTTAAGTACTTGAAGTATATCAAGTGATGTATTAAGTACTCAAATGTACTCACATTTCTAACTGTGCCAAACACCACTTAAACTAAATTCTTAGTCTTTGTAAACCAAGTATTCCCTTCCCTTTAAAGCTTAAATCCACCAGTCTCAAAGCACTACTAGCTTCATAGAGAGCACAGTGGAGTTTCCATTTTCTCTCATAAAAACAAATAGTGCTATTTCCTATTTTTCTCAGAGATGCAAAGGGCACGCTCAGCTCTCTCAACTGCTTTGGGGATTTAAAACCCACAACACGTGTTTCTCTGGAAAATCTTCTAACTAATAAGATTAGTTAAAAGCTGACCAGTTAAGAGCAAGGGCATGAATCAACAAAGAGCAAGGGCATAAATCAATAACCTAATAAGTCAGGACTCCTGCTCCTATGCCTGGATTCCAGTAAAGAAGAATATATCCTCGGCCACTGGGGAAAACACAGAAAATTTCTCAAGGAAGAAAAGAAAAATCAAATCCATCCTTTCCATGGAATACTCCTATCCCTATTAGTGAGGTTTCAGCATCTTCAGTTAAAATTCTTTTTTCTTCAGTTTGAAACAGCTGTGGGACAAGGGACAAAGAACCCTCTCCCAACACCATGGGGGGCTGCCATACTCACTGTTGTATTGCTTGTGCCACCTCCTGGTTCTGCCTTCCAGTTGAGAGGGTGGAAGGGAGGATGGCATCAAACACTATCAACCTAAATCAGGGGTGGATAACCAGTAGGTCCTTAGATGTCATCACAGCCCTCAGTTTCTGTGTTGCAATTTGCTCCTTCTGGGAAGAAGGATTAGGAGAACCAGCTGCTCAGCCACTGAAAACATAGCTAAAGGCATAAATCCACTTCTTGATCAATATGACTTTGATGACTGTTAACCATGATCAATCCTATTCCCCCCTCAGGTACCTGATGACAACCAGACTTTCAGTGAATAAAGCTGCCAAATTTATTATAGAACGGTATTGCCCTCCTGTGGCCAAATACTATTCCAAAGAAACAAATCTTGCGAGGTTTCCTCTTTGTTTTTTTGTTTGTTTGTTTGTTTCTCATGCACACCCTCAGATACACCGGGCACGCTTTCTGAAGGGAACCGACAACTAAGAGATTCACCTCCAAACCCCTCCAAAACCTAGATCCAGAGCTGGTTTTGGTGTGTTAAGGCCTAGCAGCTGAACAGAAAAAGTAAGCAGTAGACACGATGCCAGTCCCTCTGACTTCTTACATTTCTCCTGATGATGCTATTCACATCAAAAATTATGATTATCTGCATTCATCTTCATGGTGATGTTTAATAGTGACAGCATTTCTTTCTGTCCATTATCAACTAATCAGTCCTCTTCTACTTTAGGTTTACTGCCGTCTTTAATAATCCAAAAGCAGAACATGCTCCCTTTCAGAGTAAGAGATTCTCTATTCCTCCGCTGGGAGCAGGCATGGGCCTTCCAGACCTCACCCAAACCCATGTAAGTAAACTGGTTTTCTCTGACTTAAAAGTCTTTTGGATCAGGTCCTGAGTGACTTAGCAAACATAACGTAAGAGTCTGCAGCCACACCCAGCAATAACAGAGACTACCATGTAGCTCAGGGACTGACACAAGCTCCCCATGGCAAAACCCAAGTCCCCAGGCTACAGAATTGATGTGTAAAGCAGAAGAGATCATCCCACCTTGAATACATAAAAATCTCCATAATTTAGCTAAACAATATAGCTTGACCAACACAATTACAACCTTTTCATGGGTAAAACACTTGGAGACAACAAAAACTTCTTAAATGTTGATGCATCACACAGCTGAGAGAAAGCCATTGAAATAAGGAATTTATATAAATGGCAAGAAAAATGTCACTTAAAGCAGTCTAAATTCTTCACCATTATGCCAAAGTGTTATTGAAAATCAAGTTAAAGTTATTTGCACATTACATATACCATGGAACGTGCTTGACCCAACCTATTTCACCTGTCAATAATATTTCATGAGATAACATGACTCAGCTTTTCTGTCCAAGTGTTAAGGCTGAAGAAATAAGGACAAGCAACTCCATCTTCCTTTTCTGATTGCCACCCATGCAGTACAAGAATGACTTGCCTTTCCTTCTCACAAATAGTCTTTTTCCAACAGACACTCTCAGTTCTGCAACAAATGTAAACAGAGTATTTAAAGTAATTACCATGACAGAATTTTAAACTTTTCACCATGACTATGCCTGTTCAACCCTTGTGGCTTTTCTGAGACATGGGACAGAAATAATCCCATGTGATCAATACCCTTGATATAGCAAAAGATTCACTAAAAGATCACTAAATCGATTATAAAAAAATGTGGCAAATACCCACTTTCTAGAACCCATTTGTGTCATTTTTAGGGTGCAGTTATAAGAAGAAAGTCCTCTATGAACTTTAGTAGCTCAGAATCAATTCCAAGAAAACATGTGTCTTTAATTAAGTATTACTTCAATTTATACATATGTTTCAGTATTTTCTACACTAGATTTTTGTGTTCTTCACTCCAATTGAAGAAACCAGTTGCAAATAACCCATACAACCAGAGAAATTTAGGGAACACATCTGTGCTCAAAATACTCAAGAATATTATAAGCTGTTTCTGGAAAAACAGATGATGAATAGGAATCCTGGGCCACTGCTAACTTCCTTGGCCATAATGATAGTTTTTCAATGCTCTGGAATGCAGCTAACAATGCACATTCCACAACACACTTTTGTTCTGACTAAAATAAGATCGAATCTGATTAAAATTTAAAAAAAAAACCACAGATTTTTTTTTTTCAGATAAGTATGGACATAAAATTTTATTTGCTATTCAATTTCTGAACAGTTACATATCAAGAGAAACAGTATCTGCTTAGCATTAAGTTCCAGAAGGATCTATAGAATGTGATGAAAAATGAGGATGGGTACATTGAGAGAGAGATGGTTGGATAAGAAATAACTCTCAACCTCTTGGAAATATCTGATATGGATTTTTACCTGTGGTTGCCTTCCAAGAAAATTTTGTACTGACCAAGCATATAGAACTGCAGCCTGGAAGGAAGGAGAATGTTTGAAAAGGTTTTAGCAACAAGGTGGCAGTAAACACAGCTCACTTGCTCATTAATTCTGTGTAATGCATGTTTAGAGATACAGGCTTATTAGCATCTGGTTTAATCGGGCAGATCATCCATGTCTTCTGGATGCAGGTACAAAACACTCAGCATTTTTCCAACTCCAGCTCCATTGCTGCATTACAGCACAGATGTCCACTGGCCACATCTTTCAGCAACATGTCCTGTGGCACAGGTGAAGAGGGACATTCAGATTTCTTCTGGGAACCCTGGAGACATCCTCCGTTTCCTCTTGTGCATCTTTTTCCTAACTCTGTGGCAACAAAGAACCATATTTGGATCTTGCCACTCACTCCGAAGTGCAGCAAATTTTTGGTTGCTCGCTTTATTTTTCCATCTTTTCTGCTCAGTTTTTGTTTTGGATGCTATCTAGAAAAAATACAAACAGAAATTATTAAGTGGCTCATATTCAGATTTTTATTTATTTATATTTTTGGCTGGTAAATTTCTCATCTGTAGTGCTCGATGTTAGTTATGTCACATTTAGCACTACCCAGAATTATTCTTTTCATTTAACCACTTTTCCCCAGAAAACAATTTTCTTGACAATTACACTGATTTCTTTTTTTATTGGTAGTCCATCTTGCAGAAGCAACGGAATCCAACAGAAAAACTGGAGATAACAGGATGCCACCAGCTACTGCAAGCTTCCCTGCCTTTCTTCTTGCATTTTGGCCCAGGTTATAGCAAAGAAAGTCAGTTTATCACCCCTCCTATTTCTCTCACTCACCATTTACCTCATATTTGTATGCTCCATACTTCTTGCTCTGTTGTAAAACCCTACCTGCACTTCTTCATAGGCAAGGAGCAGGTCTTTTCTTCTGGGTCATAAGTTATTTTTCAAGCTGTTGTACCAAAACTATGAAAATTGCTCTCATTCTTGAGAATGGTGTGACATAGTCTCCCTCTACAATTATTGTCCTTTTGGGTTCATTACTCTCTTGAGCAGAAATTCAGCCACTGCTACTCAGCCTTTTTATATTTGAATGCCTCATAGCCAAGAAGGATAACAAAATACCCTGAAATCAGTGATTGACTGCTAAAGTCCTTCTAACTCAACAGTGGTCTCTCCCTCCTTGAGGAATTCTGTGATGCCCACTATGAAGTACTAAGATCTCAGACATAGAGGGCGATGTAGATTTTTTTCTAGCTCCGAAATCCTCTCTTTGAACCTTCCACAAGACGAGTAGTTCTTTCAGCTGGACTAGAAGATCCCATCTGTTTATTTGACTTCATTTTCTATAGTTCCCATGGCCTTTTTTCTGCATAAACAGTTGAAACTTCAGGAACAGTAATGAGAACGAAAACTACTCCTTTTAAATTCTCAAGTGCTCATGTCAGATCTTGTAATACTTTAAAATGCCAAGTCATCCCCGAAGGCTGCTCACCAAACATTCAGTTCTCCATTTAACAGTAACTGGAAAAATATTGCTGCTTCTCTTCAAGAGTTCTGATAACAAACAAACCAGAAAATAATCAGTTTTCTGTTTGTCTCAACAGATATAAAAAAAGATACTGAGCAACATCTGAATAATGCAGAATTGCAACATACAAGTCTTCCTTGAATATCTAGGAAAAAAGAGCCAGGAGTTTTGAAAAGTATAGGTATTGTTTGGTAAATTTTGGAAGCTATACACACGTGGAGGAGAAATGGAGGAAAACAATGTCTGTATTATGAACGTGTACGTAGAAACTTGTGATGTCAGTACTAAACAAAAAAAATGAAGGGAGCTCCTGAAGGTATGTAAAATAATGACATAACCCAAGTTAGAAGGGAAGAGGGAGAAGAAGCAAGAGAGGCAGAGAAGCAAGAGGCAGAAATTATTCAAGTTGGTAGCACAGCCAAAGATGAACACACAAGTACACTTGCTCAATACTGAAGATCTCCTACTGTCACAGCTCACAGTGACAATCAGCAGTGTAGAAGCCATCAGGATTGCTGCACTACATTTCCGAGGAGAAACATGGGTCAAATTAAATGGCAACCATACTTTTAACGAGTCCTTAACTAAATTCCTGACAAAAAGGACACAGTTACTCTGACAGCAAGTTGATGTTAAGGAGCACATCTATCAGGTTTGTTTTTACAATCCGCTGTCAAATTCCAGAAAGGATGATTCAGGAGGAACAGAGTTACAACTAATTACCTATAATAGTCTTCTGAGAGAAAAATACAGTACTTAAGTATATTGTGTTCAAGGACATGGCACTTGGCAATTTTCAGAATCCTTTTTGCTATCTCATGTTCTGTTTCACTGAACTGCTCTTGCATTTTTTATTGAACTAGACCAACCATAAGTTGCACTGATTGGCTTCATCTCAAAGAGGAGTAGCATTTCACAGGCAGGTGAGATATGTGTTAGCAATTCATTTGTTTATTTTACATTCATTGTTTATTTTATACTAATAATCTACAGCCCAAATTCTATTCAAAATTTAACTACATACTTAATATTTAAAATGCAAGTCAACTTACAAGAATAAAGTTTGTGGATTAATATGCATTAGTACCAGAATTATAAAACAAAAGTAGTTTCTGGGATTCTGAAAGCTTGAGAAACTGCCTCTCATTTCAAATCTTGAACTTATTCAGTATCTAAACTCTGTCTCATTAAAACAAGTCAAGATTCACCTACAAAATCCTTCTCCCCTCCACACTTATGAAATAAAAAAGAGCCTATAAAAGCACATGTTGAGAATTAGATAGAAAGGAAAGCTGGATTTACCCCTGCAGCTAGAAGTCATTTAGAGATGTAGTCAGGAACATCAAAACCAAGAGCCAAGAATGCCAGTGGGTTCTTTGTTTCTTCTCAAAACAAGTCATGTTTCACTTTAATCAGCCACAAAGATCATTTCTGAAAGGGCAGAATTCATAACTTGGTTTTCGCACATCTTGAGCATCAGCCCTAAACAGTTTAGCTAAGGAAGTAATTTTAGGAGGATGATGGCAATAGAAAGGTGTTACCACTTCTGAGAATTAACTACTCTAGAGAGATGTTTTGCAATAATATTATATCAACAATTGCTTTTTTTCTTTCACTAAAATTAAGTACATAGAAGAAAGGATCTGCTACATGAGAATACCTATTTTAAAATAAATCCCAAGCTGATTAGTTCTTTTTGACATTCCAGTTATTCACATTAAGGACATAGGTAAGGAGGGAATGCAATAACAAACATTTCCCCAGCTCATCTTTTCAGTGTGTTATGCAATTAATTTTCTTCAGTTTGACATTGTTTAACTTTCTGCTTGAATGAACGGAATTAAAGGCAAGGAAAATAAAGGAGCTATTTCAGAAAAACGAAATAGTTACATAGCTTAACTTAATTTAAATGCACAAAAAAAAAAAAAAAGGTTCTCATCCCCACTACAACAGAGGAGTTTTCCTATGATTCAGACTTAGAACAAAGCAGACCTAAAACTTCTGATGCTGGAAAAGGACGCATTCTCTGGGTTTGCTTGGACAGGGAAGTGAGAGTCACCCCTGCAGAGAATCACAGAGAGAGAAGTTGTGATGCAATCTGCTCCTCTGAGCTGAAAATGGAGTTTGCACAGGGAAGGTAGGTTTACAGTGATGTCTCAGGTACAGCTGTAAGCCCTCGGGTCATTTGAGGAATGAGCGTGTAAAGTGCTTTTAAGATAACTGTGACTTTCCATCCCAGTGAGCTATTGCAGATGCCTTAAGGGAATATCAGAGGAGTACAGGTCCTGTTAGCCCTGCTGAAGTAGACAAAATTGATGTCTAAAAGCTGACTCTGACCTTGGTCTGAGATTTCCAGAACAGAACACAGTGAAGGAACAGGCTTAATCCCTTGACAAACAGGATTGTGTCTTTGATGAGAGAGTTCAGCTCAGTCCAAATACATATCTCTGAGTGTCTTGTCCTGGAAGACTTAAAGCACATCTGAATAAATTCTCTTTAAATTAAGGTGAATTAGGATACAAGAACTATATATCTCTGTAAAAAAAATCAATGTATAAGATGCTTTCTCCTCTGTCACCAAAAGAATTTAAAAGAATTAGAAGAGATAGGTTCCCTCCATGTTTACAAAACCATACTGAGAGATGGACACCGGACACCAAGAATGTTTTGTGTCACCAACAGAGCAAAGACAACCAGGTATCTCCAAAGACATCTTGATTTGGAAGGGTCCTGTGTTATCAATTCCTGACATCAACCCCAGAGTTTTTGCCGAGCATGGACGTGGATCTTTATAGGGTCAAAAATACTTCAAGCTACCTAATCCCAAATATTAAAAAAACCTGCAGATGAAAGTAAAGACAGTAGGATTGTATGTAGTGTTAACGTATTTTGGGGCTCTTCATAAGATCAGGTTATAACTTGCTGCTGTGATAAGTACTGAAGGAAGCTTTGGTTTACCATCACCATTCAAATGGGATAGACAGATGCTTTTAAGACAGTTTTTTCCTTCCCATCATATTTATTACACTTTTTTGGGCCCAAATCTTGTTATTTAGATAGCCTGTACAATCTCTTGCAGAACAAGACAGTTGATTTCAGTCCATGGACGGAGGATCTCCTGTTATTTTAGATCAACCTTGGCTAAGATCTATTGTTTAACCAAGGAAAGAATTCAAAGTGTTCAGAAAGGTGAAGTCTAGACTGGTTACCCCCAAAATGGTGTTATTTACCCGCTGTCAAAACAGGCAACAGACCAGGACTGACATTGGTATGAAAAGGTACAGTGGTATCTTAGATGAAGCTACAAGCAAACTGGGACTAGTTGGAGACCCATTGATATATTATTCTATGTTTATTCTGCAATATTTAATAATCACAAAGTTCTGAGTTTGTTATAGATATAAGATTGGCTGTTAAAATAAAACCTCGCCAAAATACAAATAGTAAAAAATGCCAGACTTCAGAGATGAGAGGATAACTGTACAGAAACGTAACTGGGGGAACTTTTGAATTAGATAGCACTTTAGCTTATTTTTTTGTTTTGTTTGCTGCTTCTGCAGGAAGGCTTCATACTATTGCTTCTCTTTCAAATGGATAGGGAAGAAAAAGTTAGTCTTTGATTGAGGACCTGTCCAAGATATCTGCTATGATGTGGTTAATTTACTAAAGCACTAAATAGTGGTTGGATCGCCAAACAAAAAACCCAACCAGACAATGTTGTTTCAAGCACAGATATTATAGGTGACTGAATACTAACCAAATAATCAAATAATTTAAGGTTTCATAACTGCTTGTCATTCTCAAAACTTCTACTGAGTTTTGTGGTGGATCTTTCTGAATGGAACTATAACTGCAAATATATATTATAGTCAAGTGCCAATTATTATTGCATCCTTGGTTTAGACATACTTGTCCAATTTAGATAAGCACACAGAAGGTGTTTATTATATTATCTGAATGAAGATAAAAGGTCAGTCAATGGGTAGCTTCTATCTTAACTAAAAGGGAGCATGACCTCAAAAGCAGCCTACAAATAGCCAAACAAAAAACCCAACCAGACAATGTTGTTTCACAGTCATTTGCCTCCCATACAAAAAAATGTCCTATGTTTACTTAAATTAGAACCAAAAGACAAGTGTACATGTAATTTTTACCAGGACAGACAAGAAGGGGAGTGTTTAAGGAAATGATTAGTGGTGATTTACAACTAGTGTTAGATTAAAGAGGAGGAGTAGGGCACAATTTGTTGCCCAGTATGCTGTTGGATTCTCTCAGCAGATACAAGCATATATTGTACTACAGAAATTAAATCAGTTTTGGAACAGTTATGGGTCACCTAGCTCAGTCTTTGGCTTGTATTGTTTTCTAATGAAACTTTTAGAAAAATAAGAGTTTAATGATTGGAATATATTGTTGAGGTACTGCAGACTTACAAAACCAAGGACAGAATGAGGGTCTGCAGATATAATAGCTATTGTCATGTTTTGGTCTTTACAGTGATCTGAAGACCATGCTTAAGGTTCTGTTAAATATGTGTAAGACCTTTCCATGTCTTTAAGTAGAGAGAATTAGACAGAAAGTTAGCAGAATTCCAGACACTCAGACCACAAGAGCACAGAATGGAGTGTTGATCATAGAATATACTAATGGAATATCTTTTCATACGTGTCTAGGTTCACCATAGTACAAGTTAGGGCTTTCTTACAGTATGTATTATACGTAGGGAAAGTAAACATCAGCAATTTCATTTCACTGGTGGATTATGCATATCTCCAAAACAACCAGTGAACAAGGATAATGGATATGTTTAGTTTGTATTTGAGCTACAGCTGGGGTTAAGTTTAAGGAAAGGAGTAGGAACAAAGAGAACTGGGAAAGTAGAACTTGCATTATTTGTGGATCTTCTAAACCCCAGAAACAAAAGAGAGAAGGAGTGATGAAAATTGGTGATAACTATATAAAAGTCTGATAAAAGTATAGATCATGTAAGTCAGGCTTGGGCCCAGAACAAAGGGGGAAATTAAAACTTTATGAACTTAAATTGGTGGATGTTGCATTCCTCAAAGACCCAAACAGGGGATGGAATTGTGCAGATACAATTGTTTTCCAGTTTTCAACTACAAAGTGAATTGCAACTGGTGTTGCAATTGTATCCTGGGCTGTATCAAAAGAAGAGTGCCCAGCAGGTCAAAGAAGGTGATTCTCCCAAGTACTTGGCTCTTGTGAGAACCCACCTGAAGGAATATGTTCAGCTCTGCAGTCTCCATCAGAAGAAATTCATGGATCTGCTCAAAGAGGTTCAGAAGGCTGGAGCACCTCTCTTCTGAAAACAGGTTGAGAGAGTTAGGGTTGTTCAGCCTGGGGAAGACGCCTGAGGAAACCTTAGTGCAACCTTCCAGTTACTAAAGAGGGCATACAAGAGAGCTGGAGAGAAACTCTTAATCAAGGGGTGTAAATGATAGGTAAACTTGTTGCTTCCTCCTGCTTTTCCTCTTTTTCCAGTGGTGCAGACCTTCCAGGCAGAGATGTTTAAAATTCCCAATAGGTTGATGCCCTCCTCACTGCCTTCCTCCTGTCCCACAATGGCTGGTCTCCTCCTGCCTGCCCAGGTGCTGACAGGGGGACACCCTCACCCCTGGTGCTGAGCACTCCCCTGCTCATGCAGGGATGCTGCCTGGGAGGAGAATGAGTCATCAATGAGCATTTCCAGCTCCTGTGACACTGTTCAAAGTCTGTGCCTGGCAGGACTGGAGCAGTCAGAGAAGAAAGGACAAGTGCCAGTGGCCCTGGTCCCCACAGCTCTTTAGTGAGAACCTTTTAGCAGCCTTCTGCTATCTAAAGGGTGCTTACCAGAAAGATGAGGAGGGACTCTTGATAAGGGACTGTAGTGATAGAACGAGGGAGAACAGTTTAAACTGAAAGAGAGGAGGTTTGGGTTAGATATTAGGGAAAAATTCCTGATTGTGAGGGTGGTGAGGTACCGGTACAGGTTGCCCAGAGAAACTGTGGATGCCCCATCCCTGGAACGTTCAAGGCCAGGTTAGATGGGGCTTTGAGCAACCTGGGGTGGTGGAAGGTGTCCCTGCCTATGGTAGGGGAAGTGGAACCAGGTGATCTCTAAGTTCTCTTCCAACACAAAGCATTCTAGGATTCTGTAACTGGATTCTTGCCCTGCTCTGGAGCTGTAGGCAGCCTGCAGCCTGGCCTGCTGACATTCCTGTCCCTGGGGTAAAGTAAGGATTTACAACTCTAAGGATTTTAGTTTGGCTGTGATCTGCAGCCTCTTGGCAGTTAAGTTTTTGCAATTACTTCTTGCCCACTTCTTCCCAAGCAGGATAGCTTCATCTAATTTAGACTCTCTCTAATTACTTAGCCCCCCCAAAAAACACAAACACTCCAGTATCAGGGAGGAGATGGTGCATTAACAGTAAGAGCAGGAGGGAAGACAGGATTCTGCTGGCACCCACTGAGATCAGCTTATTGCAGTGTTGCAAATGAAACCTCAAGCAGGTCCTAGTATGTCTGGAAAAGAGAAGCATTTGCAATCATAGAATCACAGAATATAGTGAGTTCAAAAGTTGGAAGGGAACCACAATGATCACCAAAGTCCAGCTCCTAGTCCTGCACAGGAGAGTCCCAAGAGTCACACCAAATGCCTGAGAGTGTTGTCCAACTGCTTCTTGAACTCAGTCAGGCTTGGTATGACAGCAGTGTGGTATAATCAATTACTAAACACCCCAACTGTGCACACTCAGAAAGCAAGCCACAAAACTTGCTACTTCTTCTTTTTTAGCTTTTGTTGCCTTGTTCTGATTTTCCTCAGGATGCTGGTTAGGGAACTTCGTGTCCCAGCATGGCTCTTAGCCAGGAGGTCACTGCAGCAGCAGCAGGGTGGGTATCACAGGGGTTTGGGCTCTGGCCATTCCCTGCCAGACACTCAAATGGAATCTGAAAGTTGCAGATCTGGGGCCAGTGCTTCCCCTTCTATGTTCTCCTTGATCTCTCCAGCTCAGCAAAACTGAACAATCCTGGCATAATTTCTCTGAAATGATGCACTCATTTTCTCTCCTTGAATCTCTGGGGGCATTGGCAGCAGGGGCTGAGCATTGTGCAGAGGATATCCCTGCAGCCATCCCAGCTCCAGGCCTGCTTATGTCCCCACCATGGTCCCCATGCCCATTGTCTGGCACTGTACAGGCCAGTAACCCCTCAAGGATGCCCTGGCAGACAGCTGCAAGTAACCCATCAGATCCTCATTTATGCAAAAAGGCTCATTTCTGCAAAAATCCAGGATTTTGAGAGAGTATGCGTCTTTATTGGTGTTCCAGTCTCGCCAGCCAGGCAGCTCACCTGGGCAAGGGCTAACTGGGCTCCCTGGGGGCATGTGGCACTAACACTAGCTGCTTCTGTGCCATCGTCAGAGGAGCTGCATCTGCCAGCTGCAGGACACCTCAGGTACCCACCAGGGCCAGCAATGCCCCAAAACTTCCACTTTCTCTGTGGCAGCAAGCAATGCTGCATCTCCCAGATTTTACCCAGCATTAACCCCAGCCCCTGACATCACCCCTACCCTCACTCCACTCCTACCACTCACCACCAGCTCCAGGCAATCATAGAACGATTTGTTTGGAAGGGATCTTAAATATCGTCTCATTCCAACCCCCCTGCTGTAGTCAGGGACACCCTCCACTAGACCAGGTTGCTGAAAGCACCACCTAACCTGGCCTTGAACACTTCCAGGGATGGGTCATCCACAGTTTCTCTGGGCAACCTGTGCCAGTGTCTCAGCACCTTCACAATTAAAAAGTTTTTTCCTGACATCTAATCTAAACCTCCCCTCTTTCAGTTTAACGCCACTCCCCCTTGTCCTATCACTACATACCCTTGTCAAATGTCTCTCTCCAGCTCTCTTGCAGGCCCCCGTTAGATACTAGAAGGGGACAGAAAATCTCTCCAGAGCCTTCTCCAGAACGGACAATCCCAATTCTCTCAGCCTGTCTCCATAGCAGAGGTGTTTGAACCCTCAAATCATCTTTGTGGCCTCCTCTGGACTCATTTCAATAGGTCTACATTCTTCTTATGTTGGGGACCTCAGACATGGGCACAGCATTCTACATGGGAGTTTTTAATTCTCTTTGGTTGTAAAACAGCAAAGTTGTTCTGCAAGAGCACCTCAGGGTTTGGGAGAAGTCTCTTTCTTTTGCAGGTCCTTGCCCTTGCAAGTTTCCATTCTTCCACACTGATCTGTTGGAGATAAGAAGTTTAAAATGTGGAGAAAGAAATTCCAAGACACATTGGCTGATAGTTATGAAGAAGAGAGTTTGGTGTACCCCTTTTTACAGTTATAAAAACCCATGGTTATTTTTCTCTCATGTTCTACCTCTTTTCCTATTCGCTAGCCCCTGCTGCAATACAGGTTCCCTATATAAGGTTGTACCCATCCCATTCTTTCCCTGTATAGTTGTAACCCCTCCTATACCTTTCCATGTATGTGAAGGCTCCCTCCAACCCATTCCTTATTTGTGTTGATCACACCCATATTTCCAGAACCTTCCCCTATCCCTCTATAAATAGAGGGAGCCATCTTGAATAAAATCAGACCTACATCCTTCTCAAAACCTGTAGGTTGTTGTGTGTTTTCTTTCCAACTGCGACACTGATCCCCCTCCCTTCTGTGTGCGCCATCAAGACAGTTTCTCTGCGTGTCATCAGGAGAGTTTCCAGCTGTTTGGCTGCAGGTAGAGTGTCCACAGCAGACTGCACTTGGAGCCAGCTTTCTAACTCCTTCTCGGCCTCTCTAATGGTTTGTAGCCTTCTCACTGCCTCCTGCAGCTCAGCCACCTGCTGGTGCACACCTTCACATCATCTGTGGGCAGGTCTGTCTATGCCCCAGGAGAAGTGTCTTGGCACTTCCTGCAACCTAAGGTCTGCACTGCAGTTTCTCCCCTCAGCAGATCCATTGGGGTGGAGGCATCAGCCACCACCAGGGTAGACAGTGCAGGTCCCCCAGTCAGAGCTGCAGCCTTTGCTCTCAGATGATTGCCCACCATTCTGCTTTGGAGTTCAGGTAGGATAAGTGCCCTCAGCCTGTGCAGGAGGTCACAGAACATTCTTGGTTGCTGCATTATGCGGACTCCAAGTCTCTTCACTCAGCCAGTGGAATGCCCCGTCTTCCAAGAGGTGCCCTTTTGCTCCCCAGCACTGCCTTTTGTGGCAGTGGGGGTGGCTGCCGTGATTCCTGGTGCACTCACAATTCACTTCAGCCATCTTAGGAGAGTTACCAGCTCCTGGTGGGTCGCTGCACCTCCCTGCAGTTTCCCTGCCTCAGAACTCTCGCAACCTTCCATTTCACTCTAAGATGGGCCTTCCCATTAGAGCTGTTCGCTTAGCAAAAATCATGACATTTTTGTTTATTTTATTGCATGTAAATACATGAATCAAAAGGGGTCCTGACCTGTAGATCTTGCTTCAGCCAGAGGATGACCACAAAGGTGTCCTTCTAGTGCTACTTCAATATCAATCCTACAGCAGCAGGTAGCAAGCATGTCCCAGGCTGACATTCTTGCAACATTAATCTCTTGCACGCTGTATTTCAGACACCTTCCCCTCAGTATAAGATGTGTCCAGTATGATAGTAGGGCAGCATTGTGTTACCCCTCTGTGCCAGTTGCACATAGGTGGTACTTATGTTAATTTCAAAATACTGTTCTTTTATATCGAGAAGACTTGCTTTGTCATTTCTGTGTTCATTTTTTTTTCATTCTGCCCTCTTGGTAAGATTCCTTTCTCACTTCATGGTTTGTTTCTATATCTAAAAGATAGCAGATGTAGATTGCTGATCTTCGTAAGGTCAACAATGAGAATTCAGGTTACCCAAAACAACATATTTACCCTCATAGATCGAGCAGGAAAAGGCCAAATAAAAAGAGGTTAATTCTCAATCACAGAAGGTAATTCCCAAATGCCTCCACCAGTCCACACTCAGAAAGCAAGCCACTAAACTTGCTACTTCTCGCCTGATTTTCCTCAGGGGTCTGGTTAGGGGGCTTTGTGGCTCTGCTTGGCTCTTGGACAGAGGGATCACTGCAACAGCAGCAGCAGGGTTGGTGTTGCAGGGGTTTAGGCGCTGGACAATCCCTGTCAAGCACTCAAATAGATTCTGAAAGTCACAGCCTCACGGCCTGTGCTTACCCTTCTGCGGTCTCCTTGACTTCTCCAGCTCAGCAAAACTGGGCATAATTTCCCTGGTATGATGCACTCATTTTCTCTCCTTGAAACTCCGGGGGAATAGAAGGAGCGGAGCAGTAGCAGTGGCCGAGCACCGTGCAGGGGATAACCCTGAAGCCATCCCAGCTCCAGCCTCGCTTGTGTTCCCCTTGTCCCCTGCAGCACTACAAAGTCCAACACTAGACCATGTCCCTAAGCATAACATTTACATATCTTCTAAACGTCTTCAGGGACAGCGACTCTGCTACTTCCCTGGACAGCCTGTTCCAGTGCTTGAAAACCCTTTCAGAGAAGAAATTTTTCATAATGTGCCCTGCCTCAACTTGAAGCCATTTCCTCTCCTCCTGTCACTTGTTACTTTGGAGACTAACCTCCACCTCACTTCAGCCTCCTTTTGAGTAGTTGCAGAGAGTAATAAAGTCTCCCCTCTGCCTGCTCCTCTCCAGGCAAAACAAGCCCAGCTCCCTCAGCCACTCTTCCTAAGACTTGTTCTCTCTTGAATCTGAAAGTCACAGACCTGGGGCCAGCACTTCTTCTTCTGCAGTTTCTTGGCCTTCTCCAGCTCAGCAAAACTGAACGATCCTTACATAATTTTCCTAGAATAATAAACTCATTTTCTTTCCTTGAAACCCCGCACCCACCCAGTGGCGGGGGTATAAAAGGAAGTCAGCAGTAGCAAGGGCCAGGCATCGTGCAGATGAGAGCCCTGCAGTGACCCCAGCTCCAGCTTCACTCGTGGTTCCCTCAACCTTCCCAGCACCATGAAGGTCCTTGCAGCTGTCATGGCTGTTCTGCTCCCTGTGGCCATCTGCTCCCTGGCTGAGGCTGCTCCTAGAGATTCCAGCACTGGGGCACTATCCCAGCAGCAAGGTATGCTCTCCTTCTCTGGGAGAGAGCCCCATCCCTAGTGATGTGACCATCATGTCCATGGGGAAGGCTGAGAGCAGGTGGTCATCACCAGCGCAGGGACTCAGCCTCAGAGGTGGAGGCTTCCAGGGGGTATCCCTGGAGGTTACAGCACAGCTGATGGTGAATCCCCGGGGAGCCACAGGCAGAGCCTCTGCCACAGTGTGGGGTCTCACTGGGCCTGCCTCTGTACCCTCACAGACATCATCCCCACCTCCTGCTGCTTCAACTACTTGTCACGAGCCGTTCCACATAGAATGATCACCTCTGCCTACAGGACCAGCAACATCTGCCCACAACCAGCCGTGATGTGAGTACCCAACATTGCCAGGGGTCAGGGGGCAACAGCCAGGGCAGCACCCCAAGGATGTGCAGGGGCATACGGGAAGGACAGGGACACCCAGGGTGCTGCCAGCAGGACCCAATGCAGGCACTCTGCTGCCCTGGCTGAGCACCTCAACACTGTTTTTTTCCCAACAGCCTGGTCACCAGGAAGGGGAGGATGCTGTGTGCAGACCCTGAGACACGCTGGGTGCAGCAATATCTAAAGGACTTAGAGATACTGGAATACTGACTCTTCCCCACTGCTGCCCCAGTGCAATGAACTCAACTCCCCAGCACCAGACACGCAACAAGAATGCTTGAGCTGCATCCTTCTTCAATGGGAAAATTTATTACAATCAACATACATTCCCAAACTAAATTTTGCTTGCTAGAGTGAAACTACAAAAGCTATTGATATACCTAAATAAAGTGTTTGGCTCATCAGACCCTTTGCGTGTCTCTGAAGACCCTGACAAGACAGAAGGGACCCACGGGGAACCCCCTGCCCTCCCCACTCCATGGTTTCACTGCTCCCCCCTGTGCAGGGTAGCTCCCACAGTACTTTTCCTTCCCCAGGCTGGACTCAGCTCCTGCTTCCTAGCATGACCCAGACATACCTTCAGGGTGACACCACCATCTAAGCCATTTTCTGGGACCCTCCTTACACAGCACATGTGGAGCCCAGTAACAACCCTCCTGTGCCAGGCAGCCCTGCTGAGCATCTGCCACCAGCTCAGTGACATATTTGCCCCAAACACTGGAAGATCAGGAAAGTCTTTGACTACATCGAAGTCCCCACTCCTAGACATTGCTTCCAGCCCCTGACAGCACCTCTGTCCTCACCCCATTGCCCAGCTCTGGGGAAGGGAGTGGGACATCTCTGCAGCTGACACCAGCTCTGCCCCAGGGCCAGTCTCTGCCCTGTACCACTTCTGCTTGGGCCAGGACACACAGAACTATACCAAACAGTCATTTGACACAAATGTAAGGGCACTGGAGAATGAGATCCAACAAGCCAACATAAGCAAACTAATGGTGCTTCTTTATTTCTAAAAAATTCCACAGTGTAGCTCAAAAACTTAGGCAAACAAATGCATAAAGCTGTGCACAAGTACATTCAACACAAGAAGGGTGGGAACTTGTAAGAGTTTATATAGCATGGAAGTTGAACTTATTTGCAGAGAGCCTGAAAACTCAATCAATACTTCAAATGGCAGACAAGATGAAAACACCTATTCCGAAGTGATTCAACATTACATATATTCATTGTATTAATAGGAATAAAACAAGCTCTAAATCCTAAAAATGACGTGTAGAGCTCTGCAAGATTTGGGCAAGGCTAATGGGTTTCTTTACCCACCACTGATTTTCTGTGCTTCTGTATGTACTTCAGTGTTCACTTCAGTTGCTCTTCAATGCAACATATATTGCAATGCCTTTACCCACTTGTGCCATTTAGTCTTACAGCAACAGCTTCTAGGTTAGTAACACTGAGAACCCCTGAGTTGGGAAAATGTGGAATAGAAAAGAGACTTTTATATTGCTTACAAGGCAAAAATGAGAGTCCAGTGAAAATCCTCCCTGGGGCACTGTTTTCTGAAATCTCATTATAGTTTAGGCAATTTAGTTGTTCTCATTGAACTGATTTATAATGCATGAAGGCTTGGTGTTGATAGTACTACAGAGCTACACTTTAATTTGCTCAAGGTCACACATCAGATCTGAGGTGAATTTATGAAGTGACCTTTTGCCTCCACCACCTGTCTCATGAAAGTAACCCCACCACTACCTTGCTAAACAAACTCAACATAAAATTGTCTGACTATGCTGAAAAACTTGTACTACACAAGAGTGCAGAAGAGGATTCATCAAGAAGTCAAGAGAAGGAACATCTTTCTTCATTGCCTTCCCCTCAGAAATACCGTATACTGTATACCTCCTGCACTTCTTGCACAGCAGCATTACATTTTAGTGCCTTTTCTTAAAACTGGGGAGGATATATACCAACCCAGGATTAAATATTGGCCATTTTCACAGCATCACGGGGTTTTTTTCTAAATACAGCTTGACTTAATCCTCTCCAAAGATTTCCGGTTGCCCACTGCACCTCTTGGCTGGCTCCTTGAGGACAAAGCACTGCTCTGGGAGGTTGTCACTATGCAGGAAGGGCTCCTGCCCAAGAGCTGCACTTGAGCACAGACCACTGAACCCAGAGCCATTCCCACAGTCCGCCCCCTCGGTAACAACCCGATCTACTTGTTACTGCATTTCTCACAATCCTCCTCCCTGCACCATCATCCCTCTGTGCTGTCCCGGGTTGAGATGTCCCTCCCTGAGCTGCCTTTTCTTTTTCTGTGTTCTCTTGAACATTGTGCTGATATCTGGAAACTTCGTTTGATCAAAATCAGTGGCGTGTCCCCTTTTCCTCGCACGGCTGACAGCAACACCTCGCTAAGGGACACAGAGAGCGCAGGAGAATGTTCGCTGCAGTCACTATAGGCTGGGGCGGGGGGGGGGAAACATGCACAAACTGCCACACTCAGCATATTTTGCGAAGCAAGCACTTAGGAGAATGACACAAAGCGCTGGATTTTCCACCTAAACTGGACTTCCAACCAGCTTTCCAGCACCGACATCCCCTCCCTGGCCGAGGAGAGCGCGGAGCATCTCGGGACTTGTAGTTCCCGGTGCGGCGCGACATGGCGGCTCCCCTGGCTCTGGCGGTTCTCGCCGCCGCGCTGCTCCTCGCTACCGCCGGCCAGGCCAGCAAGTACTCCCGGGAGGCCAACGAGGGGCTGGCGGCCGCCGGCGGCAAGCGGCGGGAGGCCGGGGAGTTCCGGGTGGTGAGGCTGAACCAGATCTGGGAGAAGGCGCAGCGGGTGAGTGGGGCGGCACGGGGCGATGGCGGCGCCCGGAGGGGGAGCAGGGGTCGAGCCCGACCGCTTCGGACACTCGTTCCCTGTCAGCCGCCTCGGGAGATGGAGTACGGGGAGCTGTGTTTGAGGAGAGACCGAGGCTGTTCGATGCTGGGCCGCCGGTCTGCGGTGCCTTTTGTTGGGTTCTTGTTCATGGCTGTCCCCGGCCAGCAGCGCAGGACCCGCTCCGTGGGGGCTGTCCCGGCGGCGGGGAACAGCGGTGCTGTGCAAAGTGTTCTCTCGGCAGATGAGATACGTATCTGTGTCCGGGGAAGTGTTGATCTTCCCGTGTTTAAATCTTGCAGTTAAACCACATGGCCAGGAAGTTGAAAGAGGGAGGGAAGTCCCTCTGGTGCCATGGAGGAGCTGAGACTGGCTCTGAGACTGGTTGAATGCTTCAGTCCTGTCGTACAGGGCTGTGATGCTCTCATCTTTCTGAAGGCCTTGGTTCCTATTCTGCACAGGGCAGGATCTTACTGAGAGAGGAAGAAACTCTTCATCTTACCTTGCTGGTTGTGTATTCATTCACACCAAGTGATGTAGACATATACAGGAGAACCAACAAATGGATATCACAATTCCCAGATGAGAGCCTTAATTCTGGCAGTGATACTTGAGTTTCTCTCATTTTGAGCTATGAAAAAATATTTAATTAAAGTGAAAATACAGTAAAAAGATTTAAGCACAGTGGAAGTATTTGCTTAGAAATAAGCAGAACAGCTCCAACACAAGAAGAGCACACTGCACATATCCACTGAATATTGTGGACCATGGAAATTAAGGTCATGACTGGCAAAGGTTCAGTTTTTTCAGGCAGAGAAATATAGTTAATAATTATTCTGGATCTTCTATATCCGAAATAGACATTCCTTGGCCTGAGCTACTGAATTAGAGGTAGGGCATCCCTGAGTTTAGTCAAAAACTAGAACCCTGCCATAATTCTGCTTCCCAGTGTGCCAAAAGAAGGTATCAAAAATACTCCTTCCCTCAATGGGAGAAGGCTTGAATGGGGCATAGGGCAATGGGTGTTAATGGAACTGCAGCTGTGAACTGAGAGCTGAAGAAGAAACAACATGGAGACTAGAAATAATCTGTACTAGTATTGTCAGTTTCCTCTTACCTTTTCAATTAGTCTTTTTTAAATTTTCATACTTGGATCTTCTGGAATTGAAATTTAAGATGCCTTATATCATCTACATTAAGATACTAAACTATAAAATGAAGTTAACTCTGTCAGTAAAGAACTAAGGTTTGGTAAATTCTGTATGAGCCAGATTTTAGACATGCAACACCTACTTGAACTAAATTTGCCTTCTAAATTTCACCTTTCAGTACAACTGACACACAGTCCATGTTTTATAAAGTGATTTTTCAGTATGTCTGGGCAATATATGAAATAAGAGGAAAACTATATGTGTTACACCTGCATTGAAATACTTGCTTGTGCCAGTGCTGAACTCTCTTTCCTTTATTTTGGTAGTGGTAGAGATAGTACTGAAAATAGGGAACTCCTCTGTTGTGACGTCAAAGGTAATGTTGCAATTCAGCATTGCAACACACAGCAGGATGAGCAGTCCTTAAGAAAGCCCCAAAATGTTAGTGGGTCCAGGAGCTAGCAAGCCAGAATTCCTTCCTGTTTCCCTGAGAGTGGGAGGGAGGGTTTGATCTTTCTCCAGCATCTCTTTATATAAAAAAATTAAAAAGTCATTTTATTACAAGAGTTCTGCTTTGTCAGACCCTAATTCTGCAGTTGTTTGAGCCAGTGGCAAATACTCTGTAGGTTTGTGTGGTTTGGCCTGCTGGTCTTTAACAACCCACTGTGCAGTGGCTGTTGCCATTGGTGCCCTTCCAGCATCACTTTTTAAGGGGCTTCCTGGCCATCCCAGAGCAGCACTGGGCTCCAGCATCTGGGCCATGTTACACCTAAAACATTTGTAGTAAAGAACCCTTTCATCTCAGCAAATGACTTAATTGTTGTAATGCTTGGCAAATTTCCAGCAGTCATTCCCAGAATTGCCAGATACCTAACTTGGATGTTAATGTCCAGGCAGCATAAGGAATGAGTGTAAGGAACTTATTGCTTTGTTATTTAATCATTAAACTTAGCCTTGCTCCTCTCTCTAGTTAGTTATACCAGCATATAGATGGAAGTAAAGTCCACTAACATCTTATTACAGAGGTTAGTAAAGTGATTAGGATTTGTACCTGTTGACGTTTTTCACCTGGTGTTTTTCAGTGTCCTACCTGAGATGACCCTAAAGGAAGCAGTTCTTGAGCTGGATACTTTAAATTAGCTTATGTATTCACTCTGTGTTACCTAAATGAGACAGGCAAGGGGCTTCTAACAGGTTTCAAAGGATTTATAATGCTTAAAAGGACAGTCACTTGCACTTTGTACTAAATTGTAATAAGAATCAGAAGAATATTACTGGAATTGGGAGAAATTTGAATAGAATCTTTTTTTTCCCTTAAAGAGCAATGGACTAATGTAGTTCCTTAGTTTTTATTAAAAGTTTAAGGGATCCAAAATCTAGAAGCTCAGAAGTTCGGGTTCAACTTACAGCAGTGCTGCTTAGCCAGCTGCATAGTAATCATTGTTTCTGTTCCTGTTTTCTCTATAGTTCGCAAAATTTCAAGCTGACCTGGCATTCATTTTTTCAATTTCTTTTATTTTCCTATCTTTAGCCTCAATGTCTTATCTTTTTGTTCTGTTATGCCAGACAGAAATACCTCTAGATTTTGTATGTTTTAATGCACATAAACCATGTTAAGAAGTGATCTGAGAATTTTTTTCATTTTGATCATAGTGAAAATTGCTGATGAAGTGTCTCTTTGACCTGCAAGGCTACATCCTCAGTGACCTGGTAGTCTGAAAAACTGTACCAACCAGTGAAGTTTAGCAACTCACTGTAACTATATGTTTGGAAGGTGGTCCGCAAGAAAGCACACATGGTGGCAATGGCATGTTGTTTGAGAAAAACTGCAGTGCTACATATCTGTCCTGCTTTCTGAGGTAACTGCAGCAAGAGGTGACTGCACATAACTGAATACAAACCTTTCTCTGTTTTTGTTAGCTTCATCTTTCTGCTGTGAAACTGGCAGAGTTGCATAGTGATCTAAAAATACAAGAAAAAGATGAGCTAAGCTGGAAAAAACTGAAGGCTGAAGGGCTAGATGAAGATGGAGAGAAAGAAGCCAAACTCAGACGCAACTTAAATGGTAAGAAAGAAGTTTAAGCTTTGAATCAGACATGTGCCTGGTTGGACATCTCTGTGTTTGAACCATTAAATAACAGGTTGTCTGTCTGGACACTGAGCACACACAAGCTCTTTAGAGGTCAGTAGGGAGCTGCAGCAGTCTACCAGATTCCTTTGCTCCTGTTATTTTCAGAAGAGGTCATTAAACCTGGGAATTCTGTGTCTTAAACTTAGGTTTTCTTCCATGAGCCACAAAATCCAGCTCTACAAGTCGAGGATGTAGCCAGTCTTTCATCTTCCATACATCCATAGTTGGTTCTCATGCTTCTGTATCTTCTATTTCTTTGCAGTCATTATGACTAAATATGGAATGAAT
Source organism: Pachyramphus minor (assembly GCA_013397135.1). NCBI lineage: Eukaryota > Metazoa > Chordata > Aves > Passeriformes > Tyrannidae > Pachyramphus > Pachyramphus minor. The sequence goes on from VYXB01009657.1 coordinate 461,956, forward strand.
GGAAAGAAGGACTCTCAACTCGCTGATACCAACTATATTAAAGATGGTACAGAAAGTGACACACTAGATGATCCAAGACTGGAAAAATTATGGAGCAAAGTGAGTACAGTTTCCAGAAACTGGAGTATTGGAAATCAGTGTTTCTTCATTGAACTGTTGGCTGTGTCTTCTGAAAGCCCCCAGACTTGGAAGTGATAAGCTTTACTACTCTTCTGTTAAGTACTGGCCAAGCTTCTGTGATCTGTAGCTGACATCTTTGTGCCCTGAGGATGTCCCACCTGCATCCAGTTCATCCAGGTGTGGCAGGTTGTCTTTGCAAAATAAAACACCCTCCTTGGTTTGCACGAAGGAAAGAACCTGGGTCTGCTGAGCTCAAATGGAGCATTTCAGTCAAATTTCATCGAACTCATGATTTCCCCGAGGGAGGCTGTCACACTGCATATTAGTATATCTATGGTGTTTTTCACAGTTTTCTTATTGTTGTTTATTGGCTTTTTTAAAAAAAATGCATTTAAAATAGAACCGTTTCATAGACTGTTTGAAAGTGAAATGTATGGGGGGAGGAGTTTTAAATAAGGACTTTCCCAGTTCTGGTATTCAAGTGGAAATTGCCAGGACATGCATTCCTGCTTGAAAAGTATGGCTTTAGAAGTCTGAAGAGAACTTNATGGAAATTGCCGGGACATGCATTCCTGCTTTAGAAGTCTGAAGAGAACTTCTTTTTCACATAGTTAAAGTCACCTTATCCATCAATGTCTAAATCCTGACCTCATACTCATATTAAAAGAATTAAAACAAAAGAGCTAAGGAAAAGCTGCACTTAATAATTTTCTAAATGTGGTGGGAAGTGGAAGGACATTTTGGCATGTGAGTTCACTTAAAAGCACTTGGCCTGGAAAATATAATCAGCTCACGTTTCTTTCAGGCCAAGACCTCTGGGAAGTTCTCTGATGAGGAGCTGGATAAGCTTTGGCGAGAATTTAAGCATCACAAAGAGAAGATTCATGAATACAATATTCTGTTGGAGACTGTGAGCAGAACAGAAGGTACCTGAACATTTCTCTGGTGCTTCGAGATCAGTACAACTCTCTTCTCTGCCCATTGCTTCTATCATTTCCAAGCTTCTTTGAAACTCCTGACATTTCTGTCAGAACTGCTTGCACATGCTGACATTTTGAGATTCTTAATGGGTTTAGTTCTGCAGTAGCTGCCAAAATCTTGCCAGCTAATGAAAATGTTACCATTTTAGTTTTCTGATTCTGCCTGCATTTCAAGCAGGTAAGATACCATCAGATTAACAATAGCCATAGTAGTTAACTGGAAATTGTGCCACAAGCTACTGTAAAATGTGGTTCTAAAGTCTTCAGAACATGCATGTTTTATCTCACCAGCTGGGAGCCCAAGAGGATATACTTAAAATAACTTAGGCACCAAGCCTGAGGTATATTAGAGCATCAGGGATCTGAATCCAGCTTGCTGTACTAACCTGAGCTAAAATTCTGAGAGCTGAAGAATTCTAAAGCTGATAATTTGATGTTTGCATTGCATAGTCCAAGCTGGAAGCTGCTGAAAGTAATTTCACCATCAGATGTTCTCGTTGGTCCAGGCATGGAACTCATCAACCATCCCTATCCCGTTTCCTTAGCATCTTTTATTCACCTTTGATTTGGTGGATTTCTGGAGCTTTTGACCTATAAAGATTTGGCCTACAATCAGTAACTCTTGTTCTTCTTCGACAGATATCCACAAAAATGTTATCAATCCGTCTGAAGAGAACCTGGTGAAAGAGGAAATCTTGCACAACAAGCACAGAGAACTCAAAGAGAAGTTAAGAAGCATCAATCAGGGGTTTGAGCGTTTGCGTAAAGTCAGTCATCAGGGATATGACACAACCAGTGGTATGATACAGTGGGGTTTGTGCTTATTTGGGATTAATTTCATTTTAAAAGAATAAAAATCATTGGGCAAGCAAGAAGGTGTAGCTACACAGTGTACCACAGTGGGCTGAAGAGATTCAGCCAATCTGTTCTATTTGGAACCCAACACTAGAAACCTGATGAAAGGATAGGAACAATGTGTTGAGATGGTAGTTCTGTCTTCCATGCGCAAATGAGAAGGGATATTACACTGTCAGCCCCAGGAGGGCAAGTAAATGAGACAACATGCAGAGCAAGCAATGCCATTATTCAGTTCCTATGGGGATTTTTTTGCTTTTGAAAAACTACTTGCTACAGCAGTACTGTAGTTTTATCCAGTACTTACATTTTTTTCCCTTTTCATCTAAATAGATCTATGAGTAATGCAGTGTTTAATGTCTCTCTGTGTATGTATATGAGAAAGCATGCTCATCTCTTTCATAGAAGTTAAGCATGAAGGTATTGTGTCCAGATTTTCATTTAGTGGTATGTGTTTGTTTAGAATTTGAAGAACCAAGAGTGATTGATTTGTGGGACATGGCCAAATCAGCCAATTTCACTGAGAAAGAACTTGAGTCTTTTCGGGTAAGTAGAATTGCAGTGAGATCTCTTATGCAAAGATATTTTCCCACATAAAGAAATACTCGATGTTACTCTGATTGCAGCCACTTCTGTGCCCCCCCAGCCACCATAAAAAAAAGTAATGCTTTTTCCTTAATACTTATAAACATATTTGTAACTAGTCATATGCATGTTACAATCAGCAAAATGAAAATTCTGAATCCTGTCAAAACAAGTGTTGCATATTTCAAGTCTTTGAAAGATTGAGCCCTGCTTCTTTGTTTCCAATGCACCAGATTTACCTCTCTTAGTCAATGTCTTAATTATTTTGGGAATAATGTCTTAATATATTTGGGAAACAATGAAATCCAGCAATTTCCCTCTCATGCCCACCTCTTGCACTGTTAACTTTCTGTTGGAGCTGTGTTGAACTAACCCAAAACTCCTGTGACTGCTCTTCAAGGAAATATAATAGAAATTAATGCCTGTGTGCTTCATACAGGTTTTATTCAATTCAAGTTGCAATGAGAAAATGTTTGATTATCTTTTCTTCTGACTCTGCCTGTTTATCAGAATGGATTTTGACTGATAGCCTGAAGAAGAAGCTCTCTTTAGGGCTTCTTCCTGAAGTGCCTGTACAAAAGATGTCGTCTTACCGGCCAGGCTAGGGACACTTTGAGCTTCTTTTCCAGATAACATAATGAGAGAGTTTTAACTGCCTGGGACCAGGTTTGAAATCTGTCTCTCTTAGATATCAAAGCTCTATCTTTGTTTATTTTAAATCATGTACAGCCCAATTCTCTTACAAAGCAAACATTTTAGTTACACTGATTTCAGTGCCCTTGCTTCTAAGAGTGTCAGAGGAAAGGTGCTGAAGTCTGCAACAAGGCTTCTGCTCAGTGGGACATTTTGGTCAGGACTGTACAATTGCATGAGAGGTAAATTTGGCCTTCCTATCTGCCACAGTGAAAAAGAAAAAAATAATTCCATAAGCAAGAACACATATCTGCTTATTAATTTTACTGTTTTAGTAGAAGTCTTCTTTCATGCAGACCCTCTTCACCAGGCCAAACCTGTATTGCTACTATGATTGTTGGGACATCCTAACAAAAGTAAGATGGGAAGAATGAGTGAAACATCTGCAGCTAAAATGATTTATCAGAGCATGAAACCCCAAACTGAGGTCCTGAATGGAGTATGTAAAACAGACTGGAATGTTCTACAACAAAAGGAAACTATTTTCTTGTCAGAAATATTGAAAACAAATCCTCCTTCCTTTGAAAACTGAAAAAAGAACTATTAGGATGATGGATTTTAATCTTTTTTTTTCATTGTCTTGAAATGAGAGAAATTTTGCCAGCCACCAGGACTGAAACAAACCAACAAACAAAATGAAGTGGGCTCTGTCAAACCGGGATTTCACTACAGGGTTTGAGTATTTCTGGATGTAATGCATAGACCTGCTGCCATAAGTGGCATAACAGTTTGAACTGGTCATATCCACTTCACAGAGGATATATCCTAAGATACAGAGAAACTGAATCTTTTGCCTTGAATTAGTGAAGCAAGAACATGCTTTGGTGGGTAGAGACATTGCTCACTCCCCCTTATCAGGCTATCTGGGGACTGTCTCTCATCCATCACTGAACACCACAGTCTGGCCACCCTCTTTGGGTAAATTAAGACTTTCTTTTTGTTTGTTAACTAGTTCATCCTGTTTCGGATTTGTCATAGCAGACTGTAAACCCTGAAAACATTTAAGTCTGAGCAGAAAATAACAGATCCAGGACCTGATTTTGAAAGGAGTTTTTTTTTAAAAATTGTATGTCTCCCTCCCCTCTCCCCAGTCCACTGTTATTATGCAAAAATTTTTATTTGGTATTCACTGCTCTCCCAGCACCTCAGCCATCCATAGTCTCCTTTTAACAACTCTGCAGTGGGTCATTTTCATCTCTGCTTTCAAAATCAGGTGTCTGGGTGGTGATGATAATGGATTGTCCAGACCTAGTTAAGAAGCAGGGAATTCAAAAAGCTTTCTGTGCTTCACTTAGTAAAATATCCTTGGGAGTGTCTTGGCAGGAAAAGAGAAAGGAAGACTTGAAAAGAAAATCCTGTGCAACTGTTTGTATTTGTTGTCATAGGAGGAGCTGAAACATTTTGAAGCAAAAATTGAAAAACACCATCACTATCAGAAACAATTAGAGATTTCACATCAGAAACTGAAGCACGTAGAGGGAACTGGAGATAAGGAGCATCTGAACAGAAACAAAGAGAAGTATGCCATGCTGGAAGAAAAGACAAAAGAACTAGGATATAAGGTCTGTATAAATCCAGTGTACGTAAATGTTGAAAGTTTAACTCAGCAGTAGAGGGTAAGTAGATTGTCCAGTGCTGATTTTGCATGCAAGTTGAATGACTTCCAGAAAGGGAGTTCAAGGCACTTCTCAGTTTTAGTACAGGATACACATAATTGTTTTTTATGGACCTAATTCTGAAAGACCTGAAGTCTCCCTGTTCTCTGATCTCCCTGTTGTCACATATACTAATAAAAAAGTCTGAATATATTAATTATATTGATAATTTATTGCCTTACTGAAATTTGTGTCGTGCCTTTGTTTTCCTGATAGGTGAAGAAGCACTTGCAAGACTTATCCAGCAGAATCTCTCAAGGTCTTCAACACAATGAATTATGAAAATGTGTTCTACTTCTTGGGATCAATCTATTAACACAAAACAGATAATGTGATTTTTTGAACTGGGCTTCCTAAGGAATCCTTCTGAAATAGTAAGGATTGCACAGATTTGTCCTGTAAGAAAATGTATTTTTTTTGTCTACTTAATTGCCAGTTTTGTATTTGCACTACAAAATTAAATGATTAGATTATATATTTAAGTTGCACATCTTGGATCATATAAATCTTACATCTGAATCAAGTAGCAGCCTTTGAAATAATGTCATGTCAAAAGTAAAAATATGTGAACTCTCAAAGATTCCTGCTAGTAAAAAAATACTAATTTTACAGTCAGGTAAGATATTCTTAGCAATGAAAGCAAACACTGAGGTACAGGAAGTTAAAACAGAGACCAGAAATGTCTTTATTTCAATGCTTTTCCTACTGAAGGTAACAAAAATGTTTCTACTGACTTTGAGCAATGGCTCTGAGCTGCACTGTGTATGAGTCTTTCATGTGAGAGGGGGAGGAGGAGTAAGGAAGGAACAAGTACTGAGGTCAATTCACACATTTTACTTATTGACTAACATCTGAAGTTGCTGAATATTTGTGTGCAATTATCATGTTCATGCTTGCTTGGTTTTGTTACACTTAGTCATTAAAAAAATCAAAACAAGATACTGATGTGGCTTTATTTTTCCTTCCCTTTTATATAGTCAAAGTTACCAGACCCGGGTTTTGAGCATGCTGCTTATTGCTTTAATGTTCATTCACACAGTGGCTTTTAAGAGGGGAGGGATGGTTTTGTACCACAAGAATGTGTTTCTATGTTCTGAATGGGCAAGAGGCTCCCTAAAGCAGCTTCTCTGAGCACATATTCCAGTGCAATCTCCAGTAAAGGTTATTATCGCTTTCCCTTTCAAGACCAGATTTTTCTGGTCAGAACTTTGCTAGACATCAGACATCTGGGTTGAAATTGTCTATGCTGACCCTTTATTTCAAAAGAAACTTTTCAGGAACAAGGCTAAGGACAAAGGTCCAGTGTAGGTGAACTATTACAGCTGCTTGGTTAAGGAGCTCTGTGACTCACAGATTGCAGTGCTGTCGTATGCTACATGAGGAAGCTGAACCTCACTCTCCCTACCTGTTCCATGAGGAATACTGAAGAGATCCATTCAGTCAGACTAAGCCACTCATCCTGGGTCCATCCTGGGTTAAAAGTAGCATGATTCTGTGTATTATCATGGGCAAGTGATCTGAACCAAAACTGTGGTAGCAGTCTTACTTTGAGATTCTGAATCTCTTTCTTTGAAGCAGAAAGCTTTTTTTTACTTTTTTAATTTAATGTAAGCTAGGAGTTATTTATATTTCAGAGACTCATTGTCCATCTTGGTACCAGGCTACCATTAATATTATCAGTCTCCTTAGAGATGGCTCAGTTCAGGTAGTTTATGGTATACATCACCTTTGGTTGGTAAGCTAAAAAAAAGTAAACCCAAAAATGGCTACAAGCTATTTATGAGAAAACTGGTTTGTTTGTTTTTCTAGATGCTACACACTATTTCTTCCCCAGACTATCACTTTAAGGGCTGTTCAGCTTCTGTATCAGAGCAGTAACTGTATTAACTTACAGGTTTGTCTTCATCATTATTTTTTCAATTTTTAAAGGAATGCAGAACACTTTGTATTCAATGTTAGAAATGTTAGACTTCACTATGTCCTTGAGTTTACCATTGGGCAGAGTATGAATTAAATCTATGTGCCACAAATCAGTTTGGTGGCTGTAGCTTGGGTGTGGAGAGGCCCCCAGCACTTGTTCCTGGGTGAAGAACTTGCACACATGCACTAAATACATCAGCAGAGGAGAGGAGCTAAGCAAAGCTCTGAGCCACTCCTGCTCAGCAATCCTAACTGGGTTCTGTGGGAGTGGAAAAGCTTTTCCTGAGCCTGTTCAGACACTGCTGCTGAGGGAGATGTGCTGCATTTGGGAAAGCAACGTGTCTCAGCCTACACTACAGGCAGGCAGAGCAGCTGTGTGCTCCACACAGGAGGGCAGACCAGAAAGCTGGATTTCATCTTCAGCATGTACCTGAAATAGAATATGCTTATTGAGGAATTTCTGAAGAAATTCGGAGCAGCACAAGGTGCTGGAGTCATGGAACAAATAACCAGGGTGTGAAGAGTTACTGAATAAGTGCAGAGCTGCTTCAGCACAGGCTTTAAAGAGCAGCGATGGCTGAACTGGGCAGTGGTGCCTGTACCTTGTCTTTACCTACCACACCATGATGGTAATTGGGCTCAAAGGCCAGGAAGGCTCCAGCAGAAAGAATGTTTGGCAAGCACGGCAAAGTACAAGAGGCTGACAAAATATTTACATGTCACAGTAATTTAAAATTGAGAACGAGTCACAGATCAGCAGCAGCAAAGGTTTGAGAATGGGGTCAGCACAGTCACCTTACTTTAGCTACTGAACATAGCTGTTAATGAGTTATCAGGCCCAAAGATTGTTCACACAAACCTAGAGGAGAAAAAAAAAAAAGGCTGTTGCTGCCTCTGTATCCAATTTCCCCCTGAAACAGTCTGTGGTTGAGGTAGAGTCTACAACAGCATAGGGAAGACATGAGGAATAGTCTCGATTCCTGTCAAGGCTCCTTGGGGCTTTCCCTGATTTTGAGATTTGGTGACAGACTAGTGTACAGGCTAGTGAGGTGATTTCACTCTAGTTTCTATAGTCTGCACCTCACACATTAAAATCTATGTACAAGTTAGTTAATTATTGCAGTTTTTAAGCCTCCAAAGACGATTCATATGGCCAAAATAACAAGAGTGGGTAGTGTTTGCAACATTAAAGATTAAAAGGTAACTTGAGTCACCACTGTTGCATTCCTGTAAATAGCAACAAAAATGCAGAGCAAAAAAAAATGGTATGAATGAAATACATGTACAGTCCTGTGCCCCATGAGAGGTGAAAATGGAGTTCAGAAGTGAGACTGCATGGAAGAGGCATCTGAAAAGCAAAAAACTAACAGCTTTTAAGCAGTGGTTGAACCTTCTCTTCTTTAGTAGGTATTTTATCTGATCCTTTTGTAATTATTCAAATTACCAAGTTTTTCAAACCACTGTGAGAAACAATTCAAAATACAAAAGTGGGAGAAGAAGAGGGAGGAAAGAACTGTTGTTAGGAGAAAAAAAAATCAGAACATTTAATATTTTATACAGTTAGTCAAATTCTGCCCTGAAAAAGAACCTCAATTTAAGTAAACGTGTCAGTGACTACAAGTAGGACAGATTTTATTTGTTAAAAAGGTTGGAGGTGGAAATGAGGGAAAAATAAATACTTAAGGCATTAAATAACACAGAAATAACCAACTCTTTCTTAAAATAAACATGTCCTACATGTTGGTGCAACAGCTAAGATGGCATCATTCTACCAAGACAAGGAACAGCACTACAGTAGATGTACTGCTGCAACAATTTCTGCCTCCCAAGGGATCCTGATGCTTGATAGATCTGGCAGTAGCAAGAGTATTTAAATTCACCAAGTAGAGATCATTTACATTTTGTGAGCTAAGTACCACATGCCTTTTCAGATCCAGTTCCTGCAGGTAGGGTTCTCAGTGCTCGGGAGCTGGTGGAAGCAGGATCCTTGGCTGGGCTCTCCTGCTTGCTGTGTGCCCAGCTCTCTCTGTGGGGTTCCCTCAAGCCAGGGTTAACAGAGGTTTTGCACAGAAGGTGATAGAACGCTTAGCTTCTGGAACGTGGCTGCCTTGGCAGCTGATCTTGGCCGAGCATTTAGCAGAGCCTCAGAAGGGCTTCAAGCCCTGACTGGGGAGCAGTTCAAGGACAGGAGGCACATCTCAGTGGATGCTGCCTTAATCCCAGCTCACAGGGTCTGCAGCTCCACTTCAGCAGCCATCTCACCCTGCTGACCCTCGAGGGAGCTGAAGGGGCCCTAACACATCGTATTTTCAGTTCTGCCATTTATTCAACATATGAGTCCAAGTGAAGTAGTGCAGCTAGTTACACCCCATAAAAGCATGTAGCTCCCCAGCCCGGATCCAGCATGCCACAGTGCCCAGAACCAGAGTATGTCACTGGGAGCCAGGCTGCTGAGAGCTCCTCTGCAGGCCCTAACCCAGGATCACCCGAAGTACAGTGTTCAGCTCAGGGTTAACCCAGACAGAGCTAAAGCACAGTTCATACGTTTCATGCCAAACATACTCATCACCCACAGCCCTTTCCTGTCATCATTTAGCACCACTTCAGAGAAGGTTTCAACCTGGTTTTTTTTTTTAAAGGTGCCATATCACATAGAAAAATCTACCAGTAAATAGTTTTAAAACACAGTTTTAAAATAATATTTAAATATGGTTTTTCATTCCATAGTATTTAATGAGACTAGAAGAAATAAAGTAATTAAATAAAAGTTAGTAAATAGAATAGATTGTTGCTTTCAATACAAACAGACCTACCTTGGTAACTGAGAATGGGGTGCTGCATTTTCTATATGCATTATGTTATCTAACAGACTACTTCTAAATACCAAAATCAAGATTTCCTAATACAGCAGACAGTTAACATGTGTTTCAGGCCATTCATAAAACACGTATGGGGAAGCAGGATGTTAATGTACAGAAAAAAAGACTGTATGGATTTCTTTTACTAGTAGCCAGAGGCATAAAATAGAAGCATTCATAAAATCTGTCCAGTAGAGCCAAAATAAATTCATAAACTTTTCTCTGCAGTAAATATTTCAAGTTGAACCATATTTGGTACAGCAGTGATTGCAACCCAAATGCTTTTATCAATAGCCCCTAATGCACTTTCATTTCCAAGTCTTCATGTAATTTCCCACTGCTCAACAAAAGAGCACGCTACTTAATCAAAAAGACAACAGTACACAGACTTAATGCTTAACATGTGAACTTTGTTCCTTCACTGGTGTGTTAATTTATCAGAAAGCTGCACACATCCATTTTAGTAAAACTAACCATTTCAGTCTCAAAGGTTGCCTGTCAATAACTGGTCTAGGGTAACTTTAACCCAGTAATTTCTATAGGCAAAGTGAGTGTTGAATCACTTTGAAATAAGCCTCCTACTAAAATAAAGTGGTATTTAATGTTCTACAGTTATAATTTTCCAGGCAATTTAAAGAGAGAAGGGAGCTGCACTATTTTAAGAATAAACACACCGAGAACTGGAAATCTGAGTATGAAAACCAGTAATTTGCAATGCCTGGCATTGGATCCATTAGTCCAACTGCAAAATTCAAATCTCAGTTTCTAATTTAAGAAGACATCTGAACCAAAACCATTAACTAAATGGTCCTTAAGTGGGGAGTCTGTTTTCCAACCAATTAAGTTCCAGGTTCTGCGACTGAAGTTTACAATTCCAAATATGCCCAGTCACAGTGTAAAGAGCCTTAATTCATACCAGTTCCTGGGGCCATTGATGCCCCTTTAATGGGCATGGAGGATAATTTTGAAGTTCAAGAAAATAGAAGAAGAGTAAGAACTATGTGCAAAAAATGACATCTTTGAAAGATGAGCATGCCAGGGCAAGAGCTTACAAATCAAGGGATGCTGCTCTTTTTGGTTCAAGAGCAGACTGCTGGTATGGGGAAATGCAGCAAGTTTCTCCCTGTTTTTGTTAGGAATTTTTCAGATTAGATCCCTTTTTCCAAATCTGTACTGAACTGACACAGATTCTTACACAAAAAACACATTCCGACAGTCTGAACACCTTCCACACTCGTAACTGCAGCCTGGAAGATTTCCAGTTAGCCTTCTCCAAGCCCTTCTTTGAGCAGCTAATAACCATGATCTATCTGGGGTGCATATGTCTTAGTCAATGTTATCATTAGCCTCAGTTTACCGGTGTCACTAAACCCTCACCACTGATCAGTTGTTTCAGGTCTTGTACTAACTGACCCCCATTCTTTGCAGAGCTGCAAAGCAAAGTTTTCATTTATCATTTGTTATTAATTCAGAACAAGAACATGATTTTCCAGAGATGTTTTTAGCAATTGTTACAAATTTTTAAAGAAAAAAACAGCCAATGTAACCAACTAGGACAGTCAGAAGTCCAAAGTACTGCCATAGTATGTGTCTGGGATCACAGAAGAAGCAGAAGTGAGCATGTTTATCCAGAAACATACAGTGAGAATAAACAAGAATTCTCTTCAGCTCCTTCAAATGAAGGAATAGAGCAACTCACCCAGTTCAGCTTTGACCACTTACGGCAGAGACTGAGAGCAGAAGGAGATCATGTGGCTCTTCCTGCACAGCTCAGAGCTCCCCATCCTGATGGACAGAGGGACAGGGTTCCTGTCACAGTCCAAACTGAAGACATGGCCAGCTGCAGGCTGTACCTTGCACCTTGACAGTTCCCCAGCCAGAGGGACAGCAATGAGGGAGTCTAACCATGTTATATGTTGCCACTGTAAAGGAGGGCTTGGACAGAGGCAGACACGCTGAAGAGCATCTCATGTCTGCAAACTCCAAAGCAGCACACCTGGGGCTTCAAGTCCAGTCACTGCAGGAAATGCATCCTCACAGCTATCACTTATGGTCACTAGTATCATGCATTCACCATAAAATGCACAGATAGGAAAAATTAATCTAAGACCAGTTCCTGGGCTTTCAGTAGACCTGATCTATCTCTATCAAATACCCCAGCCACTGTAAATGACACTGATGTAGCTGAACGCAGAATTAGGTGCACCTTCATATCAGGCTAGGGTGCTCTCTATTTCATAGCATGGACCAGCTCTCACCATCCTTCTTCCAAATTAGTTACTTTCATATACTTTCCACAGAGGAGAAAAAAGCAGACATGGAGGATAATTCTGTCCAAGGTCTAGACTGTGTATTCAGTACAGGCCTGAACCATTGGCATGACAAGATGCCAGGACAATGAGACACACGCCATCATACATGGAGCATGGCAGCCAGCCTCTTTAGGGTGTACTCTAGCTTTTAATCATACTGATGTTTTACCCCATTCCTGGTGGAGGCAGTACCAGCCCATCATCTCTGTCACCAAGGACACAGCCTCAACATCGTTCTTTTCAGGGAAACCACTTCCTTGCTATAAACCACACACTGTACAATGACAGCAGGTCTCCAACACTGGCACAAAAGCATTTTATAGACACATACACTCCTCTGGTGCTGCCCTTCTGTCAGTGCAACAGCTGGCAAAGCACAACTGCTGCTTTCTGGCTCGTTGCTGACACCTACCTATTTCATCAAATTCCCAGTAAGATTTTTTCCTGTGCTTCCCAGTTATTGTCCAGTACTACTGGCTGTTGGTAGTAAAAGGACAAAGTGTTATAGCAGCCAAAGACAGACCATGGGGTACATCCTTCAAATGTGGCAGAGACATGGGGAGTGAGGAATCTGAGTGATTACATAATAAAACTCCAGTATCCAAAGGCCAGGTTCCTTTCTCAACATTCAATCTGCTCTATTTTCTGGATCTGAACGATCCATAAATTTCCAGCTCAGCCCACAGTCGAGTGAAACTTAACTTATACAATAGCAGATGCTAGGGCCTTTTTATTTATTTATTTTTCTTTTTAAGGTTTTCACAACAGTATAATGTAATGTAGAGACAAATTACTGTCATGCTAAATCTGCTTTTGATCCCAACCCCCACACTGCACGTTTCTCAAATAAGTTGACACGTATCATTTCAGTGAAACGGTGATGTTACATACGCCTCTGTGTACACAGTGGGATAATAAATTTGAATTATTTCTAGATGCTCTGATGCAGGCAAACGTTTGAAAGCATATAAGCTTTAAAGTTCACTTACCCTCAAGTTTTCACTAAACTCAAAGTTTGCATGTCGCCTGCACTTTCCTACATCTGCTCACTTTCTTATAAGTAAATTTATTGTATCAGAATCCAGGACAAGAATTACATATATTATCCTGTCACATATATTCCAGCCTTTCAGAAAAAACTTATAAGCTATTGATTGATAACAAACTGATATCATTGCCTTAAGCCTCAGAGTGAGGCTTCTCTGAAGCCTCTCATTTTTAGGATGTGTTGGATAGAATAGAAAAATAAGAAATAGAAATAATAGAAATAGAATATTATATTTTAGTTGGAAGGGAGCTACATCAACCATCTAGTCCCACTGCCAATTCAGGACTGACCAAAAGTTAAAGCATGTTATTAAGGACATTGTCCAAATGCCTCTTAAGTATCGACAGGCTTGGGACATTGACTGCCTCTCTGGTAAGCCTGTTCCAGAGTTTGACCACCTTCTTGGTAAAAAAAATGCTTCCTAATGCCCAATCTAAACATCTCCTGGTGCAGCTTTGAACCATTTCTGCACATCCTATTACTGGGTACCAGGGACAAGAGCTCAGCATCTCCCTCTCTGCTTCCCCTCCTCAGGAACTTGTAGAGAGCAATGAGGTTGCCCCTCAGCCTCTTTTGCTCGAAACAACACAAACCCAGTGTCCTCAGCCACCCCTCACAGCACAGGCCTTCCATCCCTTTCTCCAGCTCTGTTGCTGGATGCATTCAGGGACCTTCCCTTACTTCTTAAATTGTGGGGCCCTGTACCACACACAGCTCTTGGGGTGAGTACAGATCACCTCTTCTGCCTGGCTGGTCAAGCTGTGTTTGATGAACCCCAGGATGGGGTTTTCCTTCTGGGCTGCCAGGGCTCACTGGTGACTCACACTGAGCTGCTGTTTGCCAGCACCCCCAGATCCTTCCTGCTCTCCAGCCACTCCTCTCCTTTATACTCATGCCCAGTTTTACCCCATCCTAGGCTATGGGGTAAATCTGGCTATGGACTTGTTGGTTTTCATTCTATTAATCATAGTCCAATGCTACAATCTATCTAGATCCCTCTGCAAGGCCTCCTGTCCCTCAAGAGACTCAACAGCATCCCCCCATTTAGTATCATCAGTAAACCTTCTAATGGGGCATCCCCCGCTGTATCCAGATTGTTGATGAACTTATTGACCAGAACCAGCCCTAGGATTGAGCCCTGAGGAACACCACTGGTGACTGGTCACCAGACAGATCTAGCCCAACTCGCTACAACCTTTGAGCTCTGCCCCTCAGCCAGTATTTCACCCAGCACACCATGAACCTGCTCTGGAAAACTTGTCCGGAAGGATGCTGTGAGGAAAGTATCAAAAGCCTTAATAAAATCAACAATACCTACATCTACCACCTTCCCTTCATCCTGGAGCAGGTGACCTTATTGCAGAAGGATATCAAATTACATGAACCCATGTTTACTGAGGTTGATGAGTGCATTGTTCATTAAATGCCTTTCAGTTGTACTCAGCATGATCCTGTCTATAATCTGTCCAGGAACAGAGGTTAGACTAACAGGTCTGTAGTTCCCTGGCTCTTCCCTTATGCCCTTTTTGTATATTGGAATAACAAACACTGGCTAGCTTCCAGCCATGAGGATCCTCCCCAGACCTTTGACACATGATTGAGAGGGGTCCTGCAGTAACATCTGCTGGCTCCTCCAGCACTCTGGGATGAATCCCATCAGGCCTCATGGATTTGTGACCATTCAGCTGATACAGCTGGTCAGTGGAAAGCATAAAATTGAATCCATCAGAACACAAATTTTCATAAAATGGTACTTAATACTCACCTACACTGAAAAGACATTTGCAGACCTGCTCCTTACAAACTTCCTTTTAATAACTACTAACTCTCCCATCGTTACTCTGCTTTGCTTGTTCCTATTGCTGCAGGAGCTTAAATTAACTTTTCCTTTCAACCTAGATTGCAAAACACTGTTTGTATGACTGGTCAAATGAGAGCTGAGGATGTCCCCAGAGAGAAGGTGACACAAAAATAAAACAGCACTATCATCTGAAAAAAAAATCCATAATTTTTACAGTAACTCATGAAATTCTGTATCTTCCTCCCACAGTCATTTTAGCAAGTATGTGTGGTATTCCAGACAAACAGGAAGAGGAACTTACCAAGGGGTGCATGTTTCAGCATCTCACAAAAAAGTGTAATCATTCATAATTCAAATTCAAGTATAGTTTTCCAAGTGACACTAATTTAAAACTGCTTTGTTTAAAGCAGAGAGGAAAAATGAGGAATTTTTCCAAGCCGTTTGCTAAAAACAACTCTCAGGGCAGGTTTTCACAAACATTTACGTGCCTAAAGACACCTACTGGTGTTTTCCACAATTAGGTGTCGGGGAATGCTATTAAAACCCAGACGACTATTTGAATAGTTGGGTAATTAAATGCCTCCAAACTCCAGCTCTCCATCCTGCAGCACATTCTATCACCCAGACACTTGCATATAAAAATGTTCCATAACAGTTTATGAACAATACCATAAACCCCACTGATGCAGCAGTTACATTTGGTGCCAGCCTACTGAGTAGGTCTATCAGAAAGAAAGAGGTACATACACAGCACACTAATGCTTATGCTCAAACACTGCTCTTGCTGACAGCTTGTTTTCATGTCACCAAGAGCAATTCTGCCATGTTAAAGTACTTCAAGAACATCTTACAGAAGTATCAGCTACATCACATTGTTTTGTTCTTCTGGTAATTAATTCCTGGTAAGAACAGGAGGAGATCTGACTGATAGAATGTTAAATTAAAAATGAGCAAATCCTTCTTTTTATCATTAGAAGTTACAACTGTCATTTATCTCAAAATTGTGGGAGATATTTTAGGTTTTTTGCAAAGAGCTCTGAATCTGGAACCATCCTATAGTAATCACAAAATATATTTAAATCACTTGTGCACAACTTTTATGCAAGGTGTGTGAGAAAACCCCTAACTATTTGGACATTAACAGCAGTACTAGAGTTAACCCATGGAAGCTACACTGTGAGCACAAGTCTGCTCATAGGATTATGGTTTGATTTCCATTGTCCTCAGTTTGCTAGTGGAAGTTGAAGTCATGCGATTCTATATATTTAGGAAAAAGGTTTTCTATTTCTGTGACCTCCTGTTGTTCAAATGAGAAAGCTCTAATTTCTCCAACAGAAATGCCAAGCCTGTAACTTGACAGGGAGGCACTACCAAAACAACAACCAACCAGTTTTTAATAGGTGCAACAGTATGGTTTTGCCTCCTGCTTCAGCCTCCTACATATAAAAAAACAAAGAGAAACAGAAGCCTAAAAAGTAAAATATTTCCTTTGTGGAAAGCCTTACAGGATAACTGAGTTAACATTAACAAAGGCTATTAGTGCAAATTTGTATAGAGCCATCTAGTTATTCCTCGTTGAAGTTACTATGACATATACAAACACATGTGCACAGAGAACCATGTGCAAGCACAAATTCAGAGCCCCTTTTCGACCTGAAAACCATATTTTTCAAATTGTGATTCCTCTGTGAGGCCAGCAGCTATCTGATGACCTTTACTATTGTGTCAAATCCTTATCCATGCTACAAGTCCAAGATTCAATGCAAACAGTTTTGATCGACATACAGAAAGGCAGCCTTTGTAGAGACCCTCGGTAATATATTTTCCTGGTAAACAGATTTTTACAACAGAAATATTGTAGTTTCGTTATATATTGTCATGGAAAATACTTCATTTCAATGCATCAGGGAAGGTATGTACATTTTAAATATCAAAAATAAATAGCAAAAGATTTAACCTTGCAAGTCCTCCGGTGGAGGATACTTGACTGAAGAACAGTCCAATTTAAATAAACCTGACCCCAAGAAGCCCAGGCCATTCAAGCTGTACTGTGTTTACAAAAGAGATCACCCCTGTTCACTTGTCAAATAAGAAAAATCTTTTAAACTTAGAATCTCATAAGAAATATTTCTTTTCTTTTCCTTCAGAAATAAGCAAGGTGGCTTAACAAAAATTTGCATCTGAGCACAGGACAGATGAGAATGGCAATTGTCAACTCTAAAACACATATTTTTTATTTGAGAGATTTCTGATATTTTACATTAATATTGAGGCTACATTCAAATAAATTTAAAATTATATTCTGCCTCAAAAACAAACACCCATCTCTCATCCTAAGTCATTTACTGAGACCCTCACTGGCACAAAACTTCCAGTCACCAGTATAAATTACGATGCATATGTAAAAACCAGAATTTGGCTGCGATGTTGGATCTTAAGAGGACAGAGTCAAAAAATCATAATACTCAAGATATCACTCCTGGTAATTTCTGGAAGCTGAAATGTTATCAGAAAAAAAATTGTTTTCTTCATAAGTACACTTCCTTGTGTATGGCAGGGTCACTGCCATAACATTTTATATAACGTTTTATTTAAATAACCATTTATATCAGGACAAATGAAAATAACAGAAAAATTATACAGAAAATGCAACATGGGAAACTGGGTTTTGAATCATACAATCTCACTATACAAAAGCAGAATGTCACAGAGTTGTGGTTCAACCTATTTTACAAGATAATATCCTGTTGTGCCTCAATTCCATAGCATCTCTGGAGACATCATCCTCTTACACAGAACTGGTTTTATGCTATTTAGGGACAGCAGAGAATTATTCAATGAAACTTTTATATGTAATGTGGATGCTCTGCTTTTGATGCTGGTTGACATTTGGGATAGGTTTTGTGACATAAAGAACCCAATTTTCAAAAGTGAATGTTTCTTTTTAATACCTTGATTTTAAAACACTCTGTCTGAAAAAACTGAGGCCTGATTTTCAAAGTGATATGTTCAACTCCAGGAAAACTGCTAAGAATTACAGGTACTCAGCAGATATGAAATCAAACTTACAGTTTGATCTAAGGTTTTTAAGAACAGAAGCACCCAAAATGCCCCTTCACATTACTGTGCTTTATAGACATAATTATACAACTTGTTTGTGTGCTCTTTTCTGTATGCATACACAGATGCATCCCTGACACTACAGCTTTTAAATCTGAGCAACTTTAGCCAAAGCTGCAGGATTCTTGGTGAGGTATAACACTGAATTATCCATAGGTAAAGTTAAGCATGTCCATAAATAAGCATATAAATTGAGCAAAACTGTGCCTGCAAAAAAGTAGGCACTGAATTTTCTTGCTTTTGTAAGAGTCCATTAATATATTACTAGAGGTTTTACATGTTTTATACACTCAGATATATACATATATTTTATCAGTAATGTGTGCTTACATACATACGTGTGCACATATGCAAACATATGTGTACACTGACCACACACACACTCACATTCTCTTATCTACACACATTCAAGTTCTTTATTTTTAAAGAAAATGCCACCATTTAATAAACACTGACATTGGTTCCAGGTTCTCCATGATTTTAGAATTGTAGAAAAAGGTAACTTACATCTGTCATTGTATATGAAAAAAAAAAATCTGGACTTTACAACCAAATTAAAACAAAAAGAAAGACCAAACACACTCCTCATGCTTTCCAATTAGGAATTGAGATATTGGAATGAATCTGGTATAAATGCAAGAAGCAATGGCAGCATTTTGTGTGACTGTTTTTTACAATTAGTGTGAATCTTTTGGAAGACAAATTAGTATCAATTTGTGGTGAGCTAAAAGTTCTTTCCTAGACACGTCACTGCTGAGCCCCTTTCTTCTTCTGCTCCAGCTCCTGCAAACGTTCCTCCCGGCACTGGGCGTGCTGCGTCCCAACTTTGTGGGCCGTCTCAGTGGCTGCAATGTCAATCTGTGCATATCGGGACGACCCACTCCCTGAAAGATCAAATGAAACCCTGTAAAAGACTCTACCCCTCATATATTCCTGCGTAAAATTGGCACAGGGTTAAGTATTGAGACACTTCTTCCACTGATTTCCTGGGTGACCTTGGTCTGGTCTTAAAGCAAGCTATGTAAAGAGAGTAAGATGATAACCACAGCTAAACAAAGCTTTTTGAGGTGTTTTGTGTATCTACATATTTTAGCTATCAGGTTTTCTTCAAATAAGCAAAAATGAAACCACTTCCATTTCTGCCCCACGTTCAAATCTCCACTCCTACTACTCCCAGTAAATGACAAAATTGAACTCAGCATTCCCACTTCTATGAGGTTTCATCACCAAGCTACTAGTCAGTAAATGAACGTCTGGTATTTGAACAAAAAACATTTGTGGCAGTTGGCAAAGTTCTTTGTATGGACTAGGCACCCTGTGAACATCACCAGAGCAACCACCTTCAGCCCCAAGCAGAATGACACTTCAGTTCATTTCTTGGCAACAGTGGAGTTAAAAGCTGCTCAGTCTGCTCTAGAGTAAAATACTTCTGTATAGCTGCAGACATAGAGGCTGAAGGCTGGGAAAACTTTAATATGAAAAAAATAAAGTTTTTATGGTCATTAAAGGCACCTTCAAAGGTACACCATTTGAGCTTGAGAGGGTGGCTGACATTTAGGAAAGTTTATGGAATTTGACTCTTCATTCTTAATGCCTTGGTCCGTTGTCTTTAAAATGAAGAAAAACATTTCAACAGGAGAACTACTTTTAAGTCTGAGAGAAGCTTAGAATTACTTAACTAAGACCATATAAACGTTTTTAAAAAAACTCAATGGGAAAAGTCCCAGCATTTTGAAGTTAATAAAATTGCTGAATTTAAAAGTATAAAAACTAAAACCTTAATAGCTGAAAACTATAGATGGAAAAACCATGAACACCAAATGTGAGCAACTAAATGCCAGATTCTGATTAGATGCTTTCTGTAACAAGGACTGCATCTCTAAATGACGATATATGGTAGATATATTGCATGCTTATGTACTAATTGCTGAAGGTAAGCATTAGAAGTAAAACATCCAATCCAAAAAAAAAAAAAACCAACCAAAAAAAAAACCCCAAACAAAACAAAACAAAAAAAAGGTAATTTAAAAAAAAATCAGGTAATTGGGCTGGCTTTTTCTTTGTAGCACTTTCATACATCCTCATTGACAGCAGATAGAAGAGTATTGTGTTCTTTTCTTAATCATTTGCTGCATGGCTCCAGAGTCAGTGTCTTCAGGAGCAAGCCCTGTACACCTATATCCACAGCCCTGTTTCTGAAGCCAAGAAAGAAAATTCAAGTAAGTTTAGTCCTGTTACGTGGGATGAAAACCTTGAGAACACAAGCAAATCACTGTCTTTCAAATTCCACAGGCACAGAAACGTTCACTTGACAAGGAGCACATATACAATGCACCTGTCAAAGGGATGCAACATCTTATGGAATACCATTACTTAAAAATCTTTCCCAAAAAAGATGCCAATTAAAAGAACTGCCTCACAAACATACCAGAGTTCAACTACCAGTTAGCATAAGCCTGTGGGTAGATTATTGAGTCATTAAGGTTGGAAAATACCTCAAATGCCTGACTACCCTGTCAGTGCAGAAATTCTTCCTGGTGTCCAACCTGAACCTCCCTCTTATCCTGTCACTGGTTGCCTGGGAGAAGATGCCAACCCCCACCTGGCTACGACCTCCTTTCAGGTAGTTGTAGAGAGTGATGAGGTCTCCCCTGAGCCTCCTTTTCTCTAGGGTAAACAGCCCCAGCTCCCTCAGCTGCTCCTTATATGAAATTAGGATTCCAAATGCCCCATACATTCTACATTACTGTATCTTTTGCTGTTTAAATAGTATTGTAGACTTCCTTACCTCTTATGCTTGTGCTAGGTTCTTGAAGTTCTAGTTCCATGTAATGAAGCTGTTTTTTGGAAGTAGGGCTGACAGGAATATTAACATAGGTGGCTGTCTCACTGTGGGGTCGATCTGATGTAGGGACATCAGCTGAATAACCTACTGCCCCTTCTAAAATAAATAACATGTTACAACAGATCCATTTGCAATGACCAATTATATATTTCATACAAACACACTGAAAGGAAACATTGAGCAGCAATAACTCTGCTTGCCAAACAGTACATTCCTCAGTGGCAGATGGGACACGAGAAGACTACAGTTTCTTCCTAAAAGATCCTGAGACACTGATCAAGTCAGGATCTATGCAGAAGACCATGGACCTGGATCTCGCTGTGTTTCAGCAGAAAACAAACACCATGCAAACATTTCCCTATAACAGCAACATGTGCCGCACTACCCCATAAGGCTTCCAGCTCCAGCTCAGGTTGGTGAAGCTTTATATGAAGTGATCTGTTCTAGGAACATGTGAACTATTACATCATCTGCAAGACAGCAGCCAAAATCACTAGAGGTTCAGAAAGCATATCCCAAAAAAAGGGACTGAAGAACTATTTCAAGTAAAGGGAAGGCAAGCTTGAGGACACAATGTTGGCTGCTTTCCTTTACTGAATTGAAAAAGATAGGAATTATGTCAAGTGGGGACAGAACAAGTAATAAAAGACCTTCATTGCAGGAAAAAAGTAGAAGATTAGACATTGGTAAAATCTTTCTAAATAGTAAAGATCACAAGATAACTAGAAGAAATCCCACAGTTTTCTAGAAATTTCTAAAAAATATACAGATTAACACCTACCAGAAAACAGCCCCTGTAAAGTGATTTTGACTTAGAGACAACATTTTTTTGTTTATTGGATTAATTCTAAAGACCTCTTCAAGCCCTACTTTCAATTATTCTAATCTTGTCTGCCAGCCCAGTCCAGTCACAGTCCTTACCCTTAAATGCTTTCTTCTCTTAAGCCAGCTGGAGACAAAGGAGTGCAGAGGGAAAGTGGTATTACTTTCAGGTTCTCCCTTTCCATGAAGTTCTCCCATTAAGCCCTTCCTTGTCCCCACTTAAAACTCATCTCAAATCTTTATTTGTCCAAACTTCTGCTTTTCTCTTTTGTCATTTTAGACACTATTGAGATGTGAATGGAAAAGCAGTAGAATATCAAGGCCTTTTAGAGCATAGGGAAGAATGACTTCTTATATCCCAATAACAACAGCCATGAATAATCATTGAGAGAAACTTTTTCATCTCTTTGGAAGTATTAAGAATAGCAGAGATAGTTCATACAAAGTTAGGCAACAGTAGGGCATGTTCCAGCATAATGGAATCTCCCCAGGCTTAAGCTGTCTAAATCAAAGGAGTCTACTATGCAGTCCAAAAATTTAAAAGTCTGGAAAGTGGGCCAATTTTCCCACAGATTTTCATAAAGAAAATTTAGGAACATCCATAAAGTATACAAACAGTTTTCTGACAATCAGACTTCAAGATGTTGTTCCAAAGCCAGATATTAGGGAAAAGATGGCAAAATCAACGGAGAATCAAACAGAAGAAATTTTTATATCTTCATTAAACATCATTCTCAGAAATTATTCTGTCCAAAGTATTTCAAAGGAATTTGGGCTGGCTGTGCCAAAAAGGAATTCAGCAGAATCATACCACTGAGAATCTGCATCACAAATAGTTAGAAGCTGTAGGCAAATGAAAATCTTAAGGGCTAATACAGAGTCATGGACAGCCATGAAGGAACTAGCAATTGTTGAAGCCTGTTAAAGTGATGTAGCAGGAGCTTAAGTGAAGAATCCTCAAAGTTAGCTAGCAATCCTCTCTATAGAGCTAAACAGTTGACAGGTCTCAGGAAGCTGAATGTCATACCTGATCCAGACAAACCAAGTGATTTTTCTGAGAACTAAAAAGCCACACATGGAGAATAATATATGAATTGGTAGATCTCCATGCAAGAAAAGCAAAAGAAACACATACAAAAAAGAAGCCCTGGCAACAGCCAAACATTCTTCTCAAAGTGGAAAGAATTAAAAAAAAAAAAACAAACAAACAAAAAAAAAAACCAACCAGGAACAAAGTTTGGAAATTGAAATGGAAGGAAAGGAAAACTCTTCTGTTGTTTAGCCAGTGTTGTCTTAATAGAAACTGTGCTTTCTTTGTAAACATAGAAATACTTTGCATTTCAGTTTTCCTTTAGGAAAAAAAACTCATTAGACACTAAAAACTGGCTCATTTTTTTTTTTTTAAGATAAAGGCTTATTTAAAAAGCACAAGATAGCCAAAAGCTCCTACTAAAAAAACAAGGGCCCACACAGAAAGCCATGGACAAAGACAGTGCTTTCAGCAGTCCATTCTGAGTGGACAGAAGCAGAAGATGCTTATAAGAGGGATCAGAAGACCAGTATTTGAGAACATTGTGAACAGAAAATTTGAAAGAAAAACAGATGAAAATGCACAGTTACAACATTCTGCACAGTTACATCTGAAAGAATTGGTAGAATATCATGATTTCTTGAAGAGAAAAGGGGAAGTTGTAGGAATCAAAAAAGATAGTTAAGCAAGTAACAGGAGAGGAGTAAAACTGAAAATTCAGTGGCCCTGACCTGATGGGGAAACAAAAGGAAAAGAGTAAAATCAGGAAGGGAAGAAGAAAATTATATTTTAAACTAGCCTTTCTTTTAGCAAGTGCTATTCATATTTTTTACCCAATATAGGCATTGTTCTCAGCAATGCACAATAAATAACACAGAAATTAAACTAGCACCATAAATACAGCCTAAAGATAAGCATGTTTGTGAGAATGCATGTAAAGCTGATATGTTCAAAGGGCAACACTTCAAAAATAAACACTTAAAAGAGATCTACATTAAAAAAAAAAAAAAAAAAAAGAAAAAAAAAGGAAAAAAAAAAAAAAAGGTTTTGGTGTCTTCTAATACAATTAACTANCATTTTCTAATGAATGTAACATCAGGAAATAAACTTTAGTACATTTTTCCAAGTATTCACAGTGAAGGCCACCAAAGTC
Source organism: Pachyramphus minor (assembly GCA_013397135.1). Classification (NCBI taxonomy): domain Eukaryota; kingdom Metazoa; phylum Chordata; class Aves; order Passeriformes; family Tyrannidae; genus Pachyramphus; species Pachyramphus minor. Next base: position 485,753 of record VYXB01009657.1, read on the forward strand.
AACAGTGGGTTTTGCTGTACATTGATGTGGGAGCAGAGCTATCTTGAATGCATGAATCAGGGAGCAGTGAGTGGGTGATCTTGGGAGCATCTGGAAGACTCTTGTTAAAATTCCACCTCCAGCATGATGGATAACTTCTTGATTTCTGACAAAGCTCTGTAGAAAATGCTTAAACTAGCCCTTACAAAGATAACTTTGCTTTCTGAGTGCAAATCATCATCTTTACAGGAAGCCAGGTTGCAAAACATTATTGGTCCTGCATGAACACTAAGCTGAAAAAAGATGCCCAGGTTTCTTCATGATCTTGGACTCCACCCCAGTTCAAACAAGGCAAAACCTTCAAAAAGGTTGTGTCCATAGAATGAACATATTGTCATTAATTTTGAATGACAAACACACATAATTTATCTGCTGGCAGTGTTCTTTTTCTCCATTATCATGAAGAAGTATATTTAAATGTGGTGGGTGTTTTTTCCCAGCATATCATTGTTAGGGTACAGGATTTCTCATGGCCTGAGGTGAGGTTTTTTTGGTGGATGCCCTTTTTTAAGGTGCTGTCAGCATTTTACCACTGTGAATAAGATTACTGCTTATACTCTGACACTTATCTCATCTGTCACTGCCTCTTCTAAACTTATCCCATCTGTCAGTGCCTTTCTAACAAAAACACTGCAAAGCGAAAAAAACCCCAAAGAAATACAGAAGCCTTACAATAGGGAATCAAATCATACATTACCTTTTCTGATATTTAAAATAATTTAAGTTTAAATTCATTTAAATTTACATGCACACACATACCTTATAATCAGTTTTACTTACCAGGTTGTAGACTGTGCCCTCTATGGACTTTCAAAGACCCAGAAGCTGCCATGACAGAAGCACCACCTTATTCAAAGACAGAGATTCACATTAAGTCTAAATAGCTGTTGCTATTATTAGATATCTGCTGTGCATCAGCATTTTCAGTAGATGTTTTTGAAGCATCTAGAAGAATTTCACTAAGAATTACAAGTCACTGTAACTGAGTGGGGAGTTGACTTTGCAATCCATAGCTTTAGCAACAACAAAATTTAAAGTGTTCATTAAAATCTTATCGGACTGGATCCAAAACTTATTGAAGTGAATGAGAACAACTGTATCATGCTTCACCATCTGCATTTAGACAAGAATAAATGGGCGCAGGGGGAAGGGTACACAAAGGATCCAGCTTCCATGCTATGCAGGTCATAGCACGTCCTTGTGAAACACCTTCTCGGTGTTACAGCCAGGAAAGCTTTACCACAGACACGCCAGATGGCACAGCCAGTCTCTTTTCCCCAGCCTGATCCATAGAATCAGAGAATCACAGAATATGATGAGTCGGGAAGGACCCACAAGGATCATTAAGTCCAACTCTTAGCCCTGCCACAGGACCATTCCCAAGATGTTCCAGGTGGATTATTAGGAAAATCTGAGGAAACAAGAGCTAGCAACTCAGAAACTTACAGTGTGGTACATGTGATGTGATTTGTCTACATGCACACATCCCTTCTTTGTTCAGTTTCCAAACTAATCAGCTTTACACCTTCCTGTTGGATTAGCATTACCCCCATCCAGCCCTGCATCTCTTCTCTCCACTGTTGTCACTGTGAGCACCTTAATCAAGATGAGTGGCACTTACTTCCTCACAGGAATAATTGTGAGGGAACTTCTTGTGCAAGTAGATGGCACTGAACAGAACTCAGGTAGGAGGCTGTGCCTATGAGCAAACCTGCCACTGCTGACAGGGCGGCCGTGCCATGTGCTGCTGGGTGCTGGGGATCAGGTATAAAAATAATACTATTCTAAACTGAATCTGAGCAGGTGAGACACTTCTCTGCAAATTGTTTTTAAAATAGCATCCAAAAATTACCCTGGTTCTTATGTAAAAGGGAGAAATCATGTAAAATAAATAGTCTGAAATATCTAAGAAAACTGCATGGCCTGGGAATCTGAAGAAAATGGCAATTTCTTTTTTTTTTCTCCTGTATAAAGTATACATACATTTTTTCCCCTAAAACTAAGAATTTCCAAGCTTGTAAAATGAATCCTACAGTTTAATAGAATAAATCTAGAAAAACACAGATTTTTTTCACTTAATGAGGACAACGGAGTAAAAAATTATAAAAACCTATTCCAGAAGTTCATAGCTGAACTTAAACCTTCAGTTTGTTGTCTTTGTGTACGTAAGAGTATATATAGGGTAACCCAAGGCTACAAAAAACAAGTTTAAAGCATGCCATACTGAGAACCTGATTTTGTATTTTAACAAATGAGATCAGATTGTAGAACCTTTACACACTCTGGTGAGGACTTAACCACTACAAATGTTGTTTGAAATTTTGTTTTTAACAAGACTGCTGATAAAGATAAATGCAAAAATAGGACAGCCCCAGGCTTGCTGATTTACTTATATTTTCTCTGTAATTGATCTTCCTTTTTCTCACCTCAGTGCATCCTATCTCTGCAATAAGAATGTCAGAATATGTTTTATGAAGCTGAAAGCCTTCCTTACCTTACTTTGAAGAAAGATTAGAGCCTTAGGCAAATTCCAGCCTCATCACAAAGCAAGTGTAGGGTGAGGTTTTTTCCTCCCTCAAAAAATCATTGCAATTCAACAGAAATAATTCCGGAAGAAATGTAGATTTTTAAGTAACATTTTTAGGATTTGTAAAGAGCACACAGGACAGGAAAGGAGATTTAAAACAATAAGATATTCCAGTCCATTTATGGTCAAGTTCAAATTTTTCCATTCAGAGCTTATTTAACAGAACTATGTTAATGTTTCAGGATTTGACCTGTTGCATTTTCTGCACTTTCAAATCTGGCAACTAACAAATATTTACATAGTCAAATCTCTTGGGGAATTTTTTCAAAGCTTTGAACTGTGTTGTATAAACACATGTCAACAGAGATCTACCGAGATATTTTCTTCCTTCTTTACAGCTACCATATAAACTGCTTTGTTTCTTATTAATGAATCCTAGGATAAAACTTGCAGGAATGGAAAAAGCAAGTTAGCAAGACAATTTTCTGAGGAAATAAAGTATCCAGCAGGAGACAGATGCTCTCTTCCATCATTCTTCCCATTTTACAAGGGATTATTAATTTTTTTCAGTTTCCCCTGCCACGTCATTCCATGAGGCTGACTTGCTCAAGCCTTTGTCAGAACTGAGTAGTTCCTCAAGAGAGTTGTTTTGGTTCTCCTTTTCTCAGTGTGTAAGAGGAAGAAGATATTTAAAAGTGACAAAATTAAAATAATCTGCAGGATATTTTGCATTCCTACATACGATTAGAGTCAAAAGTCTGATGTAGCTCAATGAAGACAACCTCTATTTCAAATATTTGAAATATTTTTCTAACTTTATAGTCATTGTTTTATGCCCACTCTTCAAAAATAAGCATAACCGTTTACCACATATGTGCTACAAGAAATAGCCACAAATAAAAATAAAAAACTACAGGGAAGATCGAACATATATTATACACTGAGCTCAGACAGTTTATATTTTCAAATCTTGTGACCTATCATTCCGTGACCAGTGAGGAGACCACAAGAAACACTACACTGCATTTACCAAGTGATCACTTCTCACTGCCCAGCCTCTACTTTGCCTTCATGGAGTAGGTCACAAACTCTTCAGGTCTGGGCTATTAAATTTCTTGACAAGGAGTCAGGACAGAAGACAACACCACGTTCTGTGATAAGTTCCTGCTTCTTGTTGAATTAAAACTATATTTATTATGAAGAACTTTGATCCACTCAGCTGAGCAACATTTCCACCTCCTCCTTTGAAAACAGATACCTTGTTTGAAAGAGCATCCAAAGGCTAGAGCAACTGATTGAGAGGAAAAATACTGCAAGTACACCAGGAGGTTGTTTCATGTAAATGTAATAAGAGACTCTCTGGTGCTGTATATTTGCCCTACAAAACTTCCCTGTTTGTCCTCTTCAATTAATAATTTCATATATTTTCTGCTATACAAATGGCATTATCTGTAATAAAGAAAAGCTGAAGGGGATACTTAAAATTACATATTTGCTCTACAGATTTCACCATATTCAGAAATGCCTCCTGCCTCTGTAACAGACAACTTCAGAAGGGGTAGAATCACTCAAAATTAGAAATGCTTTCAAGCACATTGTTCAAAATATTGCTTCTCCAAGATGCCTGTTTAGTGTGTCCAAGAGAATCACAGACGGTCTAACTACCTCTAGCTATTATTCATCTTCCCACACTGTAAGGCCATTCCAGGCCAGCCTTCTATCCTTAAAAACACAAAAGTGTTAAACTAGAATTATCACCATTTTCCTGTGCCAGGAAACTTGGTGTCTGCTTTTTTGAAAAATATACCCTCAAAGTTGCTTTACATACATTTACTCCAAAAATCTTGATACAGCTCAGGATTTACACTAGTCAAGAATGAAGTTCACACAATGTGTTTCTTTAATGGAAAAAAAATCTGAAATAATCACTATATTTGCAAATAAGTATTTCAGTGTCAGAGAAGGCATGAGGAAGCAAATCAGGAACACAGAATAGACAGACCTAGAGTGTCACTGCAGCATGGACTTACCACCTTCTGTAACCCATAAAACAGGGAACAGGAACCTGCTAGATCTGCTCAGCCCAGAGGATCAAGCAGCAGCATTTGGCTCATTCATTAATACATGGTTTCACCACAATGACTTTTTCTTTTCCCCCTCAGGGAAAAGCCCCTAGTAATTCAGACCGTCATTAAAGTCAAAGTTTAGCTTGTAAATGCAATGTGTATTTTAATCAGCTTGCTTTTTCAGAGCATCTGTATTTCGTCCCCTACATTTTGAGTGCACTTGTAGAATAAAGCACAACCAAGAAAGAGCATGTCACAGTATGACAGGAGTTTATTAATCAGTTTCTCATTATAATGATGCTCTTCTATTACAGTATTTAGCCCTACAACGTATGGCATTACATATTTATGGTAGACACTGCTCACCACAGTCCTTTACTGACTCAATAAAAACGTCAGAGTGCATTTGGTCTTGTACATCTGAAGAGCTGACAACATGCCTCCTGAAAAAAATTGTGAATTATAAATTATTTTCAACCTAAACAACAATAACTACCATAGTATGGCCTAGTTCCTTCTTTCTTATTGCTCTCAATTAATTCCTGGAAAACTTACCCCTAGGCTTGGAATAGAAGTATCAGGCTGCATAGGTTTGCAATAAAATTTTTAAAAGTGCACAAAAGAAAGCCTATTTTTCCATCATAAAAGTCAAGCTGTCAGACAGTTGACGTCATTTCAGCACCTATCACCTGTTATATACTTAATTTTATTCTTTCTTTCTGTCTTCCTGCCTTGAGTCCCTATCTACTGAAGAACAATTTAATAGAGATAAAACGTTCATAATCAGCATTCAGCTGACATTTCAGCTGAATTCCAAACCACGGCATTGTTTTATGTTTATTCCTTAATTCATCCTCTGAGAACATTTCCTATCAAGCATTGTACAGGTTTGGTATAACAGGCAAAGAAGCTGTCAGAAAGCAAGAGTGTCTGTTGCAATGCTAATGAATTTGCTCCTGTGGAATACAAAAAAAATTGAAGAGAGATTATTTATGAGTCACAAAACAATACTAAAGTACACTGTTTCCATGGGAGGATATTTGTTAACTTGTTGGCCCATTCAACTATTGACTTTTGCAAAGCCAGAGTCTGTGGCACAGAAGTACAGGGAGATCAGACCTCCCATTATGGAAGTTTAATTGTAGTGTTGAAATACTCTGGGTTGGGCCTGGCTCCTGGGAATGCCCAGACAACCAGCTTCCCTGTGGCAATTGGGAAGGGACAAAAGTTTCTGATGTACAGTGCATAGAGCCAGCCTGAAATGCCTTCTCCAGGGACTGCAGTGTGTCCCTAAGCACTTCTACAAGGCACTCCACTTCCCAACTTGGCTTCTCTGAGTAGGAGTCTTGAGATTCAGACTGCTCAGTTCGCATGGAGCAGGTGGGCAATTAAGGACAGAAATGGTGGCATTCTCTCAGGACAGAATTAGTGGCATTTCCCCTCCACACAAAACAGCCTTATGGTTTAAACATCATTCATAAAACAGGATTGTTTTGACAGAGTTCTGCTCAACTGAGAAAATACAAACATTTTGGAGGAGACTGTGACAACATTTTAAGAAAGAGTTGGAAGTTCCTTAGCTAAGCTGTTGCAATGGAATAGAAAGGAGCACAAGATTTAAATAAGAGGCCTAAACCACAATGAGAAACAGCACAGCTACTAAGAAATACATTCTTAATGTAAGAATAGCAAAGGACTTCGGATGATTTAAGATGCATTAAGGAGTCTCATTGCAGAACATTCTAAACATCTGTCAGACATATACACAGAAGTACATCCAAACCTCAGGGCAGAGGCTCTAGTTAGACAACAGCTTCAGCCCTGTTTTTTGTATAGTGCTTTGATTCATAGTACCAGAAAGATAATGAAGATACTGACAAGCTCTTCATGCCACCATTTGGTGAAGGAATGCACTTTCGTTTCACCTCTCAGCACTGAACGTGCATCTCATTCACGGTCCCTTAATTTAAAATATATAAGCAGTTCCTAAGCATAACACCTATATACATAGCTCTGAAATTGCAATCAGAAGATCAAGCTACAGAATTTCTTAAGCAGACATGAGAATTTCTGTAAAGGTCCCATGAAAAATTCTCACACAAAGTGTACTAAATTGAGGTGCTTGCAGAACTCAGCACTCTCAGAAATCAGGAAATCTGAATCACATTTTTGAACCTCTATCCTGTCATAGTATTTTAAGGTCCATTATAACTATAAATGCAGCCTATTATACTTAAGAGCACACATTACCACATCATACAACTCCAAAAATCCCTTACCCCAATCTAGTACAAAGCTACAATAACAATGGGAACATTTTCCTCCTACAAACACAAGTAATCTAATTCTGTCTCTCTTTCTAATCAATATTTATGTTATTTATAATAAAGCCAACCAAATTATTTAAACCAGAATTAAATGATTCACTCCAACTTGTTTTTTTCCATCTAATAATACAATTCAGAATTGTTCCGGCATTTATGAACACTTTTCAGCTTGCCATTAGAATTAAGCACATTTCTCTACAGTTGCTGAGGCTTTTCCTCAGCATACACAACTAAGAGTAGAAAGAGAATATCATCACCCACATCCACTACCAATAAACTGAAAAATATTTAAACAATTGGCCCTGACTGTTTAATTCCACATCCTGCTACAGAACTGAAACACCCAAGACCAAAAATATTGTATAGAACATGTGGGCACCTACAGCACAGGGAGGAGTGAGTTTGCATTCTACAGTGTACTTGAATAAAAATACTACACAGTCCTCTCCATGATAAAAAAGAAATGTGTTTGTGACTAAGTCAATGGCTGCATAATATATAGCAAAATATGTAACTGGGTATTGGGTCATTGTACAATCATTAATGGTAGCAGAGGTATCTTGCCATGTGTAAAACAGGTTTTGAAAGTAGTTACCTCAAATTAGTGTGCCCTTATGTTATCCTCAACAATGGATAACATAATAGAGAAACAGAGTTTCTCTTATAATAGAGAAACACAGAAAAGTTCTGATGATGTTTATTCCAACAGAACTGTGTGAATGACTGCTCAGCAGCTTGGGACCTTCAGTTAACAGCTTAGATTTAAGAGTCAAAAACTACAGAACTGTTCTCAAAGCTCCGCAATGCCAGGTTCAATTATACTTGAAATCTTCACATATATAAAAGACAAAACTTTAAATACCTAAGGACAAGAAAAATGCAATGAGACAGAGAAAGCTTCAATTTCTTTTGTTTTCTGAAACATAGTGTAGTACTGAAGAATAAAGTTGAACTGGTATTAGAGCATTCGAGAGATGGAACCTCACAAAGATAGTTAAAAACTTCAGTCACTGGCTTTAGATGCTGCATTTGCCTTAAGCATTTATACTTATTCCAATAAGTGTTCAATTCTTTTTGTACAAAATATTTTCCCAATGTACCAGGAAGGAAAACCCACCTACTGAAATGTCTTCAGTCTTGTATCTTCTCTTTCTGTTGATACAAAAAGCTGTCCTGTATTCCTACAAATTCCAATTTGCTTAATGATAGGTTTTTTCAAAACAGCTAACTCCCTCATATGCATGAATAGACCAAGCTTTTTTCATCCATAATTGTTTGCAACCACAATTGACACTGAAGTTAATACAGAAATAATATTGTGCCCACCACATACAGGCTTCCCTGTATTTACACACACTTTAATCATAAGTGCTCTGGTTTCCTTGGGTTGATTAGAAGACTTGAAACTTGAGTACCAGAGGGAAAGATAAAATCCTACCTACACCTCTATAAATCAAGAGTAATTCCACTGACTCGAGTGGAATAACTAGAAACAAGATCTGCTAAATGCTTCTGGATTTTCTGCTGCTAAGACAGACAAAGGAATAGAGTTTCTTATAACCTTCTCCAGAGACACCTCCTGATACTAGATATTTTACTGGATTTGTTCACACAAGTATCAATCAGCTACACTGCTTTACATATTTAATAAGGTTTTTAAAATAATAAAGAAACCCAAGTGCAAAGAGCTGTTATTCTATGTCTTTTGGAAGTAGGAAACCTATAAAATTTAATGGATCTGATTAATTATTTGGCAGGGAATATATTAAGGACTATAAAGGCATTTAAGATACTAACCAAATTCTTTTCACAGATCTCTCCAAGGACTAAGATGGAGATGTTACACAAAATCAAATGCTTGTGAAATGTTATCTTTGGCATAAAATGATAATTCAAAGGTGTTAGATCGGTTTGGCTACATTAGACAGGGAACTCAGATGACCAACACATTTTACTGATAGGAAGGTCTACAACACAAAGATGGTCAGTGTGTTACCTTTACCTAAAGAATTTTTCCAGATCCAGATACTCAGTGTCCTCTCATTACTGATTTTGTTGGTCAATCAGGAGTTTCAGTGACATGAGAGAAGCATCTCTGTGTTGCCTCTGGTAACATTCCCGTTGCTTTGGGTTATTTAGAAAACTGGCTATATACATATAAATCAAATTTTCCTTTGGTGTTAATACAGTCTTAAAAGAACACTTTCTTGATGTTCTTCACATATGTAAGTAGAAAAAGCATTTAATAGCTTCATATAGAAACTGACAACCATGACCCTCTTTAGATTAAATAAAAGAAGCAAAAAACAAATATATTAATCCTTGCAACCAAAGTTACTACAGATTACAATGTATTTCATAATTGCCAGTCATGAATTGCAGCAGCAAAACCAACCACGAACAGGATATCTCTTAATACAGTCTTTAGTTCTGCTTCCATAAATCTGTTTTTCTTATCACAATTTGAGATTTAAATATTATCCTTTAACAAACCAAATAACTAAATGACTCCTACCTGATGTAGCTGGTAAGACTCCAGACTGTAATACTGCTGTTCCCTAAAGAAAACAGAAAATTTTAGAATGAAAAATCTTTAAAATATATAGAAACTTCACAAAATATAGGAAGAATGGCAGAGAAATCACTTCATCATCATTAAAGTTTAACAAGTGGATTAAAATCCAGAACAGATGCAAAGGTGCTCAGACGTGAAGGTGTTCAAAATATGTATAAGTTGAAAAATCTTAAAAAAGGTTTTGGGGTATTTTTGGGTACATGTCTTCACTCGCGTACCTTAGAAAAGCCTAATGAACTTGGCTTTAGATTCTCCGCAACTGCAGCAGACATGATGTAGCAAAAAAATTTGATATTGAGACAAAGAGGATATCAAGCTGGAGTAACAAGGTTAACAGACGTAAATTAAGGCCTATATTTGTTTAAAATGGTAGGTGCTGTGAGCGGACAGAAGCCTCTTGTGTTCCTGACTCAGCCCCATAAAACCAGCACAGAGCTTTCCTCACTTAAATACACAGACTTGTGACCTGTGATATCTCTCCATGTCCTACCCTTTCTTCCAAAGTGGTGGCTTTTCCGACATAGGACTTCACATATACATCGCATACATCTCCTCCCCACTGTGTTGACTTCCCACACACAAAATAGATTATGTACTTATTATCCACCTAAAAGTTCAAGTCACACTAATTCCTGCACAACATTTTCTAAAGGAAAACATATTAAGATGTAAAGCTCATTACACATGACCATGACAAAAAACTGTCCGAGTTAGCAACTAGATCCAACTTCAGTTAAAGTTCAGTGGAAAGGATTCCTTTGGTTTTGATGCACTTAGCAATGACTCAGAAAAATATTAGAAAATACTACTCTGTTACTGTTTCACCTAATAAAATAAACATTAAAAGATATTTCTTGAATCAATTGGGGTGGGTTTTGAACCCAGCAACACAGAACAATTTTCAACAGTGGAATAACACACGGCATACAAGATGTTTCTGCCTGATCCTATTGCAAACATGGAACTACACAGTTTCAGTATTTACTTGAGCTTTAATGCTAGCTATATATTTTAATACAATAAAAACTGCATTTGAGCACCTGTTTAGAGCAAAAGTATAAGGGAGGGGAGGAAATCAGAAATATGGCCAAGATTCTATTTTTGAAAGAGAAAAAACATCCCATAGCATTTCAGAAAATAATACATTATACTTGAGAAAGAAGATGCTAAAAAGCAAACAGGAGTTTGATGTGTGAAATGACATCAGATGTGGAACTCAAAGTGTCATTGAAATTATATGACACATATGAGAGACAACAAATAACTACAAGAATCAGCTGTGATTAGATAAAGAAATGAGCACGAGATAATAACAAAAATAAAACAAGTCCATTGTTATTAAGTGATTTTTTTCAGTCTATAAGATTCTTGTCTTAATTTTTATTTCAGTACATCATATTCTATTATTTCTGCAACTGTGAGGCCTCCTGCTGCAATCCTCTATAAGGCAGAGACTTCACTAACCAACAGTGGTTCCTGCTGAGGCAACTCGGCAGAAAAGACAGTAGAGAGACTTAAAAGCTATCTTTTATAACTCTACAAAACACAGCAAAACATGCTTTTGCCTGTAGGAGAAACTCCTGAAGTTATTATGGCATCATGTACAAATGTAAGTGCATGGTTTTCAAATGCAGAGTATAATACATATCTCAACCTACCATATGATTACATCAAAGAAGAAAAGGGGTAAATAACCTCACTCAAATAATATGCTTTGTTATGCCTGCTATGATACTCAATAACTAACAATATGATTATCTAAATCCTGCATTTCTCATAATATTACTCATAAATGTAAGTTAAATGTCTTTCCAACACATAATCTTTTATCTGTGACCCAAGAGCTGAGTGCTGAAGTATGTGATGCATGGCTGCTAGTTCAAACCACCTCACCACTACAACACCCACAGTAAACAGATATGCACCACTTGCATATCACACATCATGAACTACATGTCCAGGGCTATTTTAACTCTGGTAGTGATCTGGCTCCTGTCAGATGATATTCATTTTTTATGTTGTGCTTCCAAATACCTTGGGCAGAGTTCAATGACAGATGTTAAAAGAACCCACTAGTTTGATGCTGGGTCATTATTCATAGAGTAGCTCGATTCCCCTGAAGAGTTAAATAGAACCTAAGCCTTGGTATTGACTTCTGTGTGTACAAATAACCATCATAATACATAATCCTTTTTACAATCACCTTTTTTTTTTCTTTTATAGATTCATTTTATTTCATTCAGACTTCCATCGACTTTAAATTTCACTAAACATATGATTTATCACACCATTTTCATTTTTAAAAAAAGCAGATAAAAATACTGTCCCATATGAAGAGCAGCATCCATACCTTTCAATATATAACATTTTACGGACTACATACCTAATTCTGCTCTAAATTTTAGTCTTTGGGCACAAGATCCACTCAAAAAGTCTTGATTATCTAGTATCAGCTCCACAGTAAGGAGCAAAGATACTGTACTGCACAGTTTCCTGGGTTTAGAAGAATTTTTGCCAGATTCATAGTGACAAATGGCATCAGAACTGCATTATAAGGTCATGGTGTAAAAAGGAGCCAGAAGCTTGTAAGTTAGATGGGTAGAAACAAAAAAAAGGAAAATATTGTCTTAAGATTATTGCCTCCTATTATTGGCTCTAAGGATAGGAACTGATGGATAGCTGTTCCATATAAAGCAGGCATTTTTATGGAAGCAAAACATTTTTTTCCCTACTTTGCCTCCTAAAAAGGAGGAAACTATACTTCCAAGTAGACCAGCTTCTGTAGGTTTTAATGCCAAGCAGGCCTCCATCATCACTGGCAAGAGGAATGAAATGCCATTTGCCTGATAACTGTGTCAGCAATTCAGACACACCTCATCAGTCACAGCTTATGTAATTCCCTTTGTGTATCTTAAGAAATAAAGCTTTTCTTTCAGCTCATCTAAGTTTGGCAGCTTTTTACAGCTTCATTATTCTGCACCTACTTAGAGTTAGATTTCTCAGCACAGACACATATGAACCTGTCAGAGCAGGTCCAGAGGAAGGACACAAAAATAACGGGAGGGTTGGACAAATTCTCCTATTTGGAAAGCCTGAGAGAGTTGGAGCTGTTCAGCCTTGAGGAGAGAAGGCTCCAGGGAGACCTTACAGAAGCCCTTCCATACTTAAAGGGGTTATAAGAAAGATGGGAACAGACTTTTTAGCAGAGCCTGTTGCAACTGGACAAGGGGTAATGGTTTTAAACTAAAAGAGGGTGGATTTAGACTGGATATAAGGAAGAAATTTTTTACTATGAGGGTGGTGAAAAACTGGCATAGGTTGCCCAGAGAGGTGGTGGATGTCCCATCCCTGGAAACATTTAAGGTCAGACTGGATGGCGTTTTGAGCAATCTGATCTAGTGGAAGGTGTCCCTACTCACCACAGAGGGGTTAAACTAGATGACCTTTAAAGATCCTTTCCAGAACAAAATATTCTATGCTTTTTAGGTGTCAGTTGCATTAGTCTAAATGTATGTATGAAGTTTTGCCAGTCTGAAGAAGAAAGGTGCAACATAAACTAGAGGCTCCCAGATTCTTTTTATTATGAAAGAGGACTTAGTACTTGACAGTAAGAGAAGCAAATATTTTCATTCTGAGATTTTTATTCTGCACATACCAAAAATACACTCATAAACAGAGGCTCAACTGCTACACTGGTCCAATGCTTAATTTTCAGAGAGGAGATGATCTAGATTTTTTTCCTTTCTCTCCTGTCCTTTATTTTAAACCTATTATGCAGTATCAAGACCATGCAATATATCCAGTTTTTCAAGAAGAAACCACCAAAATCATGACTCAAAATCCCTGAGTCCCTGAAAAGCAAAAAATGTGGAGCAGAATTCTCTAACAATACACAAACACTCTCCTACCTGCTGTATATAGCTGGTGGTACTTCACCACAACTGTCTGACCACATCACATAGTTGGTATGTAAAGGGAAGCAGCAGATTAGTTACATTATATAATTTATCACCGTAAGGTTGAACTGTCAGCAAATTCACAAAGAAGCAATGGACTCAATGAGAAATCCTGAATGAAGATTTTGAAACCAATGTCACAAGGAAAAGTTTAAAGTGCCTTTAGAAAACGGAAAAGAAACAGTACTGATCATGTCAAAATTTCTGCAAAGCTCAGATATTTCAGCAAAAAGAAACCAGCCCCTAATGAAAGTGAAATCCTCATGAGGATTAAAGACTATGACTTATTCTATGATTCTAAATCACCAGAAAACTCTAAAGCTTGAATGCTTAGGCTACCACAAGAAAAAATAATTTTAAAAATCCAAGGAAAGGTCAATAAATACAGACACATGGACCAGCCTTTAAAGGTCATCTGCGCTGATGGGCAGTTTCACCATGCCCAGCAGTTGATCAGGTTTCTGAACAAAAGATAACAAATTATTAAACTCTATGATCCTTCGTTACAACTCCAAATGAAACAGAGGCTCCTGCCTATGGCATGCTTCAGGTGCAGGGCTCCAATTTCAGCCACAAACTCTTGATCACTCAGCTTCATCTGTTGCAAGCCAACTGTCAGCCTACAGAAAGATTCCTGAAGTCAGTTCAGAAACACCTCCATTTGTTCAGCCCAAACATCGGCGGTTTCATGAGGCAAGAAGACAGCACCTTCAGTGTTACTGGGAAGCTGTGGCCTGTGCCACATTAAAGCACACCCCTTAAAACCTGTGGAATAATCACGGCTCCACTAAACTACAAGTTACAGGTCTTGTTTAATCAACAAGAAGTGAGAAAAAAACCCAAAAGTATTGTTTAGTTCTAGTCCAGATTTGTGTACCCATCTTCTCTCATGTGTTTACAGAGGTTTCTTCAGTTGTGACTTTAATATGCTTCTGTTGAGAGGGGCCTCCTGCTTCTTGCTCTGGGCTTCCCACCTGCCTGCAGTGATCAGCCCTTTGTCACACAACCCAGAACACAGCCATTGGCATCAGAATAAGATCATTAGCTCCTAAAATGCCACGCCTTGCCTCTAGCATACTTTGAAGATGTCCACTTGTGGGAGAGAAGGAAAAGCTGGGCTGAGTCCTCTGACACAACTAACAAAAGCCAGTACCTGGATCCAGATGCCAGCTAACAGCAACAGCCCAGAAATTCAGGTGGTGGACTCTCAGTTGCAATACTGAAAGGTCATATTTCAAGTTCTGCTACTGGGTAACATCTGAGCACATGGGGAAGCTGACACAGCAACAAGGTACATGAATTGCTGTTGTCTTTGGCTTTTCAAAACCAGACATAGAATTACTACATACTGGACAGTCACACTAGGAGTGTACTGAACAACTGGAATGCAATGCAATTTCGTAGTCACATACCATTTTTTCCATGGGACATCTGTCCCGTTCACTATACAAGAGGGACACGTGTGTGGGTACAATCAAGATGGCATGAGCAACTGTAAATCTGTCAATTCCTTAACAGTGAGGGGCTTAACTTTTCAACCTAAATAACATCCTTTTAACATCACATACATATCTCATTATGTACAGAAGTACTCAGACAGAATTCTAGAGGAAGCAGCTATGAAATACCATCCAAGGCACATAAAATACCTGGTGTATTTTACACATCAGTGGCATTTGTGTCTGTTTCCAGGCACTACTACAAGCCAAGCTTGTATACTTGCTAGACAAAAAAAAAACCAAGTCAAGTACATACAGCTGGCCCAAAGCAATTATGCATTCTAAGTACATATCAAAGTCTGAAGGTACACAACACCAATGTATGTATTTGATCAACATGGTCAGAACTGATGGAGGAGTTAGAAGACAGGTACTAAAAACAATTCTTCATGAAAAATAAAAACACCATATACAAATATCATAGAATGTATTCATCAAACTTGACAACAGGGGAACAGCATCTCCCGATTTCAGAGCACAGAACCCTGAACAAATACACCTGTGAATTGATGCTAGATACATAATAAAATGTATTAAATCAGCCCTCACTACCTCATTTTCCACCAGGTATATCTCATAGCAATCATTCCACCATTCGGGACATGAAAGATTCCTTACACAACTGCTATTAAATCAAAACATCAAATACTCTCAGCTCAGAAATGATAATGGCTTTTTCTCCAACTATGAGGTCTAAGAACCAATGCAAACACCCCTGATATAACTGAAAGTTCAGCATGTCATATATCCTTAGGGCCAAAAGAAAGACAACCAGTTCTTCCAGGTAATAAGAATCAGCTACACTGTTCCCCCTAACTCCTCAGTTGAGCTGTCCTGATTTACAGTAGCAGATGATGCTCTGCAATTTTATGAAAAGGAACAATTTTAATTTAAGCATTAAGACACCCAGCAGATTTTCTGATTCAAAATAGTGTTAGCAACGTTTTAGAGATGTTTTCATAGCAACATTACATTCCCTTTTCCCCTTCTCAGAGCCTTGTTCAGCTTCTCTCCTGTCAGTTAAACCATCTCTCCTAAGGCACAAACAGAAACTTCTGCTGCAGTGCTTATGCAAAAGAGTTCAAACACATTTGCCCAGACTGTTGCAGGTTCAGCAGTGCACCCACAGCACTGTTTTAGCCACTCATATTTTCACAGGTGAACACAAGTGCTGTTATTCAGCTTGCAGCTGAATCATGGTATACACAGTAGCTTTAGCCATGCAAAAAAGAAAGGATGTGTTTCTCTTTTAGAAGTTGTAAGGCCTTCAATTTAGTTTGGATAACTGGAGGAAAAAAACCTTTCCTATGTATGATTTTTTTTATATATATATAGAGAGAGACTGGCACTTTTAAAATCTTTTCAAGTACAACAGAAAAAAAGTAACATACACGAAGTCAAAGAGGCTTCAATTCTGTGTCTTCTGGTTTATGTTTCATATATCCTAAATTCCAACAGGGGGTAGCATTACACTACTGTAAGAACATTTGATATTTAGAATATGCCGTTTCCCCACATTTGCTAGTCTGAGCTTCTTTGTACAATAGATCTGTTAATTTCCACTCCTGCTGCCCCAAGTGAAAACCACTCAAAGCAGAGACTCCAGCAAAACTACTGAAAATTAGGCTCAGATGGGCTCAAACAGGTCTGAAAAGCAGCAGATTTGCCTACTGTGCAAATGAGCCTTGTGCAGTTCTCAGCTCATTCTTCTTGCTCAGCATGTAACACAAACAGGAGAGGCAAGGTGCACAGAGATGGGATGCAAGACCTCACATGATCCTTTTGCTTTGTGTTTGAAAGTTCACAGAGACTGTGTCACCACTGAACATCTCAGTATTCAGAGATACTTGCAAAAACTTGACCAATGGGAAGTATTGTTCTATATTCTCTATATACATCCCAATAGAAACAAGAGTTCTGAGTCAGAGCATTAGCCCATTTCGATTTTCAAGTCAATACAAAAGCACTATTTAGCAGGAAGCTTGGAGAGACTGAAAATAAATGAAAAGGATGATAATTAACATATAGATATATAGATGAAAGTACTCACAAAGGGATTCAGATGGCCTTGCTCCTTTGGTTTAGAAAGGAGCAATTTATGGGAAATGTGCACCAGCAGAGACATTCAAGACAAAAGATCTGATAATCCATTCATTTCTTGACATTGAGACATTTCTCTTCTGATAAGGAAAAAGGATGAGCTTCAACCAACATGCATAAGAGACATTATATACCTTTAAATTAAAAGAAGTGACTTATGCCACTGTATTCACAAGTACTGTAACTTACCACAACTCTTCTTGTAAAAAGAAGTTCTCAATTCACAGAAAATTAATTCCACTAATTATACAAAAGTGCATTACTTATCCCATTTACTCAAGTTTTCTGCTTGCAACAAGATTTAAAATTAAAGTCAGTTATTCATGAAGAAAAGGGATTCTTCTTTGCAAACAGAGAGTTCAACTGCAACAGTGACAGTAGACAGAGAAGGGCTCAAATGAAAATATTTCAAAAGCTGGCAAAGTGAAATCTCAGATCTTAGAGACAAATTAAACCTACCTCCATGGGTTCTTAGAGATGGAGAAAGTTTATGTTAAGCTGTAATGACCATTTTGAAACATTCACCTGAGGATGGTCCTAAAAAAAGTCTTTTCCTTCTTCTACTTCCCCCAAAGAGTGTTGTTCCACAGTGTGAACTTAGCTTCTGCTTGCACTAAAAATATACTTGTGCCTGTTTTGTAGCCGATGGAGTCGTGCCAATTTACATTAGACTAGTTACTTGATTCCTTCCTTCCAGCCCATTCCACATAAAGACACAAAGAAAAGAATCCTTGTTATAACCTGTGCACCCTGTTCCACAGAGAGAACTAGAGTGGGCTTAATTATGGGCCTATGAAGAATAAAAATGAAAGCCTTACAATATGATCTTCACATTCATTTTCCTTCTTTTTCAGCCTCACATTTAGAGCTATGGTTAGTCAACTTCTCCCATAAAAAAAAAATTAACAAGATAATCAGTGATCATCAGTAGAAAGAAATGGATGGAACTAGAAGGACAAATAAGGGAGAGAAAGCTCAAAATAGTAAAATTAAGACAAGTGTTTTTCTTTATCCCCAGCCCATCACTGAAATTATGGTTTGTCAAAAGTAATGAAACTATAATTAAGCTGCACAGCTTCAAAGGATACAGATGGGGGCTGCTCACAGGCTTCTTCTGTATCAGAGAGCACTGCTATAAATTATTAGGCACAATTATTTCTGTAGTTTTTTTCCAAATCTTTCTATAGTAGTTATCTCCATAGCACGTGTGTTCTGATCGACTTTGTGCCTTGAGGAATGAGATGAATTGGCAAACTTCATCTGGAAATGTTTTCCTCGTGCTACAGGGGATTCAAGTATACAGTTACTAGCCCTGATATAGCCCACTTAGCACTTCTCTGCCCTTGTAATAAACCAGATCTGGGAAAGGTTTATATTTCCTCAATATTTTCCAGGCTCAAATTTCTTGTGCATTCAAAATTGCTTCCAATCAGCATTGAATTAGCAGAAGATTCCACAGAATCCAGACTACTGCAGAGGATGTGGCTAGGGGAGGGGGAACGCAGCCAGAGTTCATGTCCCACTGATTCCCAGCTGTTGAAACAGTCATTTTAGTTGACTGACAGCTGGCTGCTGCACTTTATCCTGTGCATAGCCCGATACCCTCATGTGACAAGACTTAGAAGCACAAAGTCAGCTTTAAAACCCCTTTTCCATCTACCCTTGGGACTTGTGCGGATTGAACTGCTTCAGAGAAATTCTCAAGGTCTGCTTTCTTTCATCCACCCTGCTTTGGGAAAAGAAACATGGAAATACATAACAGATAACACCAAGGAAGACATACAAGCAGAGTTTGCATGCAGTAAAGGCACTTTCCTGCAGCCTAGAAGCCCACATGTAAGACTCTGGTATTCACTCACCCCATTCTGGCTTTCATTTATCCTGTGGATCACAGTCACTTGTTTTGATCTTAACATCTCCATCCCACCCAGGAAGTTCAGTCTAACTTCTACACACACAATTAAGATACAAATTTTGTGTCATTAGAGACATATTGATGCATCAAACTTCACTGGAGCTGAACCAGAGGGGATGGAAAAACAACAGTAGCTCCAGATAACATTTTTCCCCACACTTCCATCCTACATTCATGGATTGAATTACTGCCTGAAGCAAGTTAGTTTTTCAAGACACAAAATGTTGTTAAGCTAGCAAGGATGGCCAGAAAGCAAGGAAGTCCTTCCCTCTGCAATGTCATTTAGGAATGGAACAGAAAAGTTTATGTGCAACTGGTAAACAATGGGATAAAGAGCTTTATTTACGCTGTAAAGAAGATTTTCTCAGTTGATCAGGTGTAGTAACTTTGAGGTCTCACTGTGTCACCCTGGTTCTGATCCAGAGTTCCTACATTTCAAAGCTGAGTAAAAAAAAAGGAACTGCATCAACAAAATTTGCAAACTTAGATTTGATGCAATCCATAAGGATTTGATGCAAATCCCTAAGGATTTTAGAAAAAAAAAAACTAAATTAGGAAAATATAATACAGTTACGGGGGTTTTTTCTCCCTCTGTTGTTACAACTCGAAGTTCAGTCACATCCTCAAGCATGTTCTTGATAACTTGCTCCTTTCTAAATGCTAAAAAACTGCTCAGCCCTCAGGCTAATCCCATTCTCGGAATGAACTGATTTTCAACTGTCATGTCCTCAGTCATAGACTTTCTGAATCCAAGTGTAAAGGCTCCTTCATTAATAACTTCTTTCCAGAAACTTTGCAGTCTTAAAAGACACCACTATTCAAGCTCAATTTCTCACACAAAAACTTTCTCTTGAAATTAAGACATTTTCTATCTTTTAAAAACAAAAATTGTGGAGCAGCTGCTTCATCCTTGCAGGTTGATTTTCTCCTCTAGCTACTCATATTAAAGATTTACTCTTCTGTACACAGTTCACTTGAAAGGCAAAAAAGAACTTTCTTTCTCACTGCAGCCTGGAAAACATTGCACTTAATCTAATCTTTAGCACTTGGGTAAAATTACTGTCCACATCCAAAGTACTGTAGAAACACCATTCCATCAGTCCTGACAATAGCCTTGGGAAGCAAACAGGATCCAGATACAGATAGTATGCAGTTAGGTAGACTGAGGTAAGCTGGTCAGAGCCACAACAATAAAATCTTAACACAAAATTCCTGGATCAGTCCAAATCTCAAGCTTCTTACCACTCTTTATGTAAAGTGAGACAGGGCCCAAAACACCACTTTGCCTTCACAAATTCCTGCCAGGAGTCTGCCACAAACAAGCAGCTCTATAGCACAGCAGGCAGGTTTGTCAAATGCACCCAACACTAAGCCAGGTAGAGCAACAACATATTTCAGTACAGATTCCTTCTGTATTTCCTGAGGTCCAGAGCAATCAACTCCACTATTCCACTACAGGACAGGCTTTAAAGTCTGCTTCTCTTAGATATCACAGATCCATCTTATCTATTTTAAGTCACATGCGAGATCAATTCTCTTATGAACACTTCAGTTACACTGATTTCAGTGGCCCTGCTTCTCAGAGTGTCAGAGGAAAGATGCTGAAGTCTGCAACAAGTCTTCTGCTCAGTAGAACATTTTGGGCAGGACTGTACAGTTGCATGAGAGGTAAGTTTGGCAGCCTTCTGTACAGACTTACAAAGAATTTGCTTTCTTTTCTCCCCCAGACAAGTTCCCTAGCATTTCAGCAGGAGCATTCAGAGCTATGCATAGTAAAGCAATATGTAGAATCACAAAGTAACTTTAAAACAGTCCGTCCTGAAAACTGGTAAGCATTTCTACATCAGAATGGCTTATGCACATTTACGAACTCCTTTGCCTAGGGGAAGTATTCATTCAGTTCTGAACATAAAAATATCCTTCAGTGATTCATTCCTCAAACTGGTTCATGGAGCAGGTTCAGTGGAGAAAGCAATAAACAATTTTCTATTCAGGAGATGTGTTGCCACATATTTTCATGTTAACAAATGCCAAAGTATCCTTACCTAAATGAAGATTTGTTACCATATTTTTAAACTTTGCTAACTAATATTAGGAAAAAAATATTTGCTCTTAAAGAGAGAAGTAACAGAACTTAGTATAAAGTTGCAGAGTTATATGAGAAACAGTAAGGATTTTCCTACATCACAACCTCTACACAACTGATACCTTCAGATCTGATTAAAAGTCCATATGGGATATTATCAGCTATATTGAAAGTATTTCCATAAATATCTTGAAGTAATAAGTATATTGGGAATCTTGAATTACGAAAACTAATTCCACTCCTATGTCTCGTTATGAGTTGTGGACAAGTTTAAGCAGAGTTTGTGTAATTTTTTTGGAACACATTTCATTCTCCTAATTTGCATGCTTCCAGTTTTAAGTGCCTCTGTCAAAAAAGTCTGGTTGGAAAGGTCACACCCCTACTGAGCATCTATTTTCAGTCCTCTCATCTACACACTGGGAGCTGCTGTCAGCCCTCCAGACAACCCATCCAAATGATTGCTATCCTACTGACACTCACCAATTCCTTCTGAGCTATGCAATTACTTCGATATCAGTGACTGTTAATCAAAACAAAATATTTTCTGCTTAGCCTTCTTTAATCCAAAATCTTAAAAATAGAATGGTGGCAGACATTACAAACATTGTAAATATTTGTAAGTCCAGGAATTGAGGGTTTTTTGAAAGTAAATTTGTTTGTGATATTGCAGAAGGAGATGAACAACATGGGAGTCAAACTTGGGAATCTTAATCCAAGGCTGCCACTGGAGTTATTTGCTTCCTCTCAGTTCAGCTCCATGTAATCTATGCTTTCCTTATGTCTTTTCATGTTTTCTTCCTCTGCAGGTGAATTCTACTTTCTCCTTTTTAGCAAGTGAAGATAAAAAGTATTTGCTAGGACTTTGTAGGATTCTGTAGAATTTTTTCAGAAAGAAATAGATTTCTATCTCTAAGGAAAGAAAAGAAATATTTAAAAAAAAAAAAGGAAAGAAAAAAATTCCCTTTTCCCATTTTGGCCACATTCCTAGTGATCAGAAGAGTCTCCTTTATAACTGGATCAAAAACAAAAATCCCACAAACTCTACATTCCAGAAGGAGTAATTTTTTCCAGCTTTTATTGTCAGATAAAGCATTCTCCTTCAAAGCATTTCTTTCCCTCTCTTTAGAAAAGTTACTGCTCCCAACAGAAGGAGAAGTAGCCATCAGTATTAGTAACAATAAAAGCTATTATCCAGCTTGATTGTATTTAGGGGAGGAAGCAAATTTTTCCATTTGATCATTCTGATGGGTATAGAAGGTCAATACTGTGGTTTATCAATATCTTCATGGGTCTCTGACAGAAAAGCAATACAGCAACACTTCTGTTTGGTACAGAACAATTAATTCTCCTGAGCTACATTGTCTACATCCCCTCATGTACGAAAGATGCTCTCTTTTCATGACATTATTATTTTTTCAATTACCAGGGCTTCTTACCAGGGCAGGCACTTCTTTTCCCATTACAGACCATTACAGGCTTTCTGTTCCCCATAGTGCCTGATCCCAAGAAGTGCCAAGAGCTTAATTCTTATTATTCTGAATTTAGATTAGAACCATTATTCCTTGCACAAATGCTGAGAGGATTCTTTCACTACAGAAGCAGAGTACCTTGAGTATCATTTTTTAGCTTAGAGATAAAGCTGCTTCCTATAGGGCCAAAGGCAAATCTGCACAGTTCTGGTAGGGTTGGCATGTCTTGTGTTTTACTGACATCTCAAATCCAGAATCTTGACCATTAAAAGTTACCTTCTCTATGCAAACCTTTGGAAGAGTCAGGTCACATATGAGCCCTTACCAGCAACAGCAATATAAAAAGAAGCTGGGTCTCTTCTTGATTACTTGGGAATGAAGTCTGTTGCCAGGAAGCATTATAATATTCAATAAATTAACAGTGGTAAACTGAGGAAAAAAAAAAAATCTTCCTTCCCTGTAAGCTGATGGTAAGCAATATCACAAGACAGTGCATAAGCAGACCAGACAGCACCTTTGTAAGAGGATGGGAGTCAACCCTACAAGAGACTTGTGGTCCTGGCCAAAATTACAGAAAGGAAAACAATCCAAATCTAGCTCTACGCCTGATGCCACCCCCACCTTGTTTTAAGCCCCTTTCCTCTGTCAGTTTCAACTGGAGAACAATTTTTGCTCCAGTCTCTGATTTGCAGTGCTGTGTGTTTTTGTCAGCACCACCAGCTCCAGAAATTACTGCATTTCATTGTCAAGAGCAGCAAGGGTGACAGATTTCTTCTATTTTAGAAAGCTGAAGATGAAGAATTAGGTCGGTTTTAAGATGCTTTTGAATCCATGAAAAGTCCAAAAAATAAGACTACTTTATTGTAAAAATTTCAGAGCCTTCAGAGCTTTTTACAATAACTGTAGTGTAACTAAAATGCCAGATTGCCAAATTATTGCCTAGTGCAGACACATTATTTAGTGCTGACACATGTGATGGAAGATGTCACTGCAGGTTAATGTATCACAGTCAAGACTCAAAAGAAAAACAACTGGAATTAAAACTTAAAAGAAGAGAGTACAGGAGAAAGTTTTCTAATTTATGTCAAAAGCCAGTAAGACCCACAATCAAGGGTCATCAAAGTACACAAAAGCCTCACAAACACCATCACTCGGGTCAATACTGACAACTGACTTCCAGATTCCTCTGAGGTGCAAAGTGTTCCTGTTATAGTTTTGACAGTACATGTGTTGCCCAACTGCCCAGAGCTCTGAGATTAGAGCAGCAATACAAGTAGCAACAACACTGTAGAAGATGACAAATGCATTCTTCTCAGCCGAGAATTTAGACAGCCTTTAGCTTTTTTAAAGGTGGGAGGAAGCATAAAATGTTACAGCATCACACATTAATACTGCAAAAAAAAAAAATCTTTGAAAATAGATGTAAAAGGTGTGCAATTACAAATAATCATTCCTACAATGTCAGAGAAAGCATGGCAATAAACACACTACAAGATACACACATAAGGTGTTTGGTCTCATGGGGAAAGAGATAATGACTCCAACAGAAAAAAATTGCTACAATCAAATTGTAGACAGATAACAATATATTGTGATTTCTTTAGTATCTCTTTTAACACTACATGACTAAAAGCCAAAAAAAGTTAAAATATTCTGTTACACAGATGTGGCCATGTAGTCTTGAAGCTGCTATTTCTCAAATTTTGCTATACAAGGTAAAACACCTTATAGGCCTTCTCTGTCACCACTTTCAAAAGCAGCATCTACAACGAAAGGAGACACACCAGCTAACTCCAGGGTTAAGGGGTTTGTATGGGATTTGGAAGACCAAGGCTGTATTCCCAACCCAGTTGCAGGCTGCTCATGACCCGGTAAAATCAGTCCAGGTCTCAAAAGAGACCTCAGTGGAGGATGCTCTTTAGACTTCAAGCCCGTTCTCTACCTGAGGACACTTCAGCCTTGCTTCTCTCTAGGCTCAGTCTCTTCCTGGTCTACAATGCACAAGGAACACACAGATATTCAGAGTTGCTCTAGATCTACACAGGGACTCTGCACTCACCCAAGGCTGCAGATGATTAACAAGCTCTGAAAGGGAGACATGGTGCTGCATAACTAAACACGCCAGTAAAGAGCCTGCTCAAGGATCACACTACAAACATGCATCCCTCTCTTTGGAGTTGTAATGCAAAATAAACCAGTTTCTACAAGACAGACTAAAAGAGTTAAATATCTTATCACCTAATCAAAACAACTCCCTGCTTAAACCAAGATCCACATTCCCCCAAGGCCCAGTTCTCCTGATACTGTGTATGGAAGGGTTCTTAGCACCTCAGCACTCTCTATCCTGCTGCCTGACAAAACCCCTAAACTCTTTTGTCTATCGTGACCACAACATTTCCACACTTCCACTTACTACAGATATGCTGGAAGTTTGAGGTATAAAGTTATTGTGCTAGCAGGAACCATACTAGTACCTCAGAGAGGACTTCAGAATTTGATAATTTGGGACCATTATCTCCCAGGAGGTTTTGGTATTTTAAAAAGATCAACTAAAGTAGGTGGCTGAATACCAATACAGATTGATAACAACAGCCACACACAAACTGACAAGTTCTCTTCCTCTCTATCATGGCAAGCTAACTACCAAAACAGTAATCAAGGCTATATTTCTACATAAATAAGAACTCCCACTGACATAAATATGAGTTTAGAATGGGCTAGACATACATAAATGTAATTCCTACTAATAGGCACATTTCCAGCTGTCAACAGTGATTTTAGTATTATGCTAAGTAGTATGAAGAGACAGCCATAATCATTTCATATTAATTCAACTTGCAAGAAGATGATGGTCAGGGGACAAAAAGCAAAGCAAAACTAAAGCCAGTACTTGTCAGATGGAAAAGGACAAAACCAGTTGGAAAATAATTTTATTTTTTAGACTTCTAAGAAAATTTACAAACAATGGTGGTGTAAAAAAAAAAAAAGACACCCTATAAAAAACGTTGACATAATTTCTTAAACTATAGCATCAAATGAAGTTACAGAGCAACAAGTGTACAATGAAATTCAAATTAGTATTAGTTAAGTAGTTGAAAATGTAATAAGTCCAATAATAAATCTCTACAGCATACTCAGAAATCCCATAACAATCCAACATTCTGAGCTTAAATTATACTTACAATGCACAATGAATTCATCTCTGTAATCATCTATAGCACTGAAATCAACTAGGCAAAATTACATAGCAAAGGCACACCTTGTGAAGTTTGTAAAGGAGCATCTTGAGCACACTACAATTATGTACAACAGAAAGCAAAACACCCTGCATGCTTGCTTATTAACCTCCAATGTCTAATATGAAATACAATATCGAAATTACAGGAGCAATATTTGCTGACTCTCTTCACGCTGGTTCTATTCGTCATGCAGAGTGAAACACAAAGGCTTCCTTGCCCTGTTTTCTGTTTGAGCCTTGGCGCTTTCCCAGGGTATGTTCTCCCTATGTTCCTCATGGTCCTTGTCATTAGTGGAGCAGGTGGCTGTTAACAAGTCAATCCCAGCCATGAATACCACCATGCTCTCCACATATGCATGTCTTCATCCTGCAATCTGTCTCCAACTCTTCACATGCTGAACTCCAACGTGCACGCACAACATGCCCAAACCTGACCTCCGTTTGCCACAGTTTACATACAGGGCAGAAAACAAACAAATGTATCCTTATTTATCCTTAACTACTGCTGTAGACTTTCCTCTATTCAGATTACTTGCTCACTTTACATAGCAGGCATTTAAAAACCATTAACACAATTTAATTAACAGCTTAACTTGAAATTGCAAAGGAACTCCAAACACTGGCACACTGAAGCTTTTAGAACATGAATTTGAATGACCGTGAAAACCTGGTATATTCATTAATCCATAAATCAACTCCTCTTGGCCCTAACTGCATCTTAAACATATCCTGTTGAGAGCACAAGGAATAAGAATTATTTTTTCATTACAGCGTATGGATTTTTGCTTTCGCTGTATCCATCACGAGAAATGCCAAAGACAGTGTCTATTACATGCTGCTAAAATAACTCATCCTGACAGTTCAGGAGAATGTATCAAAAGGTTATTTTTTTTCTTTCAAAAGTAAAAACAAACCCACGACCCATTCCATTTAATGAGACTTCTTTCCTGACTGATTATAAATAGGTATTTAAAGAAAAAAAAATAGAAGATGTGCACATCTCATGCTAAAACAAAAGTTAGTAAGAGGGTTGCAGCACTGTTTATCACTAAATTTGTTTAAATATTGACAATACCTGAAATTCTTGCCAACTTATATTATTAGGGCATCTAGAAACACTGAAACCTGACAGCACTTTGCTATAAAAGATGTGGGTACCTATGTTGTTGGGGTCAACAAGCAGTGAAAGTAGTGGTGACATAATTTAGCTTTCAATGGTTTTGAAGATATACAATGCAATATTCCCTATCAGCTTCCTGTCTTCCACAGATATCCAGGGTAAGATTTGACAAATTCATGTCTAAACCAACAATTCGGATCACCCACAAACATTTAGATCACGTGAGTTAATTGTACCTTATATAATTCTTCCCTCACTGCCAAAGCCACCTTTGAGCTTTCTGATCCCAGCCCAGAGCCTTTCTAGAAATCAAAGCAGTCAATGATGCAAATGCAGGAAACACCTCATGAGAAGAAAATAATCCCTCAAATTTATAACCTTTTAATTTTTCTTTCATCACCTACTATACATTCAAGCCCCTTTACAGCAGTGATTTATGTAATCCTAAATGCTTAATTAAATGCACACACTTCAATGGCAGCATTTAATTCCTCAAGCAGAAGTCTCTCTTGCTGAATCCTTGCTTTGCACATTCTCTAATTTGAGCACTCTCTCTAACCTTCACAGCCTTTCAACAGCTCACTAATACAAGCAGCTTTACCCAATTCTAGTTTAGCAAGCACATTTACAAAAAAAAAAAAAAAAAAAAGTCTTCTCCAGAGTGGATAAAAACAGATATATTTTCTTCATGCAATGCATAATTGATGCACAATGCTTATTGCCATAAAAAGACAAGAATGTAGCAGGGTTCAAAAAGAATTTTTAACAATATCAAAGTCACAGATACTGGCAAATGCGGTTATAAAGGCATATGAATCTCTGTAGCTTAGGTTTTAACTCTTCGTGTGACTGGTGATAAAAATAATTTTTCCTGCAAATAAGCTGTCCTGGACACAGACTGCTAACGAGCTTTTGGGTCCCTCCTCTAAAATATCTGTCACTGGCCAATTACGATATTGGATGACTACCCTGGCTTGACCATCTTGTATTTCTCCAGTGAGAAACTTGGCTAATCTGGCTTCTTGTGCAACGCTCAAACTACAGTGATAGAGGAAAGAAAAACATCAATAAAATAAAAATATGCACTCTGGTCACCTTAAGAACAGCACATACTATTCGACCTTCTTTCTTTCTTCTTTGTAAATACCAGCAGCAAGACAGATCAATGTCCTTTGTGCTTGCTTGCTATTATATGACAAATTCAGTGGTTGCAAAACTTGTCTCTCATATATACCCACAGCCAAAATTGGCCAATTTAATAATAACAATTGGTGGCCTATACTGTTCAGTGTTTCCTTGACCAGACCCAGATTTTGAGGAAATCATGTGTTAAGCCTCTCCATTTCATCATGAGCAACACAAAAAAGTTATTACCTGTTCAAATTATAAAGGAAACAATATTACTTATGACCTACAACTTAAGTAATTTTAAATTAATCATGCTATATTAACTACGGTTTGTTAGCATCTGCTCGGTCTTAGGTATTTACCTTTAGTCCACCACAGATTGGACAAGCTGAAAAAAGAGCTCTTGTCATCCCAAGGTGGGGGCTACATGTGTCACAGGGGTCAGCTGAGGCCCCACCAGGTGGTGACAACTCACTACTTTTGGAGTCTGACACCTGTCCTTGTGGTTTTGTGTCTGACCACCTTGAAACAAAATCCACATATGTCTCATCACTTGAGTCCTTGCTGCTTTCTGCGAGTAAGGATGAAGGCCTCCCTCTGTCCTGGCTGTGCTCAGGCGCCCTCCGTGCTTCCAAGTGTGGTAGTCTCAGTTTTGGGTCACTGGCACCTTGAGGTGGCAGGGCCTGGTCCTTGGGTAGCGTAGAGTCTGCACTCTTCCGTTGCACATCTTTAGAAGCTGCATGTAACACGCTCCTGGGTATATCATAAATATGTCTGAGAGAGCTGGGAACCTGATACTCTGATCCCACACCTCTCTGGGACTCGCTGTGAGGACAAGTACATAAACTCTGATCTGAAGGAAAGTTCAATGGCAAGCTTAGCAATGATCCAAACTCATCACCGTGACAAATGTCCAAGCTCCCAGCATAGGAAGAGAAGCTTCCAGAGTAAGAAGAGTGACTACCAGTAGCTATTCCACTGTCAGAAGAACTCTGACGACCTATTTCCTGCAGCTGTCTGGATCGGAGGGGCTTCGGAGGTGGTTTAGTGGTGCCACGTGCCCCGTCTGGAAGGGTCTTTTCTTCCCCAAGATGAATGCCCTTGGCAGCTGCCAGTCCATGGCTCTCTTGAGAGGTGCTGGCTGAAGACTGCTCAGGCCAAACTGTCAATCTGCTCCCAACACTGACGTCCGAGTGGCTGGTGTCTGAAGACGAGCTTGAAAGACTCCTGTCATCTCCTAAAAGAGAAGAAAACACATCAACCTACATTTAAAACACAATCAAGAGACTGAAGCATGGCAAGAGACTGAAGCATGTACAAACAGGAAGGACCCTGAGATTCCACCTCCTTTTTGTAAGTGGAACTGCTGTCAGAAAGGCAGAATTTGTATCCCCACAGGAAAAATAAAATTCAATAGTATATTACCTTGCTGTAACCCTACCACACTGTGGGACACAATGCATTCAAAGCTAGATTTTAAAGGTTTATGCACCAAGTTCTCCCCTTCTCAAACATATTTAATTCCATAGTTAATCAGGTTACTGTACCAAAATACAAACATACATAACTGTACAAATAAAACTGAAAATATTACTTACACAAAAGTATTTACATATCTATATACAAAGAGATCTGAGATTCATTTATGCATATATTGCAACAATTTTTTTTCCCTAACTAATACCCGCAAGAAGGGCACTTTTACAGGTAATCAAATGTCTTGACCATTTCTCTATTTTTCTTGTAAGTTCCACATCTTATAACATATGCTCACTTTTAAAGCCTAAGAAGGAAGGAAGATATTTATTTTTATTTAATTAAAGATATTTCTTACCTCCACTGCCTTGGCGACTTGTATGGGACAGCAAACTCAAGCGCTTCTCTAATTGCAAAGCTTCGTGAGCCAACCTTTCTTCTGAATATGCTGGATTTGTACTTGGATCTTTAAAAAGGAAACAGAAAATAAATTATCAAACAAATAAAGGAGGAAACATGGAAAATATCTAAAAAGAAGGAAAGAAAAAAAGACATTCTTATGTCAGATACTCTTACGTTTGAAATGCTGATTGGAAAAAATGTATGGGACAATCTGCCTTCAGCACATCCTGGAGATGTGTTACACACTAAATTAAAAGTATCAAAGATTTTCAGAGATCATACCCAATGTCTGGAATAGTTACCACCAGGGACAGAACACTGAAGAGCACAGCACCAAAGGCAATAGCTACAGAAATAATTAGCATCCAGCAGGTCTAGAGGACTTGAAAGCTAAATTGACCTGTAAATTGTGTCCTAAATTCACTGACTTGTGAATCGGACTTGTCTGTCACGCACTGGCCTTTTCAGCCATCAGTGAGCCTGTAGCAAGCGCGGGTAGAGCCCTTCGAAATCTTCATTTGCGAAGCCAAGCCATGATGATGAAATTCACTGAACTTATTGGGAATTTTAACATTGAGAAAGACCAAATTTTTCCATCCCACAAATTTACAAGTCCACATCATAAAGTCAGTCATAGCGATTAATCTGACACCTTCTAATCCAGATCATCTATTTATAAAGACTTCACTTTTAAGTTTGATGCTCTGAAGGTCAATAAGATCAGAAGACAGAGATAAAATAAGCAACCTTTTGGCTGTCTTCATATTTAATAAAAGACAAGTCAGAATAATATAAACCACTCCTAAAATGTACTACCAAGGATTTTCCCCATACATTTTAGTGAGCTTGCCATTCTAGCTGAAACTATTTCACTGAAGAAGGCTCATTGTATTCCAACAAAAAAAGAAAGACCAGAAGTTAGACAGAATGTGGAAGAAGTTTCATCAGTAAAACAGGCCCATTTCCTTTAAGTCATTTGTTTCCAGCCAGGCACAACAATAAAACCAGATGCTGGAAGTAATCATAACCATTATCCCAAGAGAAACCTTATGGATTCTTTCAAATAGAACTGACAAGTGAGCCATGTTCAGCAGTTGCAAAGGATATGGTCTGCTAACTTGTTCAACATCAGAAGTTTCAATAGTTCTTATTAATACATACGAAAAGTAATTAATGACAGATAAAATAGATTAGCTTCCTCACAACTGCTGTTCTTGTACATCTGATCAACTGGGTAGTAGTAGCATACCACAAAAACATTGAATCATTTAATAAGAGGGAAAAAAAGGATGAAAAAGGCTATACATTGCTGTGGTTGAGTTAGTAAGACAAAAACCAGTTGTAATGATGAAAGAAAAGATTCATTATCATCCCAGGTCTTTTAATTTTAAAAGACTTGGGTTTGATGTTGTCAACACAGCAGTCAAAGCAAACTCCCAATCGGTGGAAAAAGCACTGCCACATGAGCTGAAGCTCCATGGGAGCTCCCTACATTATTAACTACTCTGAGAAAGAAGCTGCCACATCTCTTGTCCCTCACTGTATTCACTTTCTGACCTGCCCTGGATAGATCTGAGTGCATCACAGGAACAGCAGTAACAATGCTGGAATTTCTAACTTTCTTTCCCATGTAAAGGAAAGTCTGCAATTTGGATAAGATTAGCAGAAAAAGCAAGACACACACAATCCATCTGTAACAACATACACTGGACACCAAAGGGGTTCTAACAGGGAAAGGCAATAATGCCCATGACAAACAGGGTCTGTAACCTCTGTGTCTCCCAGCTCAAACAGTGCTTGACACCTTCCAAATATAAGAACAGAAAATAGGACTGTTTGAATAGGGATTGTTTTGTGAGGTCTCCATTCCTGTTTACACTGCAAGACAACTCGTATTGAGCATTGACTAGTTCAAACCTGTGTAACTGCTTATTCAAACGAAACCCCCAATGCTTCCATGTGGATCTCTGCCAGAGATCCAGTATTTGGCCACCAGCACTTATGATGCAACCCAGACAGGTCTGTGCAAGGATCTGTTCAGTAGCATACAGCATTACAAGCAGCTTGAGACTATTTTTTAATGTCCTCTGGTTACTCTGCCGTATCCCTTAAATGCCCTTTGTTCAGAAAAGGTTCAACACAGATGTTCTAAGAACACTTTGAGTATAAAGCTGGCATAACAGATCAGCAAATTAGTCAAACCAAGATGCAACAGACACTAACCCTTCCCACAGCAAAGAACTTTCAGTAGGAAAGGTCCTTTCACTTTCCTCAGAGAATGATTGTTCGACAAGTACAGATTTTCAGAACGTTACTAGGGCACATACACAACAATCAGTTTTTTAGTAACTAGTATCCCTCTCACAGACAGCAAAAGATATAATTTTAAGATACAATTTTAAAAATTTGGCCAATATAAAATGAGGAGGTAGGAGGGACGTTGAAGTCAGTAAGTTTGCACTTCACATGTTCAATTACTTCCACAAGCTCAACGCCCTATGAGCGACACAGCCACAGAACACAAAAGGTTTCATCCAACAACATGAAACCCAAAGGCATACTGTATGTCCAACAGGACTGAAAATTTTTTGGTTAAACCTTCCCCTAAGGATTGCCTATGTACAAAAGGTGTGTATGAAGTTTGGTTCATACTTATATAGAGACCTCTCATTGCCCAGTTTTGTGGAAGATTGAGTAGAACCTTTCTCAGCAAGTACTAGGAAATATCTAGAGAAATAGCTCCAAAACATGCCAAACGACTCTAAGTCGTGGGTAGATATTAAAATTAATTGTCTATCAGTCTTTGTTTTGCCTTTAATATTCTCTGCTAATAAGCAGAGATGGAAAACACAGATACTGCTATTCCCCAGAAGCAGCAGATTCTTACACCAGTACTACTGGTTACAGACTTCCAGGCTCTAATTAGGAGCTCTTGCTACAAGATCAGACTACGGACTGAAGTCACTGGCAGCCACTTTTTAGGGACCAGTCCTTACTGGAGTGTATAACCTATGATCTCCTGTCATAGGAGTGCAGAATTATGGCTTAAAACTTATAAAAAGAAAGGTTTTTTTCAACAGCAAAGCTGGATTTGTTGGCATCATCCTATACCTTGTGCATGCACTATGCACAACCTCTAAATAAATGAATGGCAATTTACCATATTAGTAACTCAGGAGAACAGAAGAAGCATGACCGGTACTGGGACAGCTGTCCAAAGAAGTTCACACAGCTTCTGCCCACACAACATCTGACAGCAGCCCCAACAACTATAAGAGCAATTAGTACCTTCATTTCCCAAGTTCCTAACAAATGTATCCTGTCACCTGATTTACTCCTGTGAAATTTAGGTGGTTAAATTCACTCAGGTCCTCCAATTAATAAAATGTTTTAGCATTTTCCAAACAAAAACCGATCCGTTGCTATGAGGAAAAATTGTTTTGCATGAGACAGGCATTGAAATCTTCTTAAATGATCTTTTAGGGCAAAGGGGAAGGATTACATCAAATTTAGCTGGACTAAAAATGCCTCTGATGGAGATTTTATTTTTATATTACGTTGGTGGGAATTCATTGAAGCCACATCAGCTGCTCATCGTGGGAGATTTTGAATACTTTGGTAACATACGAATAAAGTGTCACAGTAATTCAAAGCTCCAGGGTTGTTCAATTAGTACCTGTCAGGAAAAAATGTATTGTATCCAGTCAAGTCAGCAGCTACCTAATTGATTATATGCATCTTTACAATGCAACATTAATTACTTCATTAAACAAAATTAGATAAGTCAAGCTAAAAATCTCTCCTTTCTTTCTTCCTGTATAACTGTAGGCATATTTGTAAACCAGGCCTGGACCCTCACCTTCTTGCTAACATCTCCACACCTTGTAAGATGCCTGGAGGAATGAAAAGATGTCCTAAAAGTTTGAGGAGGATCCACTTGGTACAGATACTGCAGAAGGCAGCCACAGAGCTGTCATGCAATGGTCAAAGGTATATCAAGCTTCAACAAAAAGAAAGAGCATCAGACAGAACCTCAGCAAGCAGTACTGCACACTTCCCATCAGTCACAAAGCAGCCTGAAAAAACCTTCAAAATTAAAAGAGAGCATCGAGACTATCCACATTACACCTGGGGTCCTTCCAGATTGCAGGACTAGACTGTCACATAGTCAGATTTAGAGAGTACTGGTCTGCCCACTGATATCTTTGGGCCTTTGCTGTGTTCAGGTTTGGCACTCAACATGAATCTTGTTAGTGAAAAGAAAGAATTCAACACACCCCAGATAAACAAACATTTCTCAAATAACATGCATGCAAATTCAGTATAGATTACAAACCATGCAGTCAATGATTCATTAATAAGTCAATATCTAGACTTCTGTCAATACAGAGTGTAAAATTCCCTGGTCTGTTTTCTAAATATCCTTTCAAGGAAAAAAAAAAAAGGAAAAAAAAGAGACCATGCTAGTAGCCAATTATAGCAGTTATCTTCCAACTAGTAGCTGAGGAAAACAAGCCATCCAAAGATATCACATCACTCATTTGAGTCCTTTACTTAAAATGTTACACTGCCTAAAAACATTTACAGATACTTATACCTACACTACCTTCGCATTCCCACTCAATGCCATATGTCTTCAGGTTTTTTTAATGCAACCTCATCATGCAACTTTTAATGAATCAAAACCTCCAATCCGCTAATGGAGCTACCAATAGGACTATTCTGGTACAATTCTGAAGTATTAACGGACTCCCAAAGTAAGTACCAACAGTAATAAAGTGTAAAACATCTAATGCTCTTTTCCTTTTCCATTCTATTTTGGATGTACACAGAGTTATATTTTACCATGAGAACAGTAATTTGATACCCATTTCCAAAACATCACAGAATAATTCAGTTTGGAGGGGATCTCAGGAGTTCTCTAGTATAACCTCCTGCTCAAAGCAGGGTCCGTTATGAGAGATTAGACCAGAATGTGACACTTGGCATTGTTTAGTCAAGTTTACAAGTTCCACTGCACTGGATTTGTATCACATATTTTATAGATGACAAAATAAAATGCATAAAAGTAATCATATACCTGTGTGATAAGAACACCATGCTTTTAAGGAAATAAAGTATATGTTTTAAAACTAAAATCCCAAAAAGAAGATGAGAATACTGTCCTTGAGCAAGTATCCCTTGCACATGCAATTTACAAACTCCATTTGGATACTGGTATTTTACATTTGTTTAAAGAATCACTGTGGGAAGCAAAAGTAAGAAAACTGATCATTTTCCATCCTCTTCAAACCAGTTTCTACCACTGCCTATTAATTTCATGCTAACACATAAATATTTCAGCACTCCTTTTCACCATATGGTTGAGCTGTGTGTATATGAAGCAACTGGCTTCATTCATTACTCTTTTTTGCAAAGACAGACTACACAGATGTTGACTGCTTAACATTTATAGATTATACTGGTCTTGTGGGCATTGGTGTCCAACACCATCAGTGTGGCTTTTTTACCATATCACATTCTTTCTCTGCGCAGCTGCCCTTTGTGTGTTTTCCTTGCTTGAAAATACCAGAGTGCTTTAAGTATACCTTATGTTTAAGTTGGAAAGGTGCAGACAACGGCAAGAAGCCAAATTCAAATAGCAAACTGTGAAGAGGAGGTTGCTTTCTCTAAAATCTTTTATTACACAAAAGCAGAACATTGCATACACAGAGTACAGTTGAGGGTGTGTAGGATTCTGCACTGCAGTAAATACTAATAACATTGACTAGATGTGTCTTGGTAGAATCCCTAATCTGGAAGTTTTGATCTAATTACCTGACTTGCACAGATAATTAATCCATTTAACAGCTAATCCTTTCAAAAGGTTGGGTGAATTTCAATACTTGACAAATACAGTATGCAGCTGGTAGACTTGACCTTTTCAAGCAATACAGTACATTCTGTGCAACAACATACTTGATAAGGAAAACTAGTCTATGGATGAATCACTAGTATTGTACATGTGCATGTACCTTAGATCTGTGCAAGCTTCAGCATGTTCTCCTTTATACATGAAGGAGAACATAAAAAATATTTTTTTCTATGAATGTGTACATAGGGAGTGACAACAAACTGGAAGAGGCAAGGGTAAAATAAACAGGAATGAAAGTTAAAGGGGTCAAGGTGGCCTGGAAAAAGGCAGAGGAGTCTACAAGAACAGGAGCACAGTTCCCTACAAAACACTTCTGTCCAGGAAAACAAGAGGAAATCAAGTGGCCAAGTACCTCTTCACCTCATTTCAGTGGCAAGTCCATCAAGCACAGAAGAGAAATTAAAAGACCTCGGAAAGAGGTCTTTTCTTATAAAAAACCAAATCGTCCCCAGGATGTTCCATACCCACTTTATGGAATTGGGTGAGGTCAGAGCTCTTGAAGGAGGAAAGGGAATGTGGTATGTGGCTACGCACAACAACGCACAAACACCAGAATTGATAACTAAAGATGTGAAAGCAGATTCATTCCTACATGCTTCTAAAAAATGATTCTTCAAAGACTGAGCCATTAAAATTTAAATTAAAAAAAATAATAAAGAAAAGGACAACAGACTAGTTGCTTGTAGGCTTAATTTTTCTGGACAAAATCTTTTGTTAAATGAAAGATTTAGGAGTTGTATATATGTAATAGATTTTTAGATATGTACAAAAATGTATTCAATAGCAAAGCTACAAGTATCAACACTGACTTGTGTTTCTGTTGGGTTTTTTGCTGTTTCCCTTTTTTTTGAACACTACACTTAATTGAATGTGAACATATCATCATACAAGAAGTATGATTTTTCTGTCCACTGATCTCCTTGATTATTTAATTTACTTCAGTCTTACAACTATGAGAAGGCATGAACTGAGTTGTGTGTTTACTGCATTTATGTTGACTAACTTTTCATAATTTATTTGCACAAGCTTCAGATCCAGATCTAATCTTCTCCATCACATTTCCTTCCTGCAATTATCTTAATCTTACAACAGCAATAAAACCCTCTCAAACACTTATTAACTGCCTAACACCTAAACAGAAACTCTAAGTCTTCTCCAAAAATCCCATCTTTCTTGCAGCCTATTCCCACTGTATTCCACTGCCAAGTCACAGATACTTTTCTGAGATCTCATTGCTACACTTTTGTCCTGTTTGACACAGTAATTCTGACTCAATATTGTATTCCATCTGAAATCAAAAGGCAATAAGGTTCACTATGATGCCATTCAATTTCCTCTCTGAACATCAGAGTGCATGCAGCATCTACCAAGAAATGGGAAAAGGAATTTAGTCCTCGAACATCAGAAAAAAAGCTCAAGCTGCAAAACTGAACTGTGATGTGGAGGCCTGACAAAGTTTTCCAAGGTTGACAAGACTTAGAACTTAGTGTTTTGGATGAACTCAAAATGCTCCAGAAGTTAGTTTTCCATTAATCTATCAAAAGAGCAATGCAGACATGGATCCAGGTTAAATGTGTCAGTTTAAAACTAAAGGTTAGGGTTCCTTTCAATTCAAATTGCCATCTTTTAGTACTGTTAAACAGGAGAGAGCTAAAGTTAGCAGTATCACCAGAAATATGAATGAGCTGGAGCAGCAGGGGGAAACTGGGTACATTCAGCTTATAAATCTGTACTGTGACATTTCAGAATGAAAACCACTTTGCACTCTCCACACCCTCAGTGCCTGCAAGCTGTTCTTACAATCGCAGCACGAAGTGCGAGACATGGCAAGTTCCTACTCCGCTCGGTTACTTTATACTTCCTATATTAACCTGGTAGGACTGGACGCAAACCAAAGGGGCCTTTCGTCGGGGAGATGCCGCGGACGATGCAGTCGAACAGAAAGCTGATCTGCTCTCCTTCAGCACAAGAGAGGAAAAAGACACCAGCCCCTGCAAGGAAGCACAACATAAATACGTGGTTTTCACCTGGATACATTAGAAATATATTTAGCTGGAAGTATTTATAATGTAGCAATCAGAAGAGTGTTAAGTGCAAGCCATGAAAACAAGTCAACGGAACATTCTCCAGGGAAAAGAAATAAAAAATTCAGGTCAGCACACACACTGTAACACGAACACATAAAAATTCAATAGCTACTTAATAATTTATGTTAATTTTCTGACATTCAGGCACTTAGAGTTATGTCACATGATCATAAAATGGCTTGGGTTGGAAAGTACCTTAAAGATCACTTAGTTCCAATCCCCCCTCAATGTCAAAATAGAAGACTTATTCTTATTAGCTGTCTGGGCCTTTTACTATTATTTACCCCTAAAATTTTGTAGGCCAAATCTTACGGCAAGCAAGGGATACTTAAAGTGCCTTCAGCAAAATGAACTAAGTTAATTCTACTTTTAACCAGTTTTAACCAAGAGGAGCTTTTTATATACCAATGAATTATGATTTGGTTATATTGCTGGATTATAGTATAAATTTTCCTAGACTAAGTCCTATGTATCTATTATTAATAGAACGTAACACAACTCCACAGGTTGTCATCAGATCTTTACCCTTTGCCCTATTCTGATATTTGCTTTCCATTCATTAAGAATAGCCTCAAGCAAAATTAGAATGAGAATGACTAAATAAACAAACAAGTTATGAGCTCCATGATATATGACTACATGAACAACACAAAAGACTAGAAGGGCTCCACAGAACATTTTTATTTGAGAAGAGTCAGTCCAAATATAAATCACATCAGGAAAAAAATATTAAAACATCAGGCAAAATTTCAGGGACATAAAAATCCAATACCAGACAAAGAAAGAAATGAAATTAGTATACAGACCTTGAAGAAGCACCGCCACTTCCCCAGACCCATGTATACTAGAAAACTACAATACCAAATCTTAGACCTGCAGTAGGGTTTTGCACATTACTTTCCTAGGGATTTGAGCCCCTAATCTGGCCACTTCTGCATGTCTCTAGCCAATTCTGAGTTGCATACACATTTTTTCCAATTTTACTGAAAGCAGCAGAGCTGTTCTTGACCAGAATTACTGCATCTCTGTCACTTTCCACACACATACCCTGTCATATTCAACAGGATACTCGCATTTCACTTAAACAATGGACACACTTTAAACAGCTTGGCAAAGGGCTATGGGATTCAAACTAAAAGGATAGTATACAGTGGACCTTACCACATTAACTATTTTAGTAAATTAGATATAACCAGCAAGCAGTAAACTGACCACTCTAGGAAAAACATATTCTGGTCCACATTCTTTTGTCATTCTCAACTTATGCCACATCTAGGTCTCTACCTGTTCTGCCTAAATCTATTCAAGACAGCATTGTTAGCAACATCTTCATAACTTGATTTGTCACTCCACCACATTTGCATCTCTTCACATCTTGCTTATCAAAAATTCTTCAGCCAAAGAAACAAATACACACCCTGGCTTCAGGATCAGAGACTATATAGGAGATTACAACACTAATCACACAGTCTGACAGGTATGAAGGTTTCTGGTGGTGACTCATTGGAAGTCTTGCCCCATTTCCCCCCCCCAAGAGATTCCAAAGTCAGAAAACACTGGTTTAGGGGAAAAAAAACTGGCTGCAATGTGTTCAGGAATGATTTGAAATTCAGCTTTTCCTTTGAGCTCACTTCTCCCTGCACAGAGTAGAAGGAGTCTGTGAAAATCAGTTTGCCTAATCTTGGCTGGTATGACTCTTCCCCCATGATTCACACCAATACCAGAAGCCACAAGTTTCTTGAGGGAGCAGGGCAGCACATGGCTTTGCTGGATGACCTCTGCGTTCATGCACAATAAGCAAGGAGGATACAGAGAGAACATTCATGCCTCAAGCACAGTGATACACTACATGGCTTGATAATTCAGCAGAATCCTACACATCCATGTCGCCAGTCAGGAAAAAAAAATCTCTCAAGTATTTCTGTACATAAAGAGTATATCTGGGCCACTTTGTTCTTTTATGACTATTGTCAAGAGTTACCTAAACTCCTAATGGGCTCTACAAGCCTTTGACTTCAATGGAAACAAAAAAAATAAATGTGCTCATGCAAGCAGGCTGCCTAATTCAAATGATTATTTCAGCAAAGAAGCATCATTCATTTGGAAATCCCAAAACCAAATGTGATTGCCTTCATATAATAAACAGTGTATGTCCATGTGAGTGTGGATACAAATCCAATATACACATAAAATATTTCTTTGTAGCTTCTATTATTCACATAGAATAACACCTTAATTGCTGATTGACTCTCATGGGAAATATTCTCTTTCTTGCTTTGCTAGATAGAACTAGATTGCAAGTGAAAGAAGAAGTCTAAGGGTCCTTGCAAAAAACATCAAGTGAGATGAACAAGTAGGCACAGCTTAACTAAGTAACGTTTCAAAAGTATACATAAAAACAAGTAATTACATTTCTTTTCTGCTTTCTTGAGAAAACTGACAAATTCACGACTAGAAATTACACATCCCAGTCACGTGCTGGAACAGATTTGGTGCACAGGCATTTGGAAGCTGAGGAATATGTGGTATGCATCCCTGTAATACCATGCAGCTGTTTACCAGACTGAAGGGCTCACTCACTCTCTCCATGGGGTTAGAGACTTGGTGAAAAGCAATCTGCAACCACCTCCACTAAGCCAGTCCTCTGTGTCAGTCAGTAAGGCATTGTACAGTCCCTCAAACATTCAAGAGAAATTGCCAAATTCATAAAACTTCCAAATACTATTAAATCCTGCTAATGTGTGATTTTAATTTATCATACTAAAAAAGTAAATCCATTTGCAAACACCCTCACAATGCACAAAAATTACTTCAACCTCTGTACTGTGTGTGAAAGCAGGGAGGAAGAGTCAGTCCCTTCCCATTAATTACTACTCCTAACAGCTGCCAGACAACGCCAGAGCCTGAAGTCTTTTAGCTACAGGACAGGTACGAACCATGGCAGTTCATTTCATGGCCATCAGCATATTGTCCAACCAGCACATCTCAACCCAGGGCTTGAGAACCTCTTTTAGAGGGTATCTCAGGCTGCTCTTCTCTCTGGGGAAAATGACAAAGGGTGTTCCTAGTATTGCCAACTAAGATATGGGCATGACTACCAGAAATAAGATAAGAATGGTTGTTGTCTGCAGTACACCTAAGAAGGAGAGAGCACCAGAGCAGTATCTGCATATTAACAGAAGTTTTAATCTACACCACTCAGAATTTTTCAAGAAATTCCAAATCTTGCCCCAGATTAACCACCCCTACTACTTTTAATTTTCAAATAAATGTAGAAGTGGAGAGAAGGAAGGAAGGAGAGAAGGAAGGAAAAAGAGAAGGAAGGAAGGAAGTACCTAATTTTATCAAAATACCAAAACAATCACAGAAATACCCCTGCTTATCTTAGAATCAGCAGCATCAGCATTTGTTCTTTCAAAGGGCACTAAGAGTCCCATGGATTCCTTTCTTCAAGTAGACACTGTCAGAAAGCATGAGGCAGCTTTAAACCAGGCTCTGGAAGCTAATCCTGAAGCACTTGAAAATTAAATTCTCACAGCATTAACATGCCCTTTTATTACCCTTCTTATTTTTTTCACATTGACCTCCAAGTCAAGATTTTCCTGGCAACTGGTCATTTTCATTGGTGCACACTAATTGAGCGAGCAGCTCAGGAAAGTGAGAGGCTCCCTTTTTCCAGCCTATTCCTCTGCATAAACCTCTCAATTGACTTCTAGGCCAAGATGCCTGCTTTTTTGCAAATGGTATGTGTGATTAAGCCTCAGCTACAGAGAGAGCAAAATTTTGCCCCAGAGAATAACTTATTTGCAGCTTTCAGAAGCAGAAAAAGTATTTTCTAATCTCTACTAGTAGAATTGTGATGCTAAAAGTAAGAGAAGTTCAAGATGTAAATGCTCTTTTTCCTATTTATGAATAAGCCTGTGTTAACCATCTTGA
Source organism: Pachyramphus minor (assembly GCA_013397135.1). Taxonomy (NCBI): domain Eukaryota; kingdom Metazoa; phylum Chordata; class Aves; order Passeriformes; family Tyrannidae; genus Pachyramphus; species Pachyramphus minor. The sequence goes on from VYXB01009657.1 coordinate 527,613, forward strand.
AAATGCACCTAGACTTAATGTTTGGAATCTCAGCATTATCTCAGATGGTTTCCCTCTACCTGGATTGAGTACTAAAGCCTTTGGAGTTGAACAAACCCTGTACTGAGCAATTAATTCCAGAAGATACTTTATACTTATGAAAAAATTTTGTCATGAAGCAAGAATCAGAAAACTAAAACCAATTCATGGCCTTTTACACCTCAGTTTTACCACAGATATATCCAAAAGTAAGCGCTGCTTCTGTTTGGGGCTTCATGGGCTGTAATATGGAGAAGAAAGGCAATTGAACCACAAGATCATTGGTTCCTTTCAATTAGGTATTTACTACAGTGGTATTTAAACCTTAAATTCACTAATCCTGTGCATTCAGAGCTCCACAGGAAGAATGTGAGCAAAGATATGGTTTAACCTGTAGGAAAGTAACATTAATAATAGAGTCTGCATAATATTATATGACATTTTCATGACAGGGTAATGGAGAGTGCTTTTGTTTAGGAAGTAAAGCAACTTCTGTAATAACATATCAGGGTTTTTTCCTGAACATTACTTGCTTGCCTATTCCTCAAGAATTCCAGAAGACTGAGGTAAGAGAGTCAGATACCTGAAGAAAGATGGTCTTTGCCAACACTCTTCTGTTAAAAATACCCATAGTTATATTTTCATTTAGGTTCTATTTACAAAAAGCATTTTCTTACAGTGGCAATATTAAGTGTTTCGAGTAGAAACATATTTAAATGTTGTTATGCTTGGAGATATGTTTAAGTGCTCAGTTAAGGGCAACAGCTCCTTTAACAAGATAAGTTTGAACTTGTAAAGACTTTCCAACTGTGACAGGCTATTTTGTATCAAAATGACTATGCACAGCTGCAAGAGAAAGGCAAAAACACCCTTTCATGGCAACTGAAAGGTCTGAGCTATCAAGACAGGCATTTCTTAAGAATGATCAACAAATTAGTGGGATCCTTTCCAAAGCACTTGTCTAATTCACATCACCTCCCAATTAAAAGTAAAAAAAGAGATTAATTCATACTTTAAAAAGCAGGGACACAGGAGAGCTACTGATGACCCCAGGTTTCTCACCAGAAGTTCATTAAGAGAGGGAAAAAGAAACCAGGTAGGTAATTCAGGTTCCACCACCTAACCACCTACAGTTTTGCATTTCACAGAATTACAGAATCAATTAGGTTGGAAAAGACACCTGAGATCATCAAGTCCAACCTGTGACTGGACATGTCAACTAGACCATGGCACTAAGTGCCACATCCAGTCTTTTCTTAAACACCTCCAGGGATGTTTACCTCACCACCTCTCTGGCCAGTCTGTTCCAATGCTTGGCAACCCTTTCTGTGAAGAAATTCCTCCTAATGTCGACTCCAAACCTCCCCTGGTGCAACTTCAGATTGTGTCCTCTTGTCCTATCACTGGTTGCCAACCCCCACCTCCTTTCAGGTAGAGAGTGATGAGGTCTCCCCTGAGCCTCCTTTTCTCCAGGCTAAACCAACCCAGCTCCCTCAGCCATTTCTTACACGATTTACTCTCTAGACCCTCCCCCAGCTCCATTGTCCTTCCATGGACTTGCTCCAGCACCTCAGTGTCCTTCTTGTAGTGAGGGGCCCAGAACTGGACACAGCACTCGAGGTGTGGCCTCACCAGCGCTGAGTACAGGGGCAGAATCACTGCCCCGGTCCTGCTGGTCACACTCTTCCTGATACAAGCCAGGATACCACTGGCCTTGTGGCGACCTGGCACATTACTGGCTCATGTTCAGCCATGTCAGCTGTTGACAATGTATCATTCATCCACATTTCATACTTCATGTCCCTTATGCACCCGGTCTAGTGAAAGGTGCCTCTGCCTTTAGCAGTGGCATTGGAACTGGATGATCTTTAAGGTCCCTCCCAACCCAAACCATTCTGTGATTCAGTGATCTGGCATCCTGGCCCATGGACTGAACTATTAGGCTTTCTGCAATGTGGAGGTAAGTTACAGCAATACTCAGTAAGCCCAAACCAGTTTTAAATTCTTGGAACACAGTAACTGCATCAGATTTAGAACAAGCTACAGAAGAAATGCCACAATTTAACTAAGGAACATAAATGAGGGATTATACATATATGTATATGTATATATATTTATATACACCTCCTATTATCTCTGGGCTTCCTTTTACAAGTAATAGCTAATCTTGGGAACTAAGCATTTAAGCTTAGGAGCAGGGATCTAGGGTCTCTCCCTTGCAGTTGTGCTCCCAGTCTCAAGGCTACAGACACATACTCAGTTTTTCTCTTCTGATCTCAGTGACATTTCAATGCCTGGTTACACAGTGAGGCAACTTCAAAGCCTTGTAGTGGGCTGTTTTTTATGTGGGGACCAACCATTCCTCAGGAAGATAAAGATTTGAAGCCCAGCATATTGAAGGGGGCCAGGAACTTTGGTTTCCCACTTCCATAGAAGTACAGCAACCAGAATTAACATGCAGAGCAACAGTACACAAGTCTCAAGGAACAGGCAGAACAACAGTAAAAAAGTTCCAGGGAAGAATATATTTGCATTTGGATCAACTCTGAAACCTTCTAATTTTTCAGTTTGTTAATTGAAGAAATCCATTATTTTCACATTTCAGCATGCAAGTCAATTTTTGCTTCCCACAAAATCTTTATCTGCATACCCACTGAACACCAGAGTTTAAGCCTGCAGAAGTCTGCTCAGAACAGACCCTCTGATATGAAGCTGCCTGTACGACAAAGCAGCACAGCTGGTTCTGCAGTTTCCACTTTGAATCAGACTAGCATTTGCATTTCTACAAAAGGTATCAAGCAACTTTTAGAAGACAGGCTGCCATTTGTACTTACAGAAGCCGCACCTGGTACCCCCTTCAAAGATGAATCCATTTGGGACAGCTCCATACCGGCGCAGATCTGAGAGCTTCCACTGCCCCATGACACTGGGAGGAACGTCTTTTGCAAGGACAAGAATGTCATTGCAGAAATGCAGAGTAGCAGGCCCACTCTCTAGTTTGGTGCCAGGTGCTACAAAGACTTGAAACCTATGAACTATCAAATACAGAAGAAAAAAATTAATGTACAATATACCACTAAGGTTCCACGACTTAAGTTACATAGGTCATTCCATTCAGCTGTGGTTCTTGGACCAACCCCTGCCCACACCAAGAGACTCTAACATAAAGATTCTACGTGGAGCCCAGGCAGCCCCACGAAAGTAACTGTAAGCTCACTACTATTATGCCAGTTTGGAATTGGAAAAAATCCCACTGTATCTTGGCTTAATGCTACAAATTATTGAAGTTGTAATGCTACATTAATTAATCCTAAATCTTCCAGGCTACTCCCTATCTCAGATTAGTCAGTTATCCAGCCCATACTTCACTTACCTCTTCCATCCTTGCATCACTACACAGGTTTCTTTCTGTCTCCTCCTCTAAACTGTGTTACTCCTTTCCTACATGCATGCACACAAATAACAGTGCCCAAAACTGAAGGCTCAAAGAGTCACGCAAATTCTAACCAAATCTCTGTCACTGACTCATTTGCATCATTTAATAAATTGCTTAATTTCTTCCCTAGCACTAAAATGGGAAAAATTACATTTTTCCACCTTTGTGATTCTTTTAGGAGTTGGTAATGATAGATGCACAGACATTTAAAATTACTAGGAAATTAAATGTTTCATAGGTAATAAAACACTTTTGGATGACAGTTAATTTTTTGTATTTCACAGCCTAAATTTCAAAAGAGTGGAGAAAAAAAAAAGAAACACCTATCTCATTCAAGTTTACAAATTTCAGGTTCAAATCCCTACTCCAATATCCCCTGTATTGCAAGGGTCCTTACCTAAAGTAGCAGTTATTCTAGGCTGGTCTCCCATTTTGTTTTGCAGAGCTACTGCATTATGAATAATAAGTTACTGGGATCACTGCAAGGGCTCAAATCTCAGTGCTTCACAGGAAGCAATTTAAGTGAGCAAGCATATAATTCTCAAACAATAGTTTTGACCTCCACTAGTCCTCTAGTTTCTTTCATATTGTGATTAGACAACAAAAGAAGAAAAAAAAATTGTAATTTTAAAAAAATCACCACCAAAAAAAACCCACTTGTCTTAGCAGAGAGAAGCATCAAGACTGTTATACTTCCCAGCAGAGTTTTTTAGTAGAGTGTTTATCAAGAAGCACACAGATTTAGCTTTTGGTTATATATTAAAGATCATACAAACAGCTCCTTGGCTACAAAATCTACAGAGGAACTTCCAGGTAGTCTCAGTTCTTACAACCACTCTTCCCTGTTTCTTGCCCATGCCTCTCCAAGCATCACACTTTTCATCTAGGTCTGAGTCTTGCTTCTCATCTAACTACTTGCTGTATTCTTAGTTACGATCTGAGCTGTAAGTCAACTCCTCATCTATGACATGCATTTGGTAAGTTCCCTGAGGCTCCAGCAGAATTAGCCACAAAGTCATTCGTGTGAAATGTGCAAGGAGACAGAGATAGATCTAACTAACCACAGCTCTACTTACAGCTCTGCCAGTAGTGCTGCTAGGGAGCAAATCAATAGTCACACGATGTCCCCTTTTGGGCACACAGTTGTTATGCAACCTGATTAAACATAAACTTATGAAAATGATAGCAAAACCATCGTGATGAGTAACGCTCTGTAAGGAATCTTTAATATCATTTGGACCCCTCTGCTCAGTTAACTCTGCCCAGGACTTTGCTGACAATTAAACTGCAGGAGCAGAAGCATCAGGGTTCTTTCTGCTTCATAAATTAGGAATGGAGCCCACTCTTCACACAATCAGTGGCAAGTTACAACAGCTGCTGAAAACAAAGAGCTCCAGCTCAAATTTTAGACCACTGTCAAAAAACAGCATATCCAAATCTGAACAAAGCCAAAGTAGAAGAAAAAGCATATGTAAACATGAAGCTTTTTCCAGATGCTGCTTTCTTGGTAAAATTGGATTTTTTTTCAAAATTGTCCCCAGCCTTCAACTTCTCCTATTTTATGAAAAAAAAACGTTTCAGGAAGACACAGAGCTGAATATACCCATGAACAGAAGGTACTACTTAAATTCATCATTTTCTTCAATTAATCTTTTCCTCTGCACAGCTATTCACTGACCTGCAGTATGCTGACTTCTCAGAAAGAGTTGAGGGCTCAAGGACATTGCAGGAATCACATCCACCTCATCTGCTAAAAACTGAGAGAAAACACTGGGAACTCCATTCTGAATGCTTCCATACTATGGTACTCATTCAAGAACAGTGTCAACTCTTTTCACCTTTTTTTTTTTTTTTTTGCTTCCCAGACTCTGAGGTCATCTGTCCCTTGCCTATTTTTATCTTCCAGCCACCTTACTTTCAAGGCACACAAAGGCACCCTTACTACACTTTAGGAAAAAAACACTAGTCACCACCCTCTCTTCATCTAAATCTCCTCTCTTTTCTATCTACTCAAACTAGACTCACTTTAATTTGACTTCTTGCTCCTAACTGAAGCTGAACTGAAAGATAAAATTCTGAAAAAAATTCTATGCTCTGGTTTAGTCTCCTTCACCTAAGCCTTTTTGCAATTAACTTTCAATAAATTATTGTCATTTCAACTGATTATACTTGTTTTCTTACTTCTGCATTTCTCCAACTCCACACACGTTCTCCTCCACTTCACCTTTACTCCATGACTGCATGTGTCCTCATCCAGTAGCCTCTATTCCTACCTCATTCACAGCTTTCCTTGAAAAAAATTCTTCACTGCTTTTACATTTCCTCCAATTACAATCATAACCCTCATACCCAGATTGAGATTACTCTGCTCATCCCAGCACTGCATCAGTGCAAGATCATAAAAACCAGACCTACCCTGTCAAATTCAAATTCTCCTTGAGGTTTTAGGACAAGTTTATGCTACACATAGATCTCAAATCTAAAAAAAAAAAAANTGGAAGACAATATAGCTGTATCATCGAAGTGTACCAATGACTCCAGCTACTTGTGCTGGCATTGTTCAGAAACCCCCCTTACCCTTTCCTGTTATGCAAGACTTCATATTTGATAGCTCTGAGAGGTATATCCACACATCTCACTTATGATACTTCTACATTTTTTTACTGAAAAATTCCCAGGCCATCTTTCAACATATATACTGCAAAGGAACGAGCCACAAACCCAACAGATGGCACAGCATATGTAACAAATGATAAAGATGGCTAATGTGTGTCTCCCACACACCTACCCTCCTTCCCCAGTTATGACTAAACAAACATAAGACAGATACTATGGATTACCAACATCATCACTCTTTGTTCACTACTGTACATTTTAGAGCTGCTAACCAAGAAAATAAAATAAAAGGATTCAGAAAAGTGAAATTAGCTGGAAAGAATGTGTCTGATGACAATCATTATTGCAGGAAATTTCTTTCTGAAATGGGACACTAGCAGGAATAAGCATTATCAATGCAACACCTAGCGGGCAGCTCAGAAAAATGGGCCTGAACTAGCCACGTACTCAGAACTCTGCATCTCTTAATCCATGCTCCCAGAATCCCTGAGTAAACTGTAGGACCAAGTCTGATCACTTTGTGTCAAAGCTACACACTGTCAGTGCCAAAATCAAAAGCCTATGTTAAGAGGTCTTATGGTTATCCATCAGTATTGGGTAATACTGTAGTCAAAACCTATCATAAGGGACACCTGCTTTAATATCTAAGGAGAAGACCAGTCACTGTCAGGTGAGTGACAGTCTTTTCCTGAACTGTACTTTTTTATTTGCATTTTATTTTTGCTTTCCTGTGTTTTTTTACTCTATGGGGGAGGGGGCAGGGAAGGTGCGAGAAGACAAAGGTTACCTTCCCCCAAACTGTAGCGTATTCGTACATCCCATGCATACATTGTTTCCTTGTTCTCAAATCCCAGCATCACAACTTGAGACAGACAGATGATTGCGAGTGTGTGATTCAGGCCCTCGTAGGAGAGCCCAGGCTCCAAGCCACAGATGTCTTCTAAGGTCATGCTGCTCCTCTCCTTGTGCCCTTTTGCTCGTTCAGATTTATCCTTGTACACCAGCATGAGCAAACAGTCTAAAAGAAGCAAAACTGTCAGAGATGATGAGGCAGAGCATAGACCATAACACATTTCTCACTACTCTGCTGCAATACAAAGGTGCTTTAGAAAACTGCATGAAGGCAATGCAAGAACTCAGATTCCTTTTCCCACCCCACTCCCAGGTAGGTTGTAGCCCTTTTTTTCAGGAAGCAAACACTGAAGGCATGTTCCAAGAGTAATCTACAATAAAGAAAAAGGAAGCCAATTATAAGTCTTCCCTATTTTACTCATCAAAGTCCAGTGGCTTTTCAGATACTCTTCCGAGTCTGCAGGGACTGACTCATTAATTCTGAACATTAGGAGTTATGCTATGATACTGTTCATATTACAAACTCTAAGGATCAAGCAGCTATTGTCATCTGTATTTCCATTAGAACATGCTGAACCACAAATGAAATTCTTACAGTAGCTCACAGATTACCCAACTACTAAATGGCGAGCACTGCGAGATTGTTCATGCCGGCTCAGGTTTCCCAGTCAAATGCTACACAGTAGCCCTTGCTAAAAATCATTATGTGCCACACCTTCTTTTATTTATTTCTTTTTTAATGTTTGCTTGTCTCACCAGTTGTTTTTAACTCCTTCCTAGAGGTGTTTATTACACAGCAACTGTGCAACACAAGAAGGCAATTCAAGTGCCACAGTCCCACGGGTAAAACACATTTCACAAGCTCACCCAAAAAACAACAAAAAGGGGAAGAGACCTCTCCCACCTTTCATATTTATGATAAAAGCAGCCCTCTTTCCTCCAGGTTCCTTTCCTATCACACAGCACTCAGCTGTAAATGAAATTAACCATCAATACCAAAGCTGCAACAACCACAGCTTAAGCTGAGCTGCAAACCACAGAAACACCCCCTGCACCATTTTATGAATGTTGAGGTGTGGAGCTCTGAGCCCTGGCGAGGTGCCCTGGGGCTCTCAGCTGGGCAAGGACTGGCAAATCTCCAAACAGATGAAAAATGACTGAAAGACTGAACTGTCTGCTTAGTAATGCAGAGCTTTGCATGGATCCCCAATTGTCTTTGTGCACCTGTTAGCAAAAACAGCTGCAACCACAATGTTTAAGCATTCTGCAATACAGTTGTGTGTCTGAAGAAACAACAACTATGGTTTACATACCAAGAAAATCAAATCAGTGGGGGCTTTTTTTTTTTTTTTGTAAACCTGGCTAATTTAGCTAGAATAAAAATACTATTTTTGAGGAATAAGCTACATTATCAGTCAGGCTCCCTCATCTATCTCCCTCAAACTTGGCTTACTTGCATTAGAAATCCAGGCCCACATTTGCGTGACCAGATACCAGCTCTACGATCAACAGATGCCCTTTCACACAGAGAAGTTTCACAGATTCAAATGAGATACACGTATTTAAGACACTAAAAAAATCACTGTACCAGCTCAGGTAACAAAGAATTAGGTTTGAAGAGCTTGAACTACTATGAAACCTTCAGTCTACCAGGAACAGCCTAGAAAAGATGCCATAATCCATTGTGCAGCAATGCAAATTCACATTTTCTAAGTGACAACGTTTAGCCCTGAAAAGATATCCTTTGGGCCCAAATGTTTTCCCTGTTGGGAATAGATGGGAAAACCTAAAACCCACTTTTCCCTCTGCAGCCGTAAAACATCAGCTCTGTGTAAGATTTTCAATTTCCCCATCAGAAGCATGGAAACAATCTTTTTTTTCTTTTTTTTTTCCCTTAATTCAAAATGTCATTTTATTTTTAAATTGAAGTGATATTTTCTGTCAAAACACTGATCAAAAATAACTACCAAGCTTATAATGCCAGCTTTTTTTTTTTTTTTTTAGATACACCCAGCAATCACCCTGAAGAAATAATAATAATTCAGGAAGAAAAAAAAAAAGGGGGGGGAAAAATTTCCATTTTAAACGGGCACCAAACCCAACGTGTCTGCTTTGGAAAGTCACTTTTCCCGTTGGTTTTAGCCTGGCATTAAGCTGCGCAGGAGCTTGCCCCGAGGCCGGAGGCAGCTTTTGAAGAGCCCTGCCGAGGGTGCGCACCCCGAGGGGATCCCTGCGANCCCCGCGGGGCCGAAGGGGCGCTCGGAGCGGGGACCTTTTTTCCGTCTCTCAACTTGACGTGACCCTCCACCACCACGGAATCCGTCATCTTCAGTCATGATTCCGGACAGCTGCGCCGGCTCGCTGCGCCCGCCCCGCGCTCCGGCCGCCCGAGGGGTCACTTCCAAAATAGCTTTAGGAGGGCCCCGCGCGGGCGGCGCGGCACTGCCCGGCCCCACCGCGCTGGGGGGAAAGGGGGTCCCGGGAACCGTTTCACCGATTCTTTGTTCGCGTATTTTACTGTGCGGGTGGTTTTGGTTTGTTTGGGAGCTTTTTAATTTTTATTTTATTTTGTTTTATTTTATTTCGGGGTTTCAGAGCCGGAGGCGCGGGCCGGCGCTTCCGGAGCGTCGCAGGCCGGCTCGGGGCGCCTCGGTGGACGCGCTCCGGGCGGGGCCCCCGCTGCACTCCGGCTCCGGGCTTTGCGGCCACCCGGGAGGGCAGCTCCGCTCCGGGCTTTGCCGCTGACCCGCCCTGGGCTGCCCCGCGCCCGGGCGGCCGCAAAGCCCGGACCGGATTTCTCTCGCGGAGCGGGACCGGCCGAAGCACCCCCTTCCCGCACCTTCTTTATAACGCCCAATTCTCCCTTTTCAGAAGTGTAATTACAGCTCCCCTTGGCTCCCGGAAGATATGCAGCCAAGTACCCCAGATAAAAATAATCTCTTTTTTTTTCTTTGCAATGCAACTGTCACGAGGTAACAACACGCTTACACGAAGCCCAGAGCAGCTACAATTAATAGAATAAGATGTGTTAATGATGTCCTTAGATTTATTTCCACGAGCAATGGACTAATTAGAGTCCATTATTCCAAAAATACTCCTGCTGCATCTTATTTGATGGTAATTAGTTCTTCAGATTTTTTGAACAGCACTACAGCGCATTTTTCTTTTAATAGCATAATAGAAGGGGTTTTTAGATGTTTGCATTTATTTCTTTCCTTTTAATCGGTCAGTTTGCATGGAATAACATACAATTTAATAAAACCATCTCCAAGTGTGTTTTGTAGTAAATTAGGGAAGTGTTTGTTCAACTGGCTTTGCATTCCAATTCAATTTCAATATAAAGTTAGGAAAAATATCAGATAAAATTTCACTAGTACATTTAAGTTGGACTTTCATTTTAACCAAAATGATAATCACTTCAAGGGGGGTGAAAACAATGGAAGATGTGTTTCCATGGGGTAATGCTCAACAGAAAGACAGAAGGCAGAATGTGCTGGAGTGCCCTGCGGGAATGTGACTGATGTCAGGGTTGTGAGAGGTCAGGGAAGGACATCTCACTTGACCTGGACATTTCATTGTCACCCTTACTGTGGCTTTGTGCATTTAATACAGTGCTAGTCACCGTGCTGATGTTCAAATGTTTTTAATTTAGTTCCACAAAGTCAATGCAGTAACAGTGGACAAACAGGCTGCTTTGAAAACCACAGATTGATCTTAATGCATTCAAAGTATTCCAGTATCAATTGGAGATTTGTTATTTAGACCTTCGAGAGCAGAAAACAGACCATTCAATACACTTTTTAAAAGTGTGTTATTGTTTGTATTGGTGTTGCTGTGTAGTGATAAAAGCAGCATAGATGTTGAAAACAGGACAGATGAAAAGCTCTACACAAATTGTCAGAAACACGAGTCTAACACCTTTCCAATCAAACAGCCACCTTCTTTAATGCAACAGAAGACCAAGAGAACACATATAATAAAAAACCAGAAGATTAAAGGTATGCACAGTGTGGATGGATATTAATTTCAAAGTGAAACTGAAGTCACAGAACAGATACAGACGTTCAGAATGGCTTAAGCTTTGAGTGGAAACCTGTTCCTGATGAATCCCTTCCAAAGAAGAGTAAATAATTCCTTTATGCTGATTTAGTACTTGTCTTTCAGCAGCAGGTACAATTAGTCTAGTTACATGGTCACATTCATTTCAGGGAGTTAAGCAAGCCAGACTCATACTGCAAATGGCCAGGAAGGCAGAGCCAGACAACAAGAGTCTTGAGCTTGTTTTGGAATCAAGACTGCAGAGGTGGATCTCAGTTTTTCAAGCTAGTGTTTGGTGCTTCAGAAAAACAAACTAAAGACTTTGATCTTAGGATTCGCAGTATTCATAGCTGAAGAACATATCCAAGTGCTTACATCTGTCTGCTGCAAATTTGTGTGGCACTTGCATAAAACTGGGAGCACCAGCAGCTGAAATTGATCCTTGTGCCCAGCTTTTCAGATTCTTTCCAGCACGAAGTGTTCTTTCATTTTTCATCAGCTCTCAACCTATAGAACAGCCTACAGAGGGATTCAAGTATTTTGTTGTAACTTTACACATAACAGACTAAGTCTCAGAAACAGAGGGTAAATGTTTTTATTAAACAGTTTACATCATTCTTCTAGATTAGTATTGTTATATATTTGTACTTATACAAATTCAGGTTTGGGTTATTTTTCCTTACAAAGTTTCTTTTAACTGTAGATTTCATTCACCACTACTAAGAAACCCATGAGGACGGTGCCAGTAGTATGAAACAAAACACATATCTCAGTATCTAGGCACCACTTTCAAATTCTGTGTCTTAAAGCACAACTTTGCTTGAAACATTTAGGAGAGTTCATTAAAGAAACTCTTAGGGATTTATCATCAAGGTAAAGTATTTCCATTGCTATCCTCAGGGCAAGGAGCAGATCACAGTCTGAAAAAGGTCCTGCCTGTATCAGCCTAAATCAGGTGCTCCAACTTCCAACATTTTTCAGCAAGGAACTTTGAGCTTTCAGGAGGTGTTTCATTGACCTTGCTGAAAAATTGCACACCAGATTCAGTGGAGCTGTGAGGCACGTTCCCAATTTTATGTGAGTGGAACATAGTAATACTTTAATACAAAAATATGTTTACATGTGTGATTGAAACAAAACCTAAACCATCTGGGTTTTTCCCCAGAACTTGTTTGTTGCCGTTAGCCGAGGAGCAACTTTACCTACGTTATTCTATTGGTGTCTCTTGACCTGAACTTCAAGAGATGACTTCTTAGGGAGAGGGAATTTCATTTTTGGTGCTCCTCCTGTTTATTTTTCTATCTTATCTGAGAATACAAGTACAATGTTGTTATAGGTTGATTTGGGGGATGACAGCTTCACCAGAAACCGCATAAACACAACAAATCACTTTTTATGTAATCCACCAAGCAGGCAGAGAGTTGTAGATTTTTGTGCACTGTCTCAACGTGTCTGGGGGGGTTTTTTGTTAAAACAAATAAAGACAGTCATATATGTTGAGCAATCCACAGCCCCAGAATTCTACATCAAGGCTGCTGACATCAGATGGAGCAGGCCTACTTTTGGCAGTCTGGCTTGGATTTGCTATGAATTACCATGACAGTTTTCATACCAGCTTATAATAAAATACTTATGGCACTTTAATGAAAACAAAGGACTCCTGAACCCTGCATCAAATGTTAGCATATTTAACTGTTCAACTAGTTTTTCGCGGGGCTATTTTCTCATTAATCCAGTTTACATAGTTTGTCACTCGTGTATATACTCCAGGTTTGTTGACTCTGCCACAGCCATCTCCCCAGCTGATAACTCCATAGAGGTAAGAGATTTCATTTTCCTCACAGGCCAGAGGTCCACCAGAATCTCCCTGTATCAAAAGTAAACAGAGATTATCTAGTTTGATAGAAAGCAGTCAGAAAAGGATCAGTTTGGGAAAGTCCTAAATTAGGAATATTTGCACATGAGATTTAAACTGAAAAAAAGAAAAAAAAAAAGAATCAGTGTATTGAAGTTTTGGTTTTATTATAGAAAGCTTGTTTAGTCATAATCACATCTAATATAATGGTGGATTTTTTTAACTACACATTGAACAAAAGTATCAGATTTTGGTTAAAAACAGGATATTCTTTTAGATTTAGACACCTCCTGAGAAGCACAGTTGATTGAGATCACTTTCAATGGACGTAAGCAAGTCTTTGAGGATTGGCACTATGTTGTAATATCAGCACTGTATGGATGGGTTACATGGGTCCATTTGGAGGTTTCTCGATACAGTTTATTGCAACTGTCAGAGAACATGAGAGTTTTCAAAGAAAGGTGTTGTATATAGACACACTTTTTTGTGTGACTGTGGGATGCTGTAATTTTATGTGGCATATGGGGTTTTGGCATCTGAATTTGATGCTACTGAGCATTTACCTTGTCATTAAAACCATAAACCAAAAATCAGCCCATACTACACTGCAGTAAGGATGAATTTGGAACACTTTTACTTATTTTAAACCTTGTAGACATTCAGGGCATGGGTTTTTATTATTGTTATTATTATTACTCTTAGACAGACTTTCTGCAGAAATTAAAATGGTAGAAATTAAAAATGTGTACCAATAAATGGTACTGGTGAAAGAGCCACCACTCTTATTTGACATGAAAGAGAAATATATTTTTCTTCTATTTCAAAAGAAAATTCCTTGAGAGCAAAATACATAGGAAAACTGTGTTGTCTTTATACTCAGAGATTTCTGTGATAAATGATGGACATCAAATGAACTCTTGCACCTAAGATCAATTTACTTCTCAGAATCTCACTTATTTACCACAATTAGTCTCACTGATTGCAATTTTGGTATCAGTGCACTGATTAAAAAAAAAGTTTCCAAGAAAATCTTTAAAAACTAATCAAGAAAAACACATTACGTGCTTGGCATTTCTTGGTCTTGAAATATTTTTATACAAAACACATGGTTTACAGGTTAGTACCCTAAGTGTACATTGAGAAAGCCTGGAGGTCAGCTACATCTGTTATGACATTAAGAGGTCTATACTATTTCTCCTCAGACACTAGAAGTCTGACAACAGGAAAAAAATTAATTATTGATTCACTAATAATGATATCCTGTCATGAGCACTGTTCTTCAGCAACACCTGTGACTCTAAATCACCCTTTCTCAGATTTTGCAATTCTCTCAAGACCACCTGTCTTTGCGCAGCTCCTTTCTCCTTCCCTCTTTTTTCTTCTTTCTCCCTCTCATTCCTGATCTCTGTTTTTCCAGGACAGGAAGAGAGAATCAGCTGTCATCCTGCCTCTTGTGTTTGCACGTCCTGGGTAAGGCAAGGAAAGCTGAGCAAGCAGGGTAGTTTCCAGGCTATAGTATGAACACTTGCAGCCAGTAACTACCATCAGTCCTCAGCCTGGGAATCTTGAGCCACTGCTGGCTGCTGCCATTTCACTCTTGACACCTTTCTTTTTATGACATATATATGGGGCTATTGGGCCTCCACCATACATTATGTATGATATACTTTGCTGCACTTAATCTCACTGCCAACTATTAGCTGTGTGCTGCCTTTTCACAGATTTATGCTAATAGAGCATAACCCTCCTCCTTCAAAATGAACTGAATATAAAATCTGAAGTTTTACATAAGGAATGATATCTGATCCTTCATTTTTAAAGGTTTCATCTATCACCACAACAATTCTGCATCCTTATTCAGAGCCAAGCTATGACATAATTCAGAGCAATAAGAGCATGCATCTATGTGAGCATGGATGCAAAGCAGTAAGAGCATGAGATCGTTCCGTGAAGGACTGAGGTTACATAACACAGTTTCCAACTGACTGATATTCTGCACCATTCAATCCCATCCACTGTAGAAACCTCAACTCCTTTCTTCTCCAAACTTCAAGACTGCTCCTCACCTCCTACCCAGGTGTCCTTATTTCCCCTCAGGCAAGAGGCAGCAGCTCAGGGAGTTGGCCCCACATAGATTAGTGCCAGTTGTCCTGCTAGCACATCCCTGCCAGCTGGCCAGCAAACCATTGCCACCACCTGCAGGCTCAGCCAGGAGCTAAAGCAACACACCCAGTGCATTGCCACTGCCTTTTGTGAAGGTAGGAGGAATGTAACACCCTGTAGCTCTTCTCAATTGACATGGAACACGTTAAAAAAATGAAGGTGGAAAAAAAGAGTGCAACCACATAAGGTTCTTTTCTTTAGGAACTTTTCTTTTCTTTAGGAGTGCTTCTTTTCTTTAGGAATACTGTAATATCAAAAGTATTATTTGTAACATTGGAACATTTCTGGCCATAATATACATTTCTATCTTCTGGCTAGAGATGACTCACAGCATTACCTGACAAGCATCAGATTTGCTATCAAAGTAGCCAGCACAGAACATATTTTCAGTGAGTTCTGTTCCATAAATTTCAGGACTTCTGCACTTCTCCTCAGGAATAAGTGGAACCAGTGATTCTTGCAGGACATCTGCGTAAGCAGTTATATCTTTAACAAATTCACAGAGAGGAAAAGAAAGTCATTTTTACGGAATGTCAATAACATGAAAACACAAGGCACAATACAACATGTAAACGCACTTAACAACTCTCAGTAATCTTGTTGTGGAGGTCTTTAAAAGATAATAATCTTCATAGTGATCTGATCACTTTCTGATCCTCCAGTCAGACTCTGTGCCAAGTCCAGATATTAATCCACTTGGGTTCTCTCATTTCCTAGGGACTCAGTCCCCTGGCTCTGATGTCATCCTTCCTTTCCAGATATGATAATAAATTATCCATTTATTGAAGGCTCCATTACTTCTTTTTGCTTTTAGAGTACACATTTAGACCAGGACAACATTTGCTCATACTACATCTCTTACCAAAATGAGGCAGCCAACCCCTCAGTCCTTCTCATCTATCTACATATGCTTCTGCATCAAAGCAGCATGATCAAGCCTCATAATCCTTAAATTCCTCATCTAAAAGGATAGGATGGATTTTTCCACCTTTCTCAAGCTGGATGTAAGCTCTCCTTAGCCCAAAGTTTATCTGGCCATCCCCAGTAGATGCTTCCAAAGTTTCTTGATGGTGAAGTTAAAAATCTCCTCCACCACAGACGAGTAAATTGATTGTGTTTGGTTTGCAGTCTTTGACACCTATTTGGAGAAACCAGGGGTAGGATTCACTTGACTAAGCTACCAGGTCGTTGGTACCTACAAGCAGCTACCTGCTCCCCTCCCAGTCCACATAGATCTAGTTAGCCCTTAACTCGTCTCATTCTAAAATCAATGCAAACATTTGGTCAAGGGACCTATACTACAAATTCCAAGGACTATAAAGGAAGTTCAGGATGACTATTTCAGATATAAATGTTGTAAACATCTAAAGGCAGATAAAAAGAATATCACCAGAAGTCCCTTGCAAAATATTTTACCAAAGTCTCAGTTGTACAACATATACTTGAACATTATGTTTTTATCATCTTTTTTTTTTCTACAGACACCAGTTCTCATTTTACTCACTCTCTTGCCTGTGTCCCCATCCAGAAATCTGACATTTCAACTGGTCAGGGAAAACAGTGTTACTTTCCGGCAAGCAGATGGGCTGAACAAACTGGGACTTGACAGCACAACGTTGGCCATTCTTCTTCAGCTTAATCAAAGCTGCAGAACAGAAAACACAGGAGGAAGAAAGTGGTTGTTCCCTTTCTTTAATGGGATTGGCAGCAATGGGTCTCAGATACAAATTTAATTATCCCCTAAGCCTCTCTTAATTAAGATATTTCAATCAAGGACAGACAGACTCATCTCAACAGCACCTGATTTCACAGCAAATTGAAGGCTGAAACATTCAGCTACTCCCCTTGTGGGAATATTTATTTTATGCTATGCTCACTGAGCACATTTTGCTTCACTGCCTTTGTAGAGAAAGGGGAAGATAGAAAATACATATGTATCCTCCCACCTTATAGTTAAATAACAGTGACGTATCCCCAGCTTTCAGCTGAAATAAGTGGGATGTGCAAGTACTCACTGCTACTGAAAGACTGGCCACTGGCCTAATTCCAATTCCATTTAAAAAATTAATTACATCAAGAGCTGGTGTATTTTATGCTTTGTTATCGCTGAGTTCACCAAAATTCAAGGTCTTGAAAATTAAGGAATAAAAACCAAGGATATTTCAAAACCAAGCTTCCAAAAAAACATTACTAACCCCTCATGGGACAGAAAACAGTGTAAATATGAAGCTGTGAAGCATCATGAGATTGATACTGAAAGATACCAAAACCCTGCAGCAGGTTCCCCTGTAGCAAATCTCTTTCACTTGGAGCAGCAGAGGGAGCTTTGTATTTGGTGGAACAAGGGCAGTATGTTGGTTTGGCTACACCACTCAAAGAGAACAGAGCTGAGGTAACAGGGACACACCTATTAAACCTTCCCATCACGCCTTTTGGAAGCTCAAGGTTTTGTGAGCACATGTATGTGGAAAGCAAGTGATCCCACTGGATAGTCTTATCTCTCTTCCAACAACAATTTTTGGCCTTGGTGGAAGAGTATCTCACAGTCTTAGAAGCCCACACAAACCCTGCTTCAACACTCAGCAGCTTGTTCTTCCTCGCCTTCCTGCTCTTCCACACTAACTCTGCCTGTTTTTGAATCCCTCAAACTTCCTACCAAACACCCGTGTGGTAGTTTGTTTCCCTTGGAAAAGTGTTCAGCAGGAAACAACTCTTCTGCTGCATCAGTAGAAATCACTGATTAGACAGAACACGACCCCACATCTTTCCCCCCAGTTTTTGCCTGCTTGTTTGTTTTTGCAATTGGGCTTGTCTTAGGCACTTCATATTCAGCTCTCCCTCAATTTGGACATTGCAAACTCCTGAGGTATGCCAAATTTCAGAGTAATTAAAAAGGCTATGAGGTGGTTTACATATGAGGTGGTTTACACCAGGATATTTCAGAGTGGAGTAATGCCTCAAATCTAGTTCATCTGCTACACTGTGACAAAGCTCCCACCAACACAGAATCTGAATGCTTTTTGCATTCAGAAAATATTCACCATCTGGATGCAAAAAAACCAGTACATGCCTGACCTAAAATATTCCTAATGTCAAGCTATTACAGTCTCACAGACAAAGTGCTCACACAGCTTGATGCCCTGGGGTGCTGTGCCACCTTTCACAAGAGCAGATCAGAAAATAAGGAGTGAGTTGCTGTTCCATTGTCATTCTGACTAATATTATAAGGTCAATCAGAAGGGCATTTAACTTCTGACTGATAGGACAGCCAATTTTTAAACCTATCTCAGTGTAAAAAATGATTCTTAGTAACACAGATTTTCAGAGCAGATGGGGTTATTATATTCATCTAGTCAGATCCTTTATACAATACAGACAATAGAATTTTACCAAGTAATTCCTGCATCAAGCCCACAGTTTCTGGTTCAGTTGAAAAAATGCCTAATCTCACAAAGACTTGAAGTGATGATGAATCTGCCACACATCTAGGTAAATTGCTCCAAAGGCTAATTATCATAATTATTTTAAATTTGCAATTTATTTTTCATCTGAATTTGTCTAGCTTTCAGATGCTGTTATAACTCTGGTAGAACTGAGAACCTCTGGAATCAAAAGCCTCTCCTAGCCTCTAGGATTTTTTCACTAGGAAGGCAGTTTTTAACATACCAACTAAACTTGAAACTGACTATACAGAAAAGAAAACTCTAGGAACAAAAATACTCACCAATATCATGGTCAGTAGGGTTGAACACTGAATACTCAGGATGCAAGATGTATTTCTCTATTTCAAATGTCTGTGTTACATCAGTCGTTTTATTAAATATTTGCTGACCCAGAACTACTCTAATGGTGGATTTTAGGGGGCTGTAATACAAAAGAGAGAACAAGCAGTTCTGTGATTGACAGGACAAATGCAACCAGTTTTCCAATGGCTGTGTATGCTGTGAGCTGGTACAACCTCAGCCTCCCACCATGTCCAGTATTTACCCTCTCCTAATGCCTTGACCTGTTTCCCAGGCTTCCTGCCTACTGAGAGCAAGGACAAAGATAACTAATGTTACAGTGAGACCCAGGCTTTGTGGGTCCTGATTAGCCTCATGAAAGACTGTTGCTCCTTGATAGAAGGGAAAGGCAAGCACAGGCACTGCTGCCCAGCTGCTGTCTAGCCAACAAGCACCTTCGGGGTCTGTAAGCACTTCTTGTTCTAGAAACTTAACTGAGTCAACTTCAGCCAGTCTTTGCCAATGAGTACAAAAATTACAGAGAAAGAAATGAGGGATCAAAAGATGAGTCAGTGGTGGATATCTCATTTCTCTGGAAAACCAGTCTCCTGAAAAATTAACAGTCATGGGCCAAGATTTGTAAGGTGCTGGCATACTGGCAACTCAGGAACATCTGGGCAGCCTCCACCTAAAAGATATCACCACTTCTGCTTTGAGATTAGATTTATCTATGTTGAATCTGTTGTCCAGAATCAAAAGGAACCTGGTGAAGGAAGGTTCCAACAGCTTTTGCAATTCACATCATCTTTTTTGACTGTCAGGTTTTTATCTTAAAAAGGCCATAGTCCTCTCATATCTAGTGTCCTAGGACAGAAAAACTGATAAGGGTTTTCTGAAAAGCTGTAAGCACAGCATTTGAGAAGTAAGGGACATTTGGGAATAATCAGGAAATTATCAGTATTTGGGGAAAGCAATACATTCTCTATCTTTGAAAGCAACAGAATTCGCATTTCACTCTTTTTTTAAAACCAATTCAATCTGCATCTGCGTAATTCTACAATGAATTTAGTTAGTGTCTTCAACATTGGAGCTCTCATGTTTTGTTATCTAGTGCACTAGAAAATATCTGCTAGAAATATCTGCTGTCACACATCATGCATGGATGCAGAGTGGTTAACATCATTGCAGTTTCCCTGCAGTCATGGACTTAGAGGAAAGAGATTCTAGCTCATTGAAATGCAGGGAGCCAGCAGCAACCCTTCAACAGGAACTATGCTTAGGGTTAACAAAAGAAAAGGCAATGTTTATTTTGTATTACTGGAATACAAAAGGACAATAAAATGTTCTTTGATCAATATGTAAGACCATGGTTTTCTCAGTGTTTTTGCAGTAGTAAACCAACCTCCTTGCAAATCAAATTTTGGGCCTGTAAGACAGAGTGGAATTTCCCACAGATTTTAGAAGCACTGAATGGTTCTACTACGACTTACAAATGGCTCATTCAGGAAAGAAATAAAACAGGAAGGGTTACAGAAAAGGAAAAATAAGAAATAATTGAGCTGCGCAGGTATCTATTGTCTCCTAGTGGAAAACAGTTGGAATTGTGATTACCAGAGGTACTAAACAAACAGAGGAGAGCAAATTACAATGCAGTAATTATGGAAAATCTGTATGTACCAAACCAGCAGCTGGAAGTGGGTGGAAATGTCCTGAATAGCTGCCAAAGTTAGTAGCTATTTCACAACATTTGAAAAACAAATGCATTGTGGCTTAAGCTCCAAATGCTTCAGTACAGCATTCACAGTGGTATTATTAGCTCTACAAGCTATTAGTGTATGTATTCTAGCACAAGGTTTCTGTTTCTCTTGGCTTCTTTACTATGCAAAGGAACAATAGGTATGAAATGATGTAATATTTTTCCCTTTAATGTGATCAAAATGAAATCAGGGAAAGTGTTCAACATTTGTAGAAAATTAAGTATTTACAATAAGGTAAGAACATCCTATAGTCAATATTTTCTCCAGTGTCCCACAAGAGAAAAGAAACATCTCTTGAGAAAATCAGCCTCAAAAGTTTAGTTCTTCCCTGTGGCTTTTTGTAAAACTCAGCCCACTCTATTTGTGTCAACCAACAGTAATTTATTGTCTCCAATAAATCATTGCTTGGCTGTCTCAGCCTTTTTGAACAAAACACAGCAGTGAGCACAGTCACCTCTGTTATATCTCAAAATAGGCATAAACGTTTGAAGAGGTAATTGAGAAGAAGCAAAATACTTCTATCTCCCTGCAGATTCTTGCATGTGCAAACTCCCATTCTATGTCCTACTTCACCCTATCTTTTTCCTTCAGACAGTTCATTTAGCTTCTTTGAGACTACTTAAGGAACAAGATAAGGGCTTGTGAGATTATAGAACTCCAAGCTATTTTTTAGCTCATGAACAGCATTCAAATTGCCAGAGGTTCATTTTGACACACTTCACACTTCACTGGTCTTTTATAATGTCATATTCTTTCTTACTTGTTTCAGTACAGGTTTGTTGTGAGGACCCACTGTCACGTTAAGGGGTCAGTTTACCTGTTAGCAAAGCAGTGTGCTGCTGACACAACCCAACAAGTTTGAACGAGGCTTCCACCGCAGAAACTCTCTCCAATATATATAGCTGCTGTCCAGGGATGAGATCCAGGCAGAGATGAAGATCCCCCAACAATCCTAGGTCTCACAAAACTTCTTTTTTTATGTCTTCTCCCACATGATCTTTTGGTAACTGCATAAGTATCTATCTTGTCTGGAACTGGTGGCCTCCTTTCCCTGCTTGCTGAGATAAAAAGGGATATGGCATCAGACTATAAAGCCCTGTGATTTCTGAGGACCATAACTTTTATAGATGTTTTTAAAAGAAAGATTCATTAAATTATGGAATCACAAAATGGTTCAAGTTTAAAGGCACCTTCAAGATCATCCCCTTCCAACCTCCCTGCCATGGGCAATGACACCTTCCACTAGACCAGATGGCTAAAAACCCCATCCATCCTGGCCATGGACACTTCCAGGCATCCACAGTTTCTTTGGACAACCTGTTCTAGTGTCTCACTAGCCTCCCAGTAAAGAATTTCTTCCTAATATTTAATGCAAATCTACCCTCTGTCAGTTTAAAGCCATTACCCCTTGTCCTGTCACTACAGGTCCTTGTAAAAAGTCCCTCTCCAGCTCTCTTGTAGCCCCCTTTTGGTAGTGAAAGGTTCTGTAAGGTCTTCCTGGAACTTCTCTTCAATTCCTAGGCTGAACAGTATCCTTAAATGTTCACATAAAACTGAATTTTATTCAGTTCCTCAGGAGACTGGCAAGACAGAAAGCTATGCCTATTCCCAGCACTGGCTACACCTGTACTAGTGTAATTTAAATGCACTTAGGAACATTCCCAGACACTGTTTCATTTACCAGTACAAATACAACCTTCCTGTTCTGCACAATACATCACATCTTCATTTTTTGATTCTGGACTGAGCTTTGACATTGAGATAGCAAGGACCAAGGCATTTGTGTTAATATCATCTGTCAAATGCTTTAGAACCATAAAAGAGAAATAAAAGCGATACATCATAAACCAACTTTTCAAATTAAAACTCTGGTCTAAAGCTTGGCATCAACGTTATTAACAGGTAAATATTATTTGAGGGGAAAAGAAGAATCTTTTGGACTTGGGATTAAATAATGTCTCATACATCTTCAGGATCCAGACTTTTCATTGTTCACAGAGGCCCATTCCCTTCTCTGGGCCCATAATTCCCAGAATGATGACAATTTGTACCAAAGCACCAATCATTTCTGACACTTTGCATGTTCTAGCAGAAAATTCAGGGATATTGGCATTATTGTGACTGAAAACAGTAGTGTGACACCACTGCTATTTCAGGACAAGAATCACAGATTGTATCACAACTCCAAAAAGTGCAAAAGAAGCCTTATTGTAGTGTCAATAAGTCTTCTTCATTCATTCATAACATGGATTTTAAGAAAGCCTTTACATACCACAAGTTGGAATGTCACAATACTCCCAAGACAAACTGTTGTCCTTCATGATGTAACACCATGGCTTCTCATCATCATCTGGATTTCTAATTAATTCAGGGAGAGAGAGAATTACAACCATTAACCACTGTGTTGTTCCAAGCTTTCCAAGGCTTTTCTGCTTTTTCCTCTTGCCCCATACAGAGCACTGACAGGACTCTGCCTGACACACCTGGGAACCCCTACAAGGGGAATTCTTCATCTTAAAGCTAACCAAGCCTAAGGTTCTCTAGGACCTGAAATACAGACACATGACTAAACACCTGTAAAACTTGCCTAGAAGTATTTGGATGCATGAGCACGTTCACAGGGTTTAACTACAGCCCACACTTGAAGTGCTTTAACAGATATGAGCTCAACTATTTTCAGAACTAAATCCCATGGGAGAGATTCCTTTTTTAGGTTATTTTTTCAGTGAGGAAATTCCAACACAGATAGATTCATAGAAAATCCATAACAAGTATAGATAGCAAAAATGAACTTGCAAAGCTCAGGTTCACATTCCCTGGAGACTCTGAGGAAATTAAAGACTACCTCAAGAAAAAATTGTATTTCTAAAAAAGAGGGAAAAAAGGAGTAAAGGAAACCATTTAGCCCTTTGTTACCTTGCTGCCAAACAGGTCTTGGTTTGATTCCATTAGGATTTCTCTGTGGTACAGCCTGATTGTCTTTATCAATGCCTTATAAGTTATCAGAAATTTGCCCAGTGTATTCCTTCAAGAGTATAGGGGGACTTTGAAGACCCAGAAAGATCTTTATTAAACCAAGAAAAATAGACAAGGTAATTTAGGGCTCCAGATAAACAGTAATTCTAATTTCAGTTGGATTTATCACAAGCACTATCTGTTATTGTAAGGTTCTTCAATAATTTTTTTTCTTTTTCAATCTGACTGCTCTTCAGAAAAAGAACAGAGCATTTTCAGATTCTCAGAACTGAAGAAGCAACACAGGTTGAGTCATCTTCTGCCAACAATGTTTCTAAATTAGACTATTTGAAGAAGATATCTGCAGGATTGTATAGTGCAGCAGAGATATCCCCAGAAATTGTAACAAGCTGACAAAAAAGTGAAAAGCTTTTTTCTCAGCTCTACAGAAGATATCAGCTCCTACACCATTTTGTTCTTTGCATTTCAAATCTGAAAGTGAATATTGGGCATAAATGATGTAAATCAAAGAGTTCAGGTTTTATCAAAGCATAAAATATGTGCCAGATAAATTGCCATGCTCCACAGGGACACCATAAATCAAATACTGAAGTGCTTGCATGAGGACCAAATCCTGGAAAGCAATTTGGGAGGATTTAAAGGAGGAGGTACGAATTGCTTATTGTTATTTTATGTTAGATAGAGAAGAGCTATTTCAGCATGCATGCACACTCTTTATCATCAAACAAATTAGGCATTGCAGTACATTCTGATTTTCCTGAAATACTGGTCTAACTTCTGTGAAAAAAAAACAAACAAACAGAAAACAACCTAACAAAAAAAACTTTATACATCAACCAGTAATTTATGGAGAATCACCTAAAATTTGCCAGTTTTAGCATTTGCTCATCTCCAGGGTGAGAGACGTTCTGTCTAAACTGACCTCATCTAGACCTCAGAAATAGGGGGAATATAAGGTGACTGAGAAGGCACAAACCTATATAGCACAAGCTATTTTCAGTATAACTCAAGAGAAAACTTCAGCAAAAATGTAGTTTATCAGTATGTGGTTCAGTCAAAATTGTAACACTGTGAAATCTTATTTGGTGATAGATTTGCTTTGTAAGAAATTCAAGAAATAAATTTGACATCCCATCTCAATATTATTTCAATATAGTGCTTTGATTTTTCATTTTCAAATAATTTTTCTCATTTTAAAATATTTTCCTTTATAATGCATCTTCCACAAGCAAAGAATTAGAAATTAAATTTAACCATTTCAATTTAGCTACTGCATTGCTTTCTCCTTTTGGACAGTCATTAATGAACAATTTCAAAAGTTTTGCACTATGGTCTCATTTGAAAAAATAAACATTCCCCACAGAAAAATAGACTTGGTATTTCCAACATTATTTTGTACCCGTGCTTCTCTTGGCAGACCCAGCTATTGATTTAGCTTATTACCAGATCTTTCTTCTGTGCAGTTCCTCTTGTCAGCCTGCTAAATTCAGTCTAGATTTTCTGAGACAGGCAAAGCACCCGCTTTGAGATTCCTGGCCCTTCTTCTTTCCACAATACATCCACCTCTTTCTGCACTAATACAGGGCAAACAAGAACTTTCCTCACCTGCAGTAAGGGAACGGCCCCAAGCCAAGCTGTACTGCTTTCCCAAGGCTGTCGACATGAAGCTCTTGGTAAAGCAGGTCTGAATCCCAAGGCAAGCAGCTGTGCCCAGAAATGGTTGTCTTGGCTGTACCTCTGTACTCCGTGCCATTGCCAACGTAGCACCGATGGCTCGGAACTGGCAGAGAGAGAGACTGGTCAGGAATCAATGCTAACTGCATGTTCAATACTTACTTCCCAGCTGTGAGGTCCTAAATGAGAGCAGAGCCAGCAGGCCCAGTTCTGTGAAGTGCCTTTCCACCTTGCACAGGAACTGAATGCATCAAATGAGGATTTTTTTAAACAAAGAAAAAGTAACCCAAGCAGTTAAAACTTCTGTTTAAAACTATTAGTAAGTGAACCTCATTTTACACATGCACAAACTCAAGAGGCAGAACGGCAGAAAATTAGACCTAAAATTTGTACTGTGTGTGGAAGATTTCGATCAGCAATCTGCAGCAAAGTCAGCAATATGGATGGGATTCCTCTGGTCTAATCTTAGACACAACTGAGCTCATCTCTGGAGACTCTCTTTTTAGTCAATTAAGAAAAATAGGGATTGCTAGTGCCAAACTGATCCAGACTCTTCGAGGTGACTTTTTTAAGATATAGTTGATCCCATACACACCTGTCCACATTGACTGAAACTCCAATGACTATATAGAATGCTTAAGGCAACCAGCTCTAATACAGATGTATGTGTTGAAAACTACTAAAAAGAATCCTACCCTGCCAGCAAGTGATTAAAAGGTCTGATTTTTGAAAATGCTTATTATGGCCTCGTGTACCCATATTCATATATATATACTATACCTGTGTATATTACATATATGTAGCTATATAATGCAAATGCATCTAGTTTGCAAAAATTTAACTAGTAGGTAGAATTTTCTTATTCAAAAGCCATTTCTTTGTCACCTGCATGTGGGTTATTTCTTCAGATAGGTTTAACACTTACATATTCTGTGACATATGTACTCAGCTGCCAAGATCTATCAACAGTACATACCAGCATTAGGCTGAAAAACATATGGGGATGCATTTGTATACAAATAGCTCCACTGAGCAGAAAGCCTATACCTCAAAACACAGCTAAGAGTATCCCAAAGGAAACAGGAAACCATCTAATGCACAAAGAGGATTAATTGTGACCAAGCCTCAGAAGATTTCTTATCCCAGACATGTCACTGTGACTTATCCTTGACATCTGCAAGACTGGTGGAATCTTCTTCTAAACTTACAAACATACTTAAAGATATAACATCATGATATTGCCTGACTGTTGAAAAACACACTGTGAGGATGATCCATCATACTACACAGTGTAGGCAGCTATTTCCAAAGATCTATTTATTCTGACAGAAGAAGGTGACACATGAACCAGGGCCCATAACCAGCACAGAACTAGTGAATTGCAGCACTGAACTGCCGATGTCAATTAGTCTTCCAAGTCATCAGTGCAGTGACAGACCTCAAAACCACAAGCAAGCATATGGCATAAATTTGGGAGCTGGAGGTCAAGAAGTTTGGTGCAAGAAATTCAGTGTGAGTTAGCATACAAGCACCTAGCCAAATTCACTCTCTAGCTTGGCCTGGCAGACACTTTTGAGATGATGAGACCACAGTTTGTCCCACCCACACCCTGAATCAAATTTCCATTATTTCAATTACTATGAATAAAACATTAAATCAAATTTATATTTTAACAACCGTAATCTAGGAGCTCACAGAAAATAACTTGTCTATCATTTGTATTGCTAGCAATAGTAACCATGTCTTGGCAATCTTGCCATTTATTTTCTGGGCAACTTGCAAGTTACACTGCTTTGTTTGCCTGAAACAGTGTCATGAAAATACCACTATCATTCTGTATGCTAAATTCTTTCATTTTTCCAGGCAAGTGCAGAATGCTGTTTTTATTTGTACCCTACTTATTACATTCAGAAACAATTTAGAGTTGACTACCTTTATGAGGATGAAACAAGAGATTCTGTTTCAGTGCAAAATCAGGGCCATATTCTGCAATACCAATGGTTTGGACATCTTGCAGATACTGTTTAAAAGTTGTGCTCATCCTTGTCAGTCTTAAAATCCAATGTATCTCTGTTTCATCAGGTCTGCCAGTCATTGCTAAAGTTGTCAGAATATTTTAACTGGAAGAGTTTGGCTCCTTTTTAAACTGTTCCTCACGTTCTCCTTCTGCAACTAAGAAGTTCAGATTACATCTTGCACTTGTTGAGAGGAACAGTAATATCTCTCAAACAGTTTATTGTTTCTTTTTGGTTTTACAAGGAGTATTTTGGGCACAGACATAACATGACTTAATCTCATGTCTTATGAAGAAGCTTCTGAGTTAATACAGTTGTTTCATTAGTAGCTTTCCATTGGTCTGTGCTTCACTCCAGCAACCTTTATCTGACTGCTTGGCAGCAACACCCTGGTACCCACAGCAGCTCTCATCAATGGGTTCTTCATTATATAACTAAGGCTATGAGAAGTATATGCAAAACCTAATACATTTTATTACCTCTAATTCAGGACAAACAGTTTTCCAAAAAAAAAATATCTGCAACTATTGAAGTCATATAGATCTTTCTCCTCTAATTCTCTTTTTTTGAGCTGTTAGAGCACTTTTTCCCTGTTTGTCAGAAATGGTGTGTAGGTGATCTGCTTTCAGCAGTTCTTAATGGGTTGCTCTGACTGGGCATTGTTCATTCCCAAATCTGTATAGGTTCCACAATGTCTGATAACTCCGAAACATATTTATTTTCTTATGGTTAAGAAAGTAATTGAGGACATAATATGTATTTTTTTCTTCATTCACTTCCCTGTGCTACTGCCAATCACAATATTAAAAGTAGAAATGGCACAAACATTCATATTATGAAATTTTTGATGCAAATGCAGATTCAGGTTACTCTAAGGTCCTATGCCACAATCACTATTGTTCGTTTCTTTGGGGGGGAAAAAAATAAAATTTAAAACTAGAAATAATTTCCTGACATGTTTTATTTTTAAAATCCAAGATATTGCAATAGTTCACATAAAACATTCCAGTTGTGTTAGGGTGGCATATTTTATCAGCATGTCACACCAAGCCTTTGCCTTTTAATTTTCCAATAAAAAGCAGGTTTGGGCCTTAAAATTAACAGCAACCTGAAATAGCAGTTATACAACCAGTTCTAATTGCTAACTGCCTGAAAACATTTCACAAACTTTTTGTCTCCAGATCTTTTTTCAAGTTCTGTAGTTACATACCTGAATATTTTTAGGAGTTTGCTTTGGAAGTCTTTCTGCAGAAAACAATGTATCTTTCAGATTTTCTTTTCCCCGAAACATCTCATCAGCAATTTTCCTGATGTTGTTGAGCTTTGAATCTATTTTCCCTCCACATACACATAAGCTGTTTCATTCTGATAATAAAAATACATTTTTCCCCTGATAGTCCCAATTCTGGGACAGCAAAGTTTTAAGTAACCCTTTCATTCAGAAATGCTTTGTTTTCTCCCTGACCAACCTGTAATGCTCTAGCATTGTTATAAAATATTGTTATTAAATACATATTGTTATTAAATACAATATTAGAATAATTTAATTTTTTATTGCCCTATATAAGCTGAAGACAGGAAAGAAGAGGGAGGAAGAGGAAAAGGACATACATCCCCTCTCTGCTTACAAATGCCTTTACAAGTATTCTTCTCCAGTGTCTAAAATATCAATTACCCCAATGGAAGAGTTCTTAGAAAATCATAAACTAAAGCAAAACATTGGTGGAATTAGGAGAACATCTTCCATCCAGAGCTTTCCTGGAGCACATGACCACTCCTGTTGCAGTGCCTCAGGAAGCTCCAGAGCTGGAAACTCCAAGGGCTGGAATGCTTTGAGCCTAAGCCCTACGTTGACTGTGATGGTCTGAGAGAGCACTCCAGCACTCACTAGGCAGCAACTGGTTTGCAAGACTGGGCACTCATATCTCTCTAAAGTCTTCCTAACACGTCTGTGAATGTATATTTTCACCTAAACCTGTTTCATCTATTAACAATCACAGAATATGCTGAGTTGGAAGGGACCCATCAGGATCATCAAATCCAACTCCTGGCCCAAAGACTTCTTGAACAGAATCATGTGCCTGAGAGCATTGTCCAAAGACTTCTTGAACTCAGACAGGCTTGGTTCTGTGACTGCTTCCCTGGGGAGCCTGTTGCAGTGCTCAGCCAACAACTGGATGAAAAACCTTTTCCTGATATCTAACCTAAACTTCCCCTGACTCAGCTTCATGCCATTTCCTCAAGATGAAAAGCAATGAACAATGACATTTTATGCCTCTGCCTAAGTTTATTGCTTACACAGCCTCAGCACTGCATGATGTGTTGCTCTTCCAGGCATCCTTTACACAGGTAATTTCAAGTTTACTTTCTGTGCGAGCTCGGACTCATCAGATACCTGCAGAAAGGTCTGTCTTTTCTTGATTCACCTAGAGGTTCCCTGACCTCCTTTCCTGGATATCTGTGAGATCGCCTCAGAGAAGAAAGGTGTGAAAGCCTTTGATTTTAGGGAGCTGCACTTCCCCCACTGCACACACACCTATCCACTAGCCTGGGCTGGAAATAAATGTGTGACAGAAAGGAGTCTCCAGTATTCATAGAGGTTGCTCTTAGAGGCATCTCATTTCATCAAATAACACACTGAAACACAACACACAGAGACACACACCCTGCCAGGTATTCTGAAAGCGATAAGGCAAATATCCTGTGCAAAATGAAACTAGCACCATGCAGAGAGCTTTGAAAGACATCTACGTTAACTTAGCCCTGCTTCCAAAGGAAGATTTGGTTTATCTTCCACCATCTCCACTGAAAATCTCTGTAAATATCTGGGAGGGTGCCCAGGTGGGCATAGACTTCACAGAAAAAAGCAGTTGCCATTTTTTTTTGCTCTTTAATGATAAGAACATGAAGTCTAATGACTAGGGGCATGACTAGGGGCAGAGGACTGCATGGCAGCAGGACTGGACTGTTCCTGACCTGAAGCAAATTGCTTCACATTTTCACTCCTGTCTGTGCAAGTGAGAATAACAGCACCCTCTGTAGCTTTCAGAGTTTGAAAATTAAAGACGATATGCCACAAGTGAAGTCCAAGGGTAGCCGTATATCTGTATCTACATTTCTGTATCATTCAGTCATACACTTACAATATTTACCTAGATTTCAATGTTTCTGTTTGGGTTCATGATTTCATACACCAGCGGATTGCACTGATTTATAACAAGTAGTTGATTCCAATAATTGTGCCACTTTCTGGTTTGTTGAATAACAGCAAAACCTCTAACACTGGAATGAATCCCTGCTGAAAGTGTAGCCCTATTACCACAGAGGCAAACAATCTGTCTGAGCCAAAAACAGGCAGAAGGGTGGAAAAATTGGCATCTTTTTGTAATTAGTTACATCTAATAGAAACTTACCATATAAAACAAGAATGGACTTAAGACTGGGAAAACAAAGTGATTTACATAGCACAAAAATATCTCTTTCAGTTGCATTCTAACATAAGGATGGGATACTTCATTTACTGAAACTAGACTTATTTTTTAATATATTTCTTCTTCTAAGTGTCTTTATACCTTCGTACTTGCAAATGCTTAGATCAACAGAGCTAAAATTGAAGAGATTTATATTTCTTATAAAAGTTAATGTACAAAGCTACCTTCTGAGTAAATTGAATTCTTTAATATAAAAGTTTAAATCAAGAAATCTATAAACACTGACAGTATTTTCTGACAGCTTGGAAAACTAATACTCTAGATAAGAGAAAGGACTGTCTCTTCTGTTTCATTTTTCTATTGATTATCTTCAATTCTAGTACAATAGTTATGATTTACAGAGTCATGAATGCAATCAAATAAGTAGGTATATAGAGCTGAAAGGAGAAATGTATTTAGGAAATAGGTTGTCAAGAAGTAGGGGAAAGAAATTCCAGTAGCGAAAAGCAAATTCCAGTGCTATATTACTTCAACAGTGAAACAACCTATTGCACAAACTACCTTACAGGATTTTCAAGAGTATCTGAATGCCTAATTCATAGTGAAAGTTTTCATTCTGTACCTATACCCGTAGGTCCTTATGTGTTTAGAGTATGAGGCAAAATATGTCTCTGGACAGGAATAGAAACAGATTGTGTAGTAATTAATAATGGTCAGCAGATGAGCAGTTGCACTGTAGAGAGACAGTAAAGAGTGGGGTGGTCTCTGGAGCCTCCGAAGCACCCGGTGTGGGCTGGGGGGAAAAAGCAGGCAATGGGAAAGACAAACAGTACACTAATCTAAGGATGAGCTGAAAGCCTGTGAGCTGCTGTACCATGTCTTCCACATCTTTCCTTCAGCCACCTTCCTAACTGACAATTATACAGGAAAACAGATTGAGTGGATTAAGAGATGTCAGCTGTTTCCCACTGCAAGAGAAGATGTGCCCTCTATAAAACATAATGAACTGGTACCACTGTCATATCTCAAATAAATCAAAAATAGGATTAAAAACACCCTTATGGCTTTGAATTAACCCGCACCCAGTAACTAATACTGCTGCCAAGTCAGGCAC
This sequence comes from Pachyramphus minor, assembly GCA_013397135.1. Lineage (NCBI taxonomy): Eukaryota > Metazoa > Chordata > Aves > Passeriformes > Tyrannidae > Pachyramphus > Pachyramphus minor. The sequence continues at coordinate 559,280 of VYXB01009657.1, forward strand.
TCAATCACTAGAGTAAGGAATAAGCAGCTGCTTCATATTAGCAGCTGTTGATATTAATCATATTAGTTTATACTGAGATTACAGCAAAGACTTGTAAACTAAAAGGGTACTGCTGTAGGAGCACAGAGGGCACCACAGAAAACCTATTGCCCACCAATATATGGAAAATGTATTTCTTTGTAAAAATAAAGAAGTCCTCTGTTGATCTCAAACCTACTCCCTTCTGGAAATATAGACTTTTTCTTGAGACATTTTTGCCTCTTCCTTGGGATTTGCCTTATCACTCAAACCTTCCAGAGTTAATCCTTGCTATATGCTTGCTACCAGTATAGCTCATTATCTCCACTTTGGCCCACATTCGCCAAGGTGTAAGATGTAAATGACTAATCCATAACCTCCATGCAAACATTCCTTCTTCATTTATGTTTTATTCTGTATTAGCCAAAATGTTTATTATTATCCTAAACCTGTAAAAAAAGCTGGGAGATCAGAATAGCCTTGCTATTATTGCTCACATCTGTTACCTGCATAAATGACACCTTATAGTTGTTTTTTTGCAAAGCCACAGTTATCTCCCGTCCCTGTTCACCTTTTCCTAGATTGACACTACCTCAGTGCAATGAATCAGAGGTGGGTACTTGGTAGACAATGCCACGCTCACTCATTTCTTCATCTTCCAATCCCCCCTGCCATTTACCACTGCAGGTGACAGTCTACTATGTAACTTCTTTCCCCATGTAACTCCAGCATTGTTTGAACTATTTTGGAAAAATTCAAAATCTAATAAAAATCCATTACTATTTCTGTAGTGGTGCCCTGGGCTTTCTCTTCATTATCCTTGCATTATTAATCCATGCCTTCCCCTCATGCATCTTCCCAGGGGACACATAAAACTTTACCACTGCAAATAAAGTAATCACCTCTCCAAGCTATATTCAGCGATAACTGTGCTTTTTTATCTGCTGTTCCATAATAACTTTATTCTTTTTCAGCTTAGTTTTGTTACTAATACATGCAAGAAACAAGCATCATCTCAGCCCCACTTAGAAATCCTCTTCAAGTCTTAGTCTTAGTCTTAGTCACAGACATACTTGTCCAAGTTCAGTGGTTGAAGACTCACTTACCATTGTGAGCCAGCAGACCTCATTATTATATTTCACCCTATTTCTTTTTTTCTGCCTCTTGTGATCCTAGACAATAAAAAATTAAACAGTAGTCCAAAAACATTCTAGCAGATGGTAAATATAAACCAAAAAGTTAAGATGCATTATCTTCTGTCTTCTTCAGAAGAAAAAGTTTTAAAACTTTCCTTCCAGCCTCCAGAGCTGAATTTCCTTTACTAAAGTACCTTTTTTAGTAGAAAATTGCAAACAGCCTCTTTCAGTAAAAGAACCGCTGAAAAGGTGGGTTTGCTGTCATTTTTACTAATTCTACTACCTCATACTCCCCCAGTTTAACCCCCAAAAATGTGGCCAAGAAGGTTTTTTTTCCTGTATATAATTATATACTCAGCTATTCTGTCATCTTCCTTTTCTAAGAATCTCCAACCTACATCTGACATACACCACATCTCCTTACATAACCATAAGCCTTCCACAATTAGCATTCCAACTCATACTTTCTTTAAAGATATGGTGCTACTCTAATTCCAGTACCAATAGCCTAATTAGGGGAAAAGGGGGGGAAAAAACCCAACCAAATAAACAAAACAAAACAACCAACCAAAAAAAAACCACCTAGAAAACATAGAGCATGTTCAAAAATACTTTCACCAACTTTACAGTTCATCATGAGCAAAATACTATCAAAACCAGTATTGCTATCTAAACCTTAATCCAAAGCAAACTCAAAATGTATAATCCTCTGTGCAGTCCTCCTGATACTCTCAAAACTGCTGTAACCCACAACCACAGCAATAGAAATCCAAACAGGCTGTCCATGTGAAACAGGCTTCCTATGTGCTGCTTTGTACTTCTTCATTAGTTTAATCATGAAAAGCACCAAAATCTTCCAGTTAGTACATGGCTGCCTCGTGTCCACAAATAGTTCCACAAGAACACACCCTGGACTGTTGCTCAGTCCTGATACAACAAATGAGCAATAAATAAACCCCACCTAGCCATCAAGAACAATGTACCACCCAGTGATTAAGGTAATCCTACACCATAAAAATCCAGTTGAAAGCTGACAAACTATTGAAATATGTAGAATTAAACCCCACATGTCTGTACCAGGTATTCCTCTGATAAACAGTAACACAACAAAGCCACCCAGACACACTAACAGTTTCAGGAAAAGACTTGACAACTAAGTGAAGAGAATAAAGCATATCCTCTAATAAATCAAGAATAAATTTAAAATACAAATAAGTACCCCAAATTTACTGAAAACCCACACCCAAAAAAGCAGTAGCAAAGCAATGTGAGGAGAAGAAAGTGATTTTACATGGAAATTGGGCAAAAGATATATTAATTTCCACTCGCATATCAACTGAGGCAAATAGCATGAATGCAATGGTAGGGTTTCAACCACAGAAACCAAAAAGCACCAATCCCTTGAAAAAGAGTTCTACATCTCCTTCCTTTACCCTTCAACTCCTTTTAACTTCTCCATGAATCTTATTATCATGAATTATCTGTCCTCTGGCCAAATAACTCCTCCTCTTTATTTAGCTGCGTGTCCCTCTGTGTTCACCCAACATCTCCACTATGGCTCCCATCTGTTCAAATAAACATAAAATGTCAAAGTAATTTTAAAATTACATGTTTATAACTGTTTGTCATCAGTTATCACCTCCAATGAAGCTAAATATTCTGAAGATAAATATCTCCTATAAAAATTCCCTCTCCACTCCCTATAACAACTTGGGCCAAACACAAAATATCCTGCTCACATCGTCCTCAGGTTTCACTTCTTGCTCACATTTAACACTGCCAAACTGGCTGGACCTGGGCCCGTGCCCTTATTATTACTTTGTTTGTACAATGACACAACCATTGCTGCTCACAGTTGGATAATTAATTCTGCATCTTCACCTAGAGCCTGGATTCAGAGGTCTCTCAAGAAGAGCTCTCTTTCCAGAGAGAATGAAGCTGCTCTGTTTTAATACAAAATCCTTATTTCCAAAAATAGGTGCATATTTAAGAGCAATAACTATGAATTAAACTTAATTAACTATGGATCCCAAAAAATTTCAAACAGCATCTATTTGGGGAGTGATTTGTTGATGGTGTATCTAATTTCCTTTGAAATTAAACTTTGCTAAAATCTTATGCATATAAACTGTCTCAGAACATTTTTTTAAATGGCAGTTCTTTCTTTAGTACTGAAAGTTTCTTCTTTAAGGACAAGAAAATAATGCATTACCACAAAGAATAGAAATCTATATTAGAAACTGTCTTTTGTATATCAATCTCCTTTGTTATGGATATCTCCTATGTTACTTTTATCACCTCCCATATTTTTAAGTCAGATCATCCTTTTCCAGTAGCTGCACGGTCATTTACGATAATGGCTTGGCAATGTATATACTCATATATATACATATATATATATATATATACACATACATATATATAATGATTGTTTGCATGAAAATTTTAAGATCAGTGAAAAGATAATTTTTTAAGTGCTGACAGGGACCCTGTACTCCAAAAAAAAGTAATGGACAGATAAACAGATATCTTTAAAATCACAAAAGTTATGATTATTCCATTACTCACTGTTCAAAGGGGAAGAATGAAATTACCAGGCAGTAGGTTTTTAGTTAACAATAGAAAATACTGCTTCTCATCACATCTATTTAAATTCTGGAACTTCTTGACATGGCATGCTGTGAAAGGGAAAAGCATAAAGGAGTTCTAAAGAGTTTAGACAAATTCATGGAAAAAAGGTAAAAGTCTATCAGCTATGATGGTCCAAGCATGTGCTAAGAAAATCCTCAACTGGGAAAGTATTTCTCAGTAATTTCCTGCTACTTTCTTTACTCCTCTGTCTACTTTGACAGTGCTTGAGTTACAGTAGTAATTAGGCTTGTGATCTCCCTCAGAATGGTACATTGTTGATTAATATTTGTGAGTATAATGTTAAGATAAATTAGCTGGTTTTCCAGCTAATTTCCATATCAAGACTGGTTATTCTTTGTGTAAGTCGAGGGCAGAGAACATCAGAGAGACCTCAAACACATCACAGCTCAATAACAGTTTGAGAAAATTACTGTTTATTAAATTGATTGATTTCTCTTTTTTTATAAAAATAAAATAAGTAATTTTAGTATCACACCTTGGACTTAAGGTTGCCTCTGTAACTGACTAATTCAGAATAAAGTACATTTAGGAGACACCGTAACTTTCTCTGAATCAAGCATTATAAACACAAGTTATTCAGACTAAAGGGCAACTTTTAAACAAGGAGAACTATAGAAGATAGTAAGAAGGAAACAAAGAAAAAGAGCCAGCTGTGCTCACAGCATCAAATTGAAGGGTTAAACAAAAACTTAATGCAACACATATTTAAAAATCAGTTCTGTGTGTTCTGAGACTAGAAGCTCCTAGTGCTTTCACCAGAATGCCATTGCCCTAGTGTGATGATATCACCAGGTCTAGAGACCTGAGCACTAATTCATTTGCGTGAATTTAGAATGACTAAATTCTGGCAAAGAGGGGTTTTTTTCATTTTTTATACTTGTTTCCAAGGCCCTGACACATAAACACACTCCTTCAGTTCCCATTTTGTGTGGGAGTGTTAGGCAGCTGAACACAGATGGATTGCAAGCATCCAAAGCCATTTGTTTAGCAAATCAAATGTTTGCTTTATTATTTTCAAGTAATCAAAGAGCACCTGCTTATTTCTTGTTCTAAGCCAGTCAAACAGAAAGCAGTATTACAGCTATAACACCGTCATCCTGACGCTTATAATCCAGGCCCCAGCTAAAATAGTGCTCCTTATGAAGAACTTAAAAGAGTCACAAACCCATTTGGCATGATTCATCAGGTACCTTGTGAGTGAAGGTTCAGGACCAGTTCATATACCATCCAATTTGCCATTTCACTCCTGTTATTTGTTGTTCCAGCTGTACTGCTGGTCTCCCAAATAGATTTTTTTTTCTAGCTTGAATAGTTAGCTGCACAATTTGTTAGTTATCAGAGTAAAAAAAAGAACACCAGATACCAATTGCAGTGTTCATTACCATGTTTTTTTACCTCACTACCCATTTGGACCAAACAGGTGCCCATCATAGCTACTGGGAGTCATGTCTTCAATTTTGATCGGCCATGGGATTTATGCACTCAGAAAGACACAGCCACTGATATAACTTGAGGATTTTGTATGCAAACAAGCTTTACAAGCAGATTTAACCCCTGCAGGGGTAAATGTTAAGCCTTCTGGAGGAATGTGATATCAAAAACTGTGGAGCTTCTAATAAGCAAAACAGGACTAACACATAGACACCAAAAAGCAGATTTCTCTGCCCTGATCCACCAGAGCAAGCAAGGGATTTTATACAAGCTGTACTGGGCTAAATGTGCTGTTAAAGTTCAAGGTAAATCAAAGGGTGTGCATTTTCTCTTTGTCTGCATCCCACAGTAATCTAGTGCTACCAAACACAGTCAGCTGCTAGATATTGTCAGAGCATAAATTCCAGTTTTATGAGGGGATGCATGGATCTGTGGGGAGGCAGTTGCTCTAGATTACAACTCTGCGACCGATCCTGCAAAATGGAAGCATGCACTTACCATATAGGCATGAGTAACTAAACTAAAATTTCTGTGATTGATTTTCTATAAAGTTAAGGACATGAACAAATATTTTTAGAAACAGAGTCTGAGTGGTGAAATGCGTCTTATGTTTTACCTTGTAGAAATACATTAGACCCTTGTTCTGTGTGACTCTTCAGTTGTTACAAGAAATGTCCTCAAATGCAGAATGCAACACGGAGGCAAAACCCACCAGCTTCACGACCAGATGAAAACACCATGTTCCAAGCCAGTAGGTTGTTATACTTACCAATATTGCAATACTTTCCCCCATAATTTTCTTTGCAATCACATACTATTTTGCCACTGGAGGTAACCATTTTACACTCTCCACCATTCATGCAAGGATCATGAACACAGCCTACAAGCAGAAAATATCAAACCAAAGGTACAAATTATTCAAGAGAATCAGTCCATTTTGTTTTACTTTAATACATCTTCTTTGTGCTTACACTTTTTTGGGAAGTTTTTCCTTTTTTACTCATCTCAGACCTACACCTGATAGAAATTAAAGGAAATTCGGCTTCTTTCTGCCCACTGAGGTCTGTCTCATTGTTTTTACTGCTATTGGGTGATGTCAGCTATTGAAAAATACTATTAATGAACAATAGGTAAAATGGGGGTGGTGATTATTATTACTAGTGGTGATGGTATTAACACTTCTTTCTCTACAGAGGGTTCTACCAATTCCAGGCTTGCCACTAAGCTGTATTAAAACTTAGTATAACACCTAGTAGGTAGCTCAGTTAAATATTTAAGATCCATGATTGGGAAGTATAAAGTCCTATCAAATTTTGCAACTCTCCCATGGACTCCTGATGTCCTAGAAAGCCACTGACTCTCCATACTTTAGTTTCCAGTTGTGTAAGGTGGGAATTAAAAGCATGTACCTATTTCAAAGGTCTTTCATGAAGCTTGTCTGTACTGTAAGTTACTTGGGAGTCTGGGCAGGATAAAAGTCAGACAGACTGAGTAACAGAATAGAAGTACATATAGAGGTGAGGCATATGGTTTGCCTTGCAACATCTCTCCTTCCAAATGGAAGGTGCTGTGCTGCAAGAGCAGCACTACGGCATGTAACACCACGCAGGTTTTGATATCCTCACTGTCCATGTAGGCCTATAGCTGTAACACAAAATAGTGCCTTACTTTTGTGTTCAACACGCTCGCACTCGATCTGGCCGTTCACACATATGCACTGCTCCACAACTCCGTGTTGGACTCTTGACCATCTCACACCCACATCAAAGAACACGTAGAGACTGTTGTCAAAACATTTCTCTGAAACAAAGTTTTACAAACAACACAGGCTTTCAGACGTTATTCCTTGCAAGAAACAGCACCACAATCTCCATCGTTCCCTGTTCATCCCTTCTTTCCTGTTGAGCAGATGCATGTTTGTTGGCAACATTTCTCAAGCAAGGCAGCCTACACAGCGTGGAGGCACCAAGCCACTAGAGCAGCAGCTCCGAGGACCTGGAGACAGATGTGGCTTTCTCCTAAAGCATGACAGCATCACCATTACTTAAGCCCTTCCAAAAGTTCATTCAGCAAACAGAAAAAGTCAAATCAGTGGCATACACTTGTGTCTGTGCCACTTTAATGCATCATACACTGAAAAAGGTTTCTTTGTTTATTGTCAGGAGAGAAGTCTAGAGGTGCAGGGAACATGGGCTAGTTGTGGACTTGGCAGTGTTAATGGTTGAACTCAATGATCTTAACGGTCTTTTTCAACCTAAACAATTCCTTGTTTCTGTGAAAAGCCTTCATTAAACTTCAACATGCACAACTGAAACCCTCAGTGAAAAATCCAGACTCCTTGCTTGATGTGTAGCAAATTGGGAGTGACACCACCAGAAAACTGGAAAAATAAGCAAAGATTTTTGGCCTGACTCTGCTCCTTTGAAAATGACTGCCCTGAAGGTGGAGCAGCTGCCCAGGTACAAAGCTGACATCACAGGAAAGGTTGTAATAGACCCATATGTGCATATACATACAGGTTAAGGCATCACCTGAAATTGTGTTGTTTTTTCATGTGTTTGTGTCCTACCTACTGGATGTAAGTAATTTCCAAACATGTAAGGGTTATTTGAATCTTAGAACAGCAAAGGAAGGGGAAGACACTTTTTGTGTTTCCCATGCTCAGAGCATACTTGGATTTATAATTGTACAGTCAAGCTATTTTCAGATGTCCTGTCAGGAATGGATTGTCTGTCATAACCATTTGGAAATCCACCTACACAAACATTCATGCTGCAGTGGTCTCTCCCATCACAACAGCACTACCTTTTCATTAAGCAAAGATTAATGAGCTTTACTTACTACTCATATTTCATGCTGTAACACTCATGGAAGAAGATACTTACTCAGCTGACAATCATCGCCTGTGAATTCCTCGGGACAGGTACAGTGGTACATCCTATGGCTGTGAGTGAGAGAACAGGTCCCTCCATTTTGGCATGGATTGCTTGCACAGTGATCTAGAGAGGCCACATAAGAGGTTGTTGTTAATAGGTGTGAAATAAGTCAGGCTTTGCTATGTTAGGCATCTGCTTGGTTACATGAACCATTTTGGTTCAATGCATGGTGGGTTTAATACCACATATCAAGCTAAAAAAAGTTTATCCAGCCAATTTATATTGGGTTTGGTTTTAGCTGTATAGCAGCTATATTTATCCAGCTTTTAAAAACAATATGCTAAATCACTAAGCTGAATCTTCACTCCCAGAGTAAGTTGTCCAAAGATGGTAGGTCCAGGCACACCTGAAGTTGCCAGAGCTGGCACTGCAGTGAGGAAGAAGATGGGACAGGTGCCCACAAGATGGAGCTGTGCCTTTACACTGGGGAGGGAGGAAGGCTGCAGCTCTGCCTCTGCCCGGCGTTCTGCCCTGCAGCCTTCGCACTGCAATCACCGGGATTAGGCATCTCTCTTTCAAATTACACAAAGGACAACCCTTGACAGAAGAATTTGCTATGAATTTTTGGATTATGCCTAAAACTGATGGGCAGCTGGAACAAAGGGGGAAATTATAAAGCAAAACACAAAGCACATCCAAGTAAATCAAGCCAAGGAGGATTAAATTGGACCAGTCTAGTATTTCTCTGTTTACTAAGGAATTTTCTAAATCATGGGAAAATGTGGTGGGAGAGGAGCATATGAGCCAGGATAACTCCCTAACTCCTGCAATAGAAGATTTACATGGCAGTGTGCCATGCAAATGTAGTAACTCTCGCTGTCCAGGCAATGTTCTTGATTTCAGGCAGTGTTGAGGGATGTATCTCCCCTGAAGTTTACCAACAGCATGTTTACACCTGCTCCAGAGCTGGCCCAACAGTTTGCTTACATTCTAATCTTCTTTTTTAATGCTCATCAAACACTGCAACGCCAACTCTAGAGTTACTCAATCCAGGTGCTTCTTCCACTGGAGAGAGCAGTCCTAAGCACGGGATGCAACATATAGAAGCCCAGGCACACACATGCGGGGCTAAGGTGAAGCACGAAAGGTACATCCTGAAGTTTTGCTAAAGCAGTGTAAATGTGAGGTTCCCCTGCACAGATCAAAATATTTACTTCAGAAGAGAGTGATGCAATTCCTATCAGATAGTAGGCCTGGGTGTATTCACTGGTAGTTTCACTCCAGGATAACATCAAGGGACAGCAAGTGAAGTCAGTGACATTCCTAATCTTCCTGCTGCTGATAGTTAGGAAACTTCTAGTGGTGTAATGTTTCCTCAAAGGAAAATCCTGTATTTCCTATTCCCATTACATCCAAACCATGACTTGATCTCCAAGACATCTGCTGCTGCAACAAGTGATCATGTAATGTTTTTGTACCCTCATTAAATCTGCAAAAAGCACTTCCAGTCCTCCATTTCTTTCCCAATGGGTACCATACTACATCCCACCCACCAGTCCAGTGTGACCTCCCAGGGCTGTTCAGTGTCTCTCCCCACCTATCCTGGAGTCCAGCAACAACTTCTGCTCATAAGCATCACAGTTCCCTGCAGGGAATCCTGACCACGATTAACTATCCATTAACTGGGGAGTGCTAAGTCCCTGCCTTCTCAGCACTGTCTAAAGCACCCTCATGGGCAAAACACTTGCTAGTAGTCATCTTGACTTCAGCTTCACCTCTCTGAGTCTCTGCTGAGTGAGCAGTAGCCTTGTCTCACCTTTCTACCTTATCTCCCAACAAAAACTTTCTGTTTCTGCCACCCATCTTCCCCAGAGCCCCTCCTGCATGATGCCTCTTCCTCTTGACTGCACGGCCCACACTGCTCTACTTCCTCTTTCCATATCAGTCCAGATGTACCTTAAAAATATTCACTGTCTGGCAGACATTCAGAGCAGTAGTTCTACCAGACTGCCCAAGATCTGGAAGTCCCATATATAGGGGCATTGCACATTTATGCAGATGTGTACATAACTGCAGCTATGGATGCACAGCCCAGCTGCTCCATGTGAATGAAGGGGCTCACACTGGGCAGCTACTACACACACCAGAGGTATCCCCTGGGCAGGAGGGAAGGATGTCTGGAAACCTGAGCAAACAACCCTCCAACAAAGCTCCCAGCAATAAAGCTCCCACAGATAGTAGGGGGAGTTGAACAAGGGCCCTGCTGTTGATAGAGCAAGCTCTGACTCTGCACAGTGCAGTAGTAACAACTCCCTCCAACAGAAACTACATACCTGAGCTTCACTTCATCCAGAAACTTAAAGGCTGTCTGGTTAAACTTTCCCTTGAATTTGACAGATGTATTTTTCTGTATCAATACCTCCAACACTTGCTTAGCAATGATTTGTAAGCACCTCCAATGTTTTGAAGTGGGATCCCCACATATACACGGTATTCTTGGCCTGGAGAGAGTTTGTGCTTCAACTTTTGCTTTCAAGCAAAAGCTTTCAACTTTTTTCTCCGTCCCAGTTGACACACTTCTCACCAACTCCTCATGGCCAAAGGATACTCTTTCCCTGAAATTTCATTTTATCTTGTTTTTTAAGCATCTATAAAATGTTTGAGATTTCCTCAAGTATTTCATATTTTAGTGGATTTTTTCCCAACAAAATCATATTATTTTAAAGATCAGCATTGTTCAGTCTGATTGCTTATTTATTCCCAGCTGTCTTCCTCAGAAGATGGCCTTTCTCCCTGTTTGCTTGAAATCCCCTTCATCCATTTTGTTGCTTTTCCTTTCAACCTCACCATAAAACTTTTCTCTTTAAGCTATGGCTGATGAACTGTTAAACATTTTGTAAGTCCAAATACAGTGTGTGCTGCTTTAAAAAAAAAAAAANGTTTACAAAGAAACCAACAGCTAAAACACCTTTATTTAATTTTTAAAAATTCTAAATGCTTCTAGAAATAAAGGGGGGGGGTATTTTGCAACAGCTAGCAGTGGTCTCTTCCAGCTACCCCATCCTTTTTCTCTTTCCTTTCCTCTCTCACACATATAAATCCTATTTGGGGTTTTTTTTCTGGACTAAAAACAGTAGGCAGGGAAAGCCCTCACTGATGTTAAGGTACACTGACAGAGACACCCCTCAGTGAGAGGCAGGTAGACAGGGTGGCTTTCTTGTTCCAACCCACCCCATCCAACACTGTTGTGAGTAACAGGTAAAAATGAGCCAAGAATTCTAAAAAGGCAGCCAAACGTCTTGCAAGACAATGGTGATGGGCAGACAGAGGGACAGAGGTGGCACAAGGCGCCCCCAGAAATGCAGCACTAGGCTTGGAGAGCTCTTTCAGCTCCTGGAAGAGTCTCCTTGAGTCAGCCGGCTGTCACCGTGACAGTAACTGTTTCACTGGAGGATTAAAGCAGTCACGAGTTGCAGCTACCAATATTTTAAGCTCTGGGAGGCCACTCACGAATAACTAAGTGCAGCCCCCATAACCTGGCTCTTGTAAGGGATGAACTGCCTATAAAGTCCACATTCATGTCTGACACACTTGCATTGCAAAGGCACATGTAGTGCTGCTTGGTTTTGGGTTGGGTCATTTGCCTCTGATGTACTGTTAATCTGTTATAAAGCCAGGCTGGAAAATAATTTAAAGTCATTAAGTTTAAAAAGGTGATGCTATGCACTGCTTAATTTTAGACTGTCAGCATGATTCAGCTAACGTTGGCTTTTCAAGTGCTCTGGTAGATTGCAATCAGCTTGGCAGTGAGACTCCTGACACTGTGGAGAACTCCCTGAAAGGGGATGGTGGAAAATGCCCTTCCTTTGAAAGTGGAGAGTGAATGTCTAAGGGCATCTGGTCATATCCTGCAGACTAAATAATCCAGGTCACATTTAAAAGTAGTGAGATGGCAAAAAGAGGAAAGTGATCAGCATTTAGACATAGATCCAAAAAAAAAACAACTCAGGGACATCAAGTTTAACTAGCACAACACCTGATTTCTCAATGCTGGTCTGTGTCTATATGAAGGCATATATATTCTCTATATGAGAATAAGATGTATGCATTTGTTATAAAATGAGATTCCACAGCATCCAGCTCATGGAATATGGAGCTGGAAAGACAGAGACAAGCAGAGGTCAGTCACTGAGGTACTGCTGAGGACAGGGATGCATGTTCCCAACTGAACTTCTTGGGATGTGGTGCTTTCACTCAGTGTGTCAATTAAAGTGACTTATATCCATATATATAGAAAGGAAAGTTTGCCATAGATCTTGACTTCCCATTTTAGACAGACTTCTGCAATGAGGTAATTGTAGCACTGGAGTGTGGTGACCACATGAAGCCATAGCACTGTTCAGCTAAATAATCCTCTCACTGTCCCTTAGGACTCTTGCAATGAATGTTCTTAGCCTCCTGCCTTCTCTGACAGAGCCCAAAGCCTAAGAAAGTCTGGTTTTGAGGTCTGCTTTTTCCCAAATGTTTCTGTGTCTTCTGAAGAATTAACAGGTCAAACAGACAGAAAAAGTAGCTGATTAAATGAAGGAAAAGCTAATAAGCATGTGCAAGCTGTGCAGGAGAAGAAGATGATCACCTCTGTGCTCAGCTCCAGCTGGAGTTCAGATTTCCACGTTGGCGTTACTATAATTTCTCTCCATGACTTCAAATTAGTCAACAGAGAGTGAATTAAAGACTGTGTGATATATGCAATTTAATACTATGGTTCTGTAGAGTCACAGAGAGATTATGGAAACAGCTGATGTGAAGGCTTGTACACCAAATAAAAGGCGCACTGAAGGCATCGTCCCTCCTTACTGCAAAGGAGAAGCCAGGAACCTGGAGCAACCCAGCAATGGCTCACCTTACCTGAGTGGTCTTTGTGTGACAAATCACAGTGTCCCCAGCTCCTGTCCCGGTCAAAGTTAGCTGTTGTTGAACACCTAAAAAGAAAATCAAAGGTGAAGTTTAGTGCAGCTTTAAATAACTGAAACTTCATGGCCTTCACACTTTGGCAACCTGGAAATTCATACTTCTTTTTTTTTTTTTTCCTGGTTAGCATCGCTTTATTTCAAATGCTTTTAACACCAGAGGGAGAAGTTTGCTTTCATTTGTTAAAGTTGCTCTGCTCCATTCCTCTCAAATTGAAAACAGATTAAAAATGAGATGCAGAAGCAGGACCTGAGATTTTCAACAAATCCTCCGGGGCGGGGGGGGGGAAACAAAAAAAAACCCCAACCATTATTTCTACTTCCAAGATTAGAAAATGAAAGACAGAAATAAAAATAAAACCACAACAAATAAATTATGCCTCCTTTACTCATTACAAAACAAGCAAAACAGGACCCAGACCATTTTTGATGCCTGACGGTTACTATAATAATCTGTGGATGCAAGAGAATGTCCACAGAGGGACTTTTCCCTGGCTTTCAGTGACTAACATATTTCACACTCAGTTCCTTTAAAGCATTCTTATTTTGGAAATTGCTAGATGAAATGAGGAAATAACTGACATGCTGGTGATTTCCAAACACCCAGATAAAACCTTCCCTCTTTTTTTTCAGAGCAGGGGACTGAGTCCTGCACACCACATCGCCTGTGGGAATCCTACCAAAGCACATTTTGGCAACTGCTTTCTGCACACTTTCCTTGCCCTCACTGGTCTGTTATCTCCAAGGCTCAGAGCACTCCAAGAAGCATTGAGCTGCTATTCTGCATCTGCAGAAGTAAACTTACAGGCTTTCCCAAAGTCACACAGGAAACACGTGACTGAACTGAGGTTGAACCTTGGGGGTCCAAGTCCTGTCCCAATGTGTCATTCACCAAAACATGCTCCCTAACCAGTTATAATACAGAGTAATAGATATCAACTACCTGGCACTGGAAAAATCAGAGATTACTTTATTTAATGTGCCTTAGGATCTATTTTTATTATGCGTGGCTTTGTCATACCTTGAACACTTGTGTGATCAAATATTTTTTCACCCTGGGACGTCACAAACTAGATTGACATTTTATTGTAGAGCATGTGTACCATTTTAACTGCCCTACTTTCCTTCTTAATTAGATGTTATGTGGTATTTAAAACACTTCATTCCTATGGAGAATTTGAACAGACCATGTATATTAAGTTTGGTGACCTCAATTATATAAGGTGCACTAATAAAAAGGTGCTTGGTAGTCTAGTGCAGATTAACTTGGCATGTACTTAAAGAGGCTGTGTTCTCACAAGCATTAAGGCCAGTGCAACTTTGCTGGGAATTGATGGAAATTTCTCAATGATCCTTTGGTGGGAAGTAGATTGTGCTTTTTTAAAGGATGGTCTAGTATACATGAGGACTAAGATGAGGAATGAGTTAAAAGTATTCTCAGCACTGCTTGTGTCACTTTTGGCAAAACCATCTCTGACTGAACACTTCATCTCTGCCAGCCATGATGGGGGAGGAGAATCCAAACTTTTCTGACTTTTCTAACTAACATAATTTCTGATTTAGCAAATGGGCAGCATGGAACAGGCAAATGAAAAAGGATCTGTATAAACCTAAGAAATGCGCGAAAACTGCAATCATTACAGGGGGGAAAAACATTTATGTGCAATTCAGTGCTCTCTGGAGTCTGTCCAGCAGCAGTCAAGTTCTATGGAAAGGGGGATGTCAAATTTTTCTCTCTTAAATGTTTTTGTTTTCAGTGACCCTGACAGAAGCTTCTTCTATCAACTTTCCACAATCCACTGGTCCTCCCACTCAATGCTCTCCACAGCCAGTCCCCTCCTTCCCTATCGCCTTGCAGTGACTACAAAGAGGTTGGTCCTACCTTGTGATGCCAAGCTGCCTCCTCAGTGTCAGGCTTCTTGCCTAGTCACATAATCCTTTGATATGTTCCACCACATATGTCTCACTGTCTAGGAGAACCTCAGCACATTCTCAAAGCAACTTCACTTGTCTCTTTCCTTTTCTTTTCAAAATGTCTTCTTTGCTTTGAGGCTTACCAAAAATGTGATGATATTTTGGTCTTGGGGGATGAGACCTCCAGCAGCCAGACCAACCCAATAGCTTATTATTTCTTTGTGCTATTTGCAAATGCACCCATGGTCAAAATTTATGACATAGCAAATGTCTTTACATCAGCCTGTCATATAAAATCATTAATAAAAAAGTGAAAACTTAAAAACACAGACACTGAACTAATTATACCAGAAAAGTCCACTTTTTAGGGATAGATTTAAATAATGTTTTAAGTCTATACATGGTAGACAACATAGGAATGGACAAACAAAATGGTGTGTCACAGATGAGGCCTAACTGGCAGACAAGATAAATGGAAAGTGGGCTATTTACCTATCAGGAACGTTGGGAGCCTTAACAATAGGATATCTTAGAGAGCAAGCAAAGGCTGAGGACAGACTGGTGGAAGGAAAGAGCTCTGCCATCACACCTGGTGCTACTACTGTTTTTGAGACTTGGAGGTTGCCTGAGACATTTTTAGGTGTTGTTCTGACCACGAGAGATGGCCAGACTTCACCTGACAGCACCAAACCTACCACCACCAGCACCAGAAAAATTTCAAGCTCGGTGCTTGACATCTCCCAGCTCAACCCACAGGTACTTCTCCTTTCCAGGACCGCCATAAACTCTCCAGCTGTCCAAAAAGCCCTCCTCTGCACTGTTTTGAATCTGTAGCCAAAGTATCAAAAGTTATCTTCTTGTGTTCCAGGCAAGATCATGCCCTTCCTATACATGTCTAAGCATACCTTTGCATAGGGGGCCCACATATCCAGCACCCAAGCATAGGATAAGGCTTGTCCAGGATATGAATCAATACCTTCCAATTTACAGCCAAAATCTCAGCCAAGGTCTGTCCTGCCATTCCCCTTCAGCAGAATCTCCCCTGGGACACAGGGGTAGGGTGCTGGCAGCTTCCCTGTAACCACAGCTCGGTTCAGTTCAGACCACCCTCCCCATTTGCTCTCACAGATGCTCATTACACACCCGTTTTGTCTGCCCCACACTGCTCTGTTTTTCTGGAGGTATCAAAGAAATTCAGGAGCAATTCCAGCTGGCTTTTTTTCTCCTCAGCACAAAAGGAAAATTTACATTATATCTTTAGTAAGTTATCATGCAAGACTTCGTAAGAGGACACTAAATAGAAATTTATCTGTGAAAATAGCATATAATTAAAGGGAAAAGCAATACAGGATGCTGTTAAGGAAGTCTATTATTTAAATCCTGCAATTATTTTGTCTTCTTTCCTGTATTTTCAATAAATATTTATAAAGATACAACTTGTTTGTTGCTCTCAAAAAAAGTAGGGAGGGCTTTCTGCAGTCAGGAGCTGATTTATGTTGAAACACAGTAGCTGTGTCATATGTATCTGTGTCATTTCTCATTTTTATGAGAAAACATAAAAATTAAAGCCAATTGGAGAAGGCTTTGGCTTGCACTGTAAAGTCTTGCCTTAAAGTGTGACTTGAGGACTAAGTACATGAACTTAAATGTATAAGCCAGCGCTTTCCTGGGCTGGTCTCCTTGCATTTGCCCCTAAAAACGCATTTTGGACCCAGCCCTCCCATCATCTCCATCCTTGCTAGCAGCTTGCAGGCAGGCAAGAACAGGAAGCACACAAACCTTGCCTTCACCTGCTGTCTGCCAGGTCCCCTGAGATCAGTTATTCAGCACAAGTCCAGCCTGGGTTAGTGCCAAGTCACACAAAAATGCATGGAACAGGTTTCCCAACTGCTACTCAGGGCTCTTTTACCGGCATCTCTGTGCCTGAAGTCACACGTTAAGTTGCTTTTAGCTTATAAGCAATGAGTAAACACTGGCCAGAAGGTCACCCATAGGGTAAAATGGCCCATCAAAACCAAACAGCTCCAGCTGTCCTCCTCCTCGTCTCCGTGCTTGTAAATGGCTTTTAAAAAGTCGGAAGCATGAGAGCAAGTTGTCCAAGGTCAGCTTTAAAGTGTGCTCTAACCTTGGATCCCATCTATTCAGGTTTTTCCATTTCTGTGGCCTAACTGGCTGAAAACAAATACACAGAGTGTCATGTATTAATGGGATACATCTTAAGCACCGCATGAAATTAAGTGGGTCCAAAGGTCAAACTCTTCGTGGCTACAGTTCATCAAAGACAAGGTTCAATTATTATTACTGGAAAATTATTCCAGTTCCCTTTCTTAAATTAAGATAGTCCCAAATTCTTGTTTCCTGGAGGCTTTTCTTACCTGGCTTGTATCTGTGGATATTGGGAAATTCCAAAGTGGTGTCCTAGCCCGGATCTCTATGCCTATTTGTGTAAGCAGTTGTGTGTTGTGCTGTTTACATTATGCCAGCACTTACGCTTGAAACAAATGTGTCATCAGAAAGACATCGCAGATCATGAAAAAATTAGACAGGTATAAAAAATGAGAGTTCTGCCCTGCATGGGGAAGTAAAATAAACCCTAAAATATTATCTCCACTCTGAAAACATGCAAGTATTTGCCTTTCACATGGCTCATCTGGGCATATATTTTCACATTACTGGTGCCCACCTATTTCCTGCTTTGTTGCCTTTGATTTCTGTTAATATACACCTATTATATGGGTTTGTCCCTGGGTTTGTCTGCACAGTTAATCCTGTTTATTCAATGGTTGCTTCAGCAGGGTTCCCACCTGAGTGCCCCTACCCCAAAACATATCATGAATACTTTTAACAGCTTCTGCATATGTAAAAGAGTAATCTTTGCCCAAAAGAAGATCTGACCTTAAACACAGTAGGAGAATAAATCATTACCCAACAAACAGGAGTAATACCTCACTTCTTAGTACTGCACTATCCAAAAGGGGCCTGATGCCAATCTGAATAGAAATTAGAGATACGTCAGGGAGGGAGGGCAGGGAAACCAACTTTCTTCAAAAATCAGAGGTTTTCCGCTGCAATACAAGTACTGCCTGCACAAATCAAATAACTCCTCAACCAAGTGTCCTCTCTTGCAGGTGTCTGGATCCCTCTCCCTCAGCAGATGGTTTTTATCAGGTCATTACATCAGTTTTGCTTTTTCTGTGCAAGCTCTTGTCACTTATGTAAACTGCAGTTCCAATACAAAGGGCAGTGAGGGAACATTTCTGCTGTTCCTGAGCTTACTGTGGTGCTGGAGATGCAGTGCCTGGGCTCCCTTCCCCCTGAGCACAAGCCTTGACCTGAGGGCCATGACTATGAGCAAAACTGCACCAGTCTCCTTGGGCACAACACCAAGCTCAAGTTAATTATTCCAAAAGCAAGATTAAAGCACTAAAAGGATGACATTTTCATTTGAATGCTGTCTTCATTTATGAGCAATGTCAACTTACCATTTCTTTCTGGAAAATATATTTGATATACACGAGTGATAAAACCTTCCACCGAACCGGAAAGGAAATTTGCATAAATTTCCATCCTCCGTAAACACTGAAATACAAGAATAAAAAAATCATCATGCAGCTGAACACCAGCCCACAGGTATATATATTATGTGCTATTATATGAATTTATGAAGGTAGATATCTGTAAGTTCTTCAGCTCTACTTTGGACTCTGTGTCTCTGCAACTTTTAGTGCATAAGAAGAGACTTAAAATCCTATATAATGACTGAATCAACAAAGATTAATGGACTCTGCAGTAGAATAAAGATCTCGGATCATTTCATTTCAAAATATATTGCAATTTCTGGTACAGCAAATGCCAATTATATTCATTAATTGCAATTAGCATTTCTAATTATGTAGTATTGTAATTGCATATTAAAATAATTTCTGAAGTTGTATTCTTTCAGGTTCCATATCTCATTGTAACATCTTTTTTAAATAATTAAGGAACCAGACAGTACAAACTGAAATAGAAACACTCAGGAGGAAGAAAGTTTTGAAGGTTGGGGGTAGACAGATATTTTTGATCATACCATTCTCCCTTTGGGATAAGCATATTCCTTACAAATGGGGAGAAACTGATGAGACCAGCAAGTTTTACATTCACCATGTCAGTGATGGCAGTCTAAGGAAGGGTGGTGGGAGTCTAAGGAAGTCTAGTGGGAGTCTATCAGGAAAAAATCCTTCAAGACAAGTCTTGAGAATGAGAGAGGCTGAAGATAAAAAAGACAATGAAAAACTGTCAGAGCTTATTTAACCATTAAACTAAAAGCAATCAGTTTTGAAAGCCTGAAGCTTGAATGCGAAGCCAACCACTGCCATAGTAGAGAAATGGAGTGTACAACCAAACTGGCAGCACAGCACATTTCCATTTCTCAGAGACAATGTACAGCTGCTCCTTGTCCTGAGTTTACCCCTTCCATGCTGGCTGGGGCTCCTGCACACCCTTATGATATTTGTTAACCCTCACGAGCCAAGACTCATCATCTTGAAGAGCTGCCGAGGTCACTTATCAGCATTATGGAAAAAATAACCCCTCCTTGTGGCCCAAATCCTTCCTAATCTGTTGGAATTACAGTCACTCCATCTGCCCTATCTGTCCCCTTCTCTGTCAGTGTAAAATAGCTGCTGCCAGCCCCTCTGCCATCCTCTTATTGATCCTAGTTTGCATTGTCTGAACTAATTAAGCAAATGTTCAAATACCAAACTTCTCTGTCCAATACCTTTTGTTATAAGCAGTTAGGAGAGTTGCAAAAATACATCCCCATTCAGAAGACATATTGCATCCCAAAGGCTGTTGAAGACTGTTATAAGCTATAAAGGCACCACTAATCGCCTGATTCATGTAATCTTTAACAGCGAAAGCACAGGATAAAATAAAATAAAATATAAAATAAATTCTTTAAAAATGGAAGTCTGCAATGCCCGCACACAGCCAGGGTATTTGTTGGGTGCCATCAGAACAAATGCAGCCCAGAAATCTGCATGGGGCTCAAGCCCTCCTCCCACAGAGAGATCAAGGGCTGTGGCAGGAATTGAACCTGTACATACAAAGACTTTAAAGCAACAGGGCAGACACAGCTCTGATTAAAGTAAAGGGAGTTGCACATCTCCAGCCACACCACATTATGAGTGAATATAAGAGACATGCCAGCTCAGACAAACTAAAATCCCATCAGCACCTTCCCATTAATCTGCACCTGAAGGAAAATTACCTGAGATTCCTGAGCTAATCCCAAATTCCCCTTTAAACAGAAATTAATATTGGCATAACCATTCCATAATCCTTATTCATGTTGAAACAAAGACAGGCTTCCTACCGACTTGCACAGCACGGATACAGACAGGCAGATCATCCTTACTGTCATAAGACCTATTGGATTTGACTTTGTACCTTGTGGGCGAGTGAACTCATGTTTTGAGCTTCTTCCTGCCCCAGATTTGTAGTGCTACAAAGAGAAAAAGAGAATGTGGATTGGAGACACAAATTCATTCTGGGATATGGGGACAAATGTATTTTCCAGGGTACCCTGAAACTGTTTCTCCCAATGCTTCTGCAAACATCTCATTATTTGAATGTGATTTTTAGTGGGGCACAGTCTGGTGAAAGAGGGTAGATACACGTTGACTCGTGAAAGATCTCTGTTAAACCAGGAAAACCCAGCACAACACAACAAAGGCCAAAGCTCTGCTCCATTATACCTTTCTATTGCCACACACATCTCCTCTTTCAGCAGAAAGCATACATGCACTCGGGGGCCAGTTCACAGTTACAAACAATATCCCAGCATTTGACTTTTCCTGCAGTTTTGCTCTATCCCCTGGGGCATTAGTTACAAAAGCAACCTCCAACTGTGTTTGGGTTTGCTGATCAGCAAGCACAGAGCACTAGGCTGAGCTGATTTTAAATCATGGGAAATAATAAAAAATGGTAATACACATAAAGTGCTGCTGCCACTAACAGTTACCAGTGCTGGCAACTAAACTATAGCAAAATAAAAATATTTAAAAAAAAAACAGCCAAAGAAGCAGCACATCACAAACATAGAAGTGGACAGGATATAACAAGTGAGGGATCAGAAAAAGCTGTTGCTGGGATATATAGGAAAAGGCTTGAACCGTCCTGCAGAAAAAAATAGTTTTTGCATTCTACACTGACTCTGCCAGCACTGAGCAGTCTGCAATTGCTTCAGTCAGGGATGATCTTTTCCTTGGCACCATGAATATTTCTCTCTGCTCCCACGTGTAAAGTCTGAGGAGATACTTCTGTAATTCCCTGGGATAGTTGGGATTATGGCATTGTTTAAGTACATCTGAGTTAGTTTTAACTTAGCTAGTGAAATAAGGCTGATCATAAAGTCCAGGTTATTAGCTGTCCTGTTAGTGCATGGTGGATGCCAGGCTGTGGTGGGGTTTAAGCCAACTAGTAAAGTCAAACCATCATGGCCATGCTCAGCAGTGCTTCAAGTGCCTGGCAGACATACCCCAAAAGGCACAAAGCACATTATAAAAAAAAATGTGAAAAAATTATGTGGAAACAGGGAGAGGTCTGAAAAGAACAAGATAGTTACCTAAGCTGGCCTGTTCAGTTACCAGACAGCAGTAAAATCTGGAAGGGGAGCACTCTCCTACCACGCTACTGCAGGTACCTGTTTGTGTCAACATATTTCTGAGATGTATTTTCGAAGGATTTCAGTTTTTGTGGTCTTTCCTCCCCTCCCATTCCTCATCCCTAGCAGGGCATGGATGTAAGAAATTGCTTTAAACACAGAAACGTACAGTACCATCTATCCCACAGACCCCCCATTTACTCAGCACTGCTGTCAACCTTCATTCCAGCAAATCCGTTTTGGTTTCCATTTGAAGCTCTCATCCTCTTGGTCTGTTCGGTGGCTTCACTCATCCAACCCCAAGGCAACATGATCTTGCCAGACAGCACGCAGCTGATCCACCACTCCAAAAGAGAAGAATCAGACTTACCATCCTTGCACAGTCACTGCTCAGAGTCAGAGCCAAGACAACAGTGAAAGGAGCACAGACTTTCATCTTTGCTTTCCTCTCATGAAGGTTTTGCCTGGTACAGGGAAACTTCCAGGGCTGGGCTGAAGAGGAAAGGTGAATCAGCAATGAGCTTTCATAAGGGACTGTGATTTACTTGACTTAAGGGTATTTTAGTTTTCTAAGTAAGCAGAGCTGTTATCATTGTTAATCATTAATGTCTTCATGGATAGAAGGGAATGACATGTAGGGAGAGACTCTCCCTAAACCACAGGGAATTAGTTAAGAGTTTACAAAGTGCCTGACCCTCAGAGATGATCCCTGGTGTAATCAGCAAATATTGAATAGCACCTCCAGAGGAGCTGATCCAACACTGCTTGCAACCAGAGATGTTTTATTACCCAGATGTTCCCCTTCTCTCCTCCTTCAGGAGCTAATTAAAAGCATGGTATAGCAATAACAAGGAGCTCAAAGCAAGCCCACTCAGGAGATGACATTGCATTGCAAAATATGGACCAGATCAATGCCGATATCAGACACAAGGATTACTCATTAACTGATGGTTACCTGCCCAGCTGTGACTTGCAATAGCAGCCTTCCAGCAACAGATTGGGAAAGTTACAAAAAAGGAAACAGACATTACTCTGAAAACACATTTTGTGTACCAAAAAGCTCCCTTCTGCCCCTGTCTGAGCAAAGCCATCTCTGTCTTGTAAGAGCCTGTCTGAGACAGCTGCAATGCAGAAGCATTTCCAAGAGGGATGCAGAGGGTATTGATTGCTAAAACGTAGATTTCACCAGTGGAGTCTATTTCAGCCCCACCTTGCCTCACAACCAAAATCCACAGGTTTGGTTGGTACAACTGTTTCTGACTTTTGCCAGCTGTGTTCTGTCAATCAGGCACCACACCTCTTCACACCCAAAATCCCCAGAGCCACAACAACAGAAAGAATACCATAGTTCTTGCTTAAGTTGTGTGCTACCCTTTGAAGTTTCACCAGCACAGCTATGGAAGCAATACAATCACTTTTAATTTTTTTGACCCAACAAGACCACAGCAGTAGGGCCCAGCAGTGCAGCAGAGCTGATCCCTGCACAATTTTGACATGATGGTTTATTACGTTGGAGGGAATTTCCACTGGCTGTGGTAATCACACTACTGTGGCTTTCATCACAGCTCCTGTTAGTACAAGTAGGCATATATAGATTTATGGAATAAACTTTCCTACTGTGAGCAAGACTGGGAACAGTAGGAACCAGACAAATCTGGAATTTTCTTCCCAAAATCCATCAAAGACCAAACAAGCAGAAAAAAAATCTTTGCCTCTGTGCATTGCTTGTTGCTGGAAGACTTGAAGTAAATAAAGCTTCAGAATAGATTTGTGGAGTAGATTTGTCTTATTTTCATTCATTTCAAATATAGAAATGGGATGTACAGGCAGTCTGATCTGCCTGGGGTAACTAGGCAAAGCTGGAACAGATTTCCACTTGCTACCCTCATTATTGACTTTGGTCATTAAGCTTCAAATTAGTAATGCCTGTACAATGGCTTGTAGACATCTGCTTACCACCTAGGCTACTGAAGTTATGCAGAGACAGAAAAAATAATACCATTAGCTGCTATTCCATTCAGAGTTCCCAAAAGTTCTGCAGAAAGAGAGGAGCAGGGGAGCACGGAGAGGAGGAAGGTACTTCTTTAAGGCTGTGGAAATACCCTCTTCTACCCACTTCCAGAATGAAAATCATCCACTTCCAGGACCACAAACAATGTGTTTCTATGCTGACCAAGTCACTAGGTTGTAAGAAAGCATTTTTGCATACCTAAAAGTAACAAAGAAGAAAAAAATGCATTCTGTGTCTGTGTGTATACTCCCAGTTGTTGTCATTCGTAGGCATTGATCTACATCAAGAGCTGCAGAACGTCTTTCTGGGGAGTCACAACTCTAACCTTTTACCTCAAACTGGTTCCTTAACATAAGAAAAAGGAAGAAGCACCAACACCAGGAGCCACTTCAGCTGATAGGACGGTGCTGGCACAAAGAAAAAGGAAAAGACATCAAAGCCAGGAGTTGCAACAGCTGCCAGAGAAGCATCACCATAAAATGGGAATTACCCCTGAGTAAGGTCTGAATAACAACCAAACAGCAATTTCAGACAGATCTGAATCATTAAAAACCCTAACTGCTTCATGTATGCTGCCTGCCTTGGTTCAGCAGAGAGGTGTTTGAACAGGTCTTATGGCCACAGTGAAAAGGCAGAATTTGAGGTGTGTTTTTTTGGTAAATTATGTTAAATGATCAGTGACTCTTTCAGGTATTTATAACCGGAAGAAACTCTGCCTGCTTTCTTCAGGCTTTTTGTAGAATCAGTAAAAATGAAGTATTCACCTTTTCTTTTTTTTTTTTTAAGAAACACTGTATCATTGGCAAGAAACTACCAAGAAAACTGAAGATTAAGTCTTGATATTTGAATTCTTATACCCTTCAGAGAACGTTGGGCATTTGGGAGATTATAAGTGTGAAGAGTACAACCTCGGTGGCAGATGTGTGTCACATATGAAGCTTTTGGCCATGAGCAGCACAAGAAGTGCACACAGAGAGACAGCTGGGGAGCAAAGCTGAGGAGAGAGAGCAGAGATGCATGAATCCCCTACACTGGTCTGGTTTTACGCCATTCCAGATAAAACCATCCAGCAGCACAGGCCTGGGTGAGCTGGGAATGACCCCAGAGGCAGAGAGGCACTCACTCCCACATTCAGGTATCACCAGACTACATGTTCTTAAGACCTCTGGAGATGCCTGCCATGAGAGAAATGTCTTCTGCCATAGGGAGGAGTTGCTGTTTGGTTTGTATCCCTGCAGCCTATGAGACCCAGGGCACTGTGCCAAAACCACTGTCCCATGGGGTCAGGCTGATGAGCTGCAGAGCTGCTCTCCATCACCTTCTCAAATCAATTCCTCTGTGACTCACTATTTCCAGCGTAGTGACAGAAACTTTCTATAAAGAGAAATAAGATCAGGTGTGTATGGAGCTAATACTGTAATAACAATGAAAAAACCAATAAAAATATAGAAACAATCCATAGGGCATTCAAGATAAACTCCTTAACATTAGATTTTAGGCTTCATCTAGTGCCCATTTCAAATGACGCTCTGTATAACACTAAATAAATACAAATATATGTGTCTATACATGTACACATATATATATAAAAGAAAGAGAAAATCTGGAAATAGGAGCTAGAGGAAAGACTTAGGCTTGGGGTCACAGAATATTTGGCAGCTATAAGGCGACTCATCTCACAAATGAAACTGAAGCTAGAGGCTGGTTCTTGTTTTCAAAGAAACTTCCATTTTTCTTCTAAAGAAAGGCACATTCTGATTCTTAATTTTGCTGCACATAACATTGAAAATTTCCTGTGGACACATAATCCAAATGTATTTGGAGCCAGATTCTGCCACTACTAAAGACAGTGAAAGGTTCCAAAATAAGACTAGGAATTCTTTATCATGTTTGCAGGCTGTAATCTTTCTGTATCGAAGACTAAAATCCCTTAGTTTCAGCAATCATTTTCCCCTTTATACTGACATAATGAGAAAAGAAAGGCAAATAAACACACAATAAATGAAATCTTGCTGCAGGCCATGTAGTACATACTGATAATGCTGGCTTATACGTTTGCCTTTTCCTCACTTCCCACATTGCAATGTTTTTATTTCTTAAAATTTAACAATAATTAATAAAAGCCCAAACTGAGTCCAGACTCTGAACTGCTTAGTAATAATGATATAATATTAACAACCATTCTTAATCGTTCAGTATCAACAATAAGGAAATTAACTGAGTCAGCCATCAATATGAAATAATAAAATTTCAGGGTTCAAGTCTAAACACACACACATCCATTTGCATTCATTTCTATGTACCAGCCACCAAGGAGGCTCTGAGAGAGCTGTCCCATGACTGCAAGTTCAGGTGTTCTCCATTTTTTCTGACCATCGTAAATGTTTCTGGGAAAACTTCCACTCAGCTACGGTAAAGCTGAAGAAAAATTATTAACTTTTCTAATGACTGATTCCCCCTGTATTTTTGCAAATTTCTAAGCTTTTTCATGGTAATAAGGAAACCCCAACTAACTGGGTAATGTTGCCTCTTAAGATGACCTGACTTCACAGCTTTAGTTGACATTATTGCTATGAAGCCCAGGCTCAGCTTCCTGGATAAGGAGACAATTGCAGGAGCAGTCCTGGCAAAAGGAACTAGCTCCAGATCTAAAGTCTCTGCAAGTATGCTCTGCCCAAGACCTTTATACAACCTGATGACTGCATGTGAACTGGAAGTAATTAGAAATATTTCTGGTGTTAAAAATACATCTTTCAGGAATGGGTGGGATACAAGCTATCCTGTGTGCAATTCTGCTCCTGGTCCCAGCAAGGGACTCAATGTTGACCAGAGATTGATGTACAAACCTGATAAACTCTTATTTTGTCCTCTAGGGGACCTGCAAACCACACTACAGACCAAAACTCAGCTGTCCCTTTTAATGAATATACTAATCACCAGAACGGAGGCTAACACTCATGGGCTAAAAGTATAGTGACTTATATACATATATATATATATATATATAAAGCAACACAGCAACACTGGGAGTACATGAGGAACCCTTTCTTGTCCCTTCATCCTCCTCAGTTGCCCCAAAACGGGAGGACACAGATCATACCTATCTTGGCAAATTGTGCAACCTCAACCTTGTTGCTCACATCCAAAACCAGCATCTTCACCACTGGGCAAGAAGTGAGCCTCCACCTTCTTTTATGTCTCCTGCAGTGGTGCCATTGTGTTCCCTTTGTTAAAGCAAAGAAAGCAAGCTGAAATCACTTTGCTTGTTTGCTTATTTCAGAAAGAAAAAAAAAAACAGTTTTGGCTCAAATCAAACTTAAAAATTGAGTTATTCATAAGGACCTTAAACAGTGCAGCACCCAGCTACATTGCAACCACAAACAGCCCTGGGTGTCATCCCCACCTTTCCCTGGAAGCTTCAGAAAATCCAGGGGGAAAAATATTGACATGGTTTTGTCTTTCAGAGCGAACTGGAATCCCAGTCCATCCTCTCCTTCACCAGACTTTGCTATTAGTGTTCGCAGTCCTCAAACTGCATATAACCTCTGCCACACTGTAACAGCAAACAAAACCTTTCACAAACAACCCTCCCCTCTCCTCGACTCAGCAAGGCTGGTAAAAGCACAGCTGCAAGAGGCTGATTGCTGAGCAGCTGGGATCCAGCAAACACGGATTTGGGGCTGCAGCACTTAGCAGATAATCCTGGGACAGAAAGATACGCCTTTACCCAAATGTTTACTCCTCCTCACTCCTTTCACCTCCCACACTCCCCCAGCACCTCCAGCAGCTCTCCTGGCTTCCCTCACCCGCAAGCTCACAGCTCTGGGGTTTTCTGTAACGATTTCCTTTCCCTTCTATCCAGGGACTGAAACTGTTCTCAGGTCTATGATGTCTTCTTTTTTTCTTCTCGCTCACTCATCACCCTCATCCCCTCTGACCCGTTAGCTGTGGATGTCCCATCCTGGCCCACGACCTTGCCAGCAGCCTCCAATGCCTCTCAGTGCTCAGCTGCAGAGGGATTGTCTTCCTTCTATGCACAAGACATGTTACCAAGTTTGTCCTTTTTCTGCTGTCTTCTGCAGGCTTGGGACTCTCCTTTGGCAGCTCTGCAGACCTTCACACTACCATCACATCTCCCCGTGGACATGGATTTTCTCCATGTGATTCCTCCAGTTGGCCTTGGTATGTTTCTGTTAAACATCACACTTCACCAAACCCCACATCCTGGTGTTTATCTGGCACTTCTACCCTCTTATCTCACTGCTGGCCCTCAGATGTGGCCTCCTTGGTATTGCTGTCTGCTCTTCCCACATGACTGGTTCTGCACTCAGAGCTATACCAACCTCAAAGTATGAGACCTCATGAGTCACTCTCCAGTCACAAGGTGTTGTATTCACCTCCCTCCCTGAATCCAGAGCTGCACAGCCTGTCCTGTTGGCCTGTGTCCCACAGGAGCAGGCACAGGACCCTCCACTGCCCAGCACCCAAAAGCCGCAGCCTCTCTGCAGCAGCAGCACGCACCCAGGCCATCCCCTCCTCTGCTTCCAGCACCTAGGAAGGCTCTCATTTTTTTATACTTTCCCTGTGTCTGTAACCCTGCTTCAGCCTTTCACATGACAGTCTTTCCTGCCAACATTTCCTAAAGAGGGCATATAACACACTGATCAGGCTGAACTCTGTGAGCACCATCTCCTGTACACTGGTCCCCATTGGCATGGGTGGTTGGCCTCAGCAGGATGTGGTATCAGACAGAATCCTGATGGTGATGTTTGTCTTTTCAATTGACCACCCTTGTGTGCACTGGTTTTGTAATGCCTTCATGTGTACTTCCCTGTGAAACCTCATTTTCAGCCAGATACAGCGACTGCAGGTATCTATTGCAGGGACACATTTTTAAAGACTTTCCTGCAATTGTGCTTGTTAATACTTTTTTTATGCATCCAGAAAGCTTTGGTTCTGCTCTGAAAAAAAATCATATAAAAGTTGCAATGGAAGAGCTGGGCTTGAGCTGCAGAAACAAGACCAACCTGTGCTTTTACACCCCTAATTACACAACTCTGTGAGTGATTGGAAGCTCTGCTACAAGCCACAATATGCTGAATCCTAATTTATACATCCCAGACATCGATCTAATCTAAGCTTTTAGAAGTCCATTTCATGATAACACTTTAGTTCTGTTCATACACCTAGATCTCATGATATATCTAAAATACTATGCCTGCAACCAGTCTAGGATGTGTTTGCATGAAGAGACTCCTACTGTATGAATAAGAGTGGAAAGTAGGTAACTGTATTTTTCAAGGACTTTGGTATAAACCTTTGCCGATAACCCTGGCTGAAACAGTAGGCCCATACACAGAGGCGTAAGGGGTTTTTTTAGCTGTGTACTCACTGAAAACTGACAAGAAGAGGTGTGGAGGCACCCACCTTCCACCGATGCCAACACATTTAGGTAACTTCAGCACAGGCTGATTTGCAATTGTTAGGCACGTACATTTTTAGCTGTGCTCAGAATCCTGCTATTCCACCCACTTGCTTCATTAGCATATTAGACGCCCCCATGGCATACTTTAAAATGGTCTATAAGTCAAGCATGTGTGAGGGAAGGTGGCTCCACTTCTGCAGCTGAAGGCAGCTGAAGTATTCCCTTTTGAAGGGGGAAAGACCACTACCAAGGAAGGGATAACCCCATGGGAAGCATGCCAGACCCACAGCCTGCCTCAACTTTGGGATGATTTCCTGTGGTAGGGTGGAGAGCAGCGTTCACATATAATGCTCCAATTATTCTGACTGCAGGCCTAATAATATTCTGCATGGAACCATGTATATATATAGGTATACACCCACATTTTCTGTACTTTTTTCATATATATATATATAAACATACATACAAACCTGTAAGGGACTCCTCCAGCTTCTCCTCTCAGTATCCCAGCTGCCAAGCTCTTGTTCCTGTGCTGGAGAAGGACCCTTGGACTTCAGTCCCACACTCCGGGATACACTTAGGAGAGCTGGTAATGTAACAGGTAGGCAGAGAGACAAGGAAGGAGGGGCACAGTGTCCCTTACCTGGGCTCCCCTCTCACTGCACATAAATGCCAAACTACTAGCCTCCTCTATTATCTCCCTCTGCTCTTGCCTGTCTATGGTCTCATCCTGTTGGATACTGCTGCACAGTTTCTTCACCAAATCAATAGGGATTCTGTCCCTGACAAAACTCCAAGGCCATTTTTCCTGCACTCCTAAAGGTAAGGCAGGCAGAGATGTCCCAGAAAGGACCAGGGGTCTCTCCTGGTGAGCAGCCCTCTCCCCACCACATAAATCCTGACTTTAGAAGTGATTGTGTACCACTCACTGCCTCATCACTGGCCTCTAGAATAGGCTTAGGCTAAAGATTTCACAGCATGGTCAATACCTCTGCTGTATTTCCTTCTCTCTCTCTCTTTTCCCCCCATTTTCCTGTATCTCCAGTGCCACTCCCTGTAATTGCTGCAGAAATGTAATTGCTGCTCTGTGTAATTGCTGCAGAAACAATCTGAGCTGTCATTGAACTACATTGTTCACAGATCAGGAGGAACTGGCAGATCAGAGTCACCCCACCTAGCTTCAGGGACCTCCTGCATATGTATTTACATCTGAGGTAAGTATCAAGGTTCACAGCATAAGCAACGGAGACCTTGAAAATATAGAAGAGTTAAATTTAAGGTATGAGTCCCCTGTCCAAAAGTGTGTTTCTACTCGAGGGTGAAGCAAATTGTTCTTTATACCCATGGACAGTATTAAACAAACAATTCTTTATATCCACAGACAGTATTAATTGTATGCCTAGCAAGTACATAAAGTAACACCGGTGTTTAGGTTACAAAGGCAATTTTGGAGTAGACACCTAATGTTAGGCAAGATCCCAACTGCATTCTAAAAGAGAAATCATGACTTTCAGGTCAGCTCTGCTAAGTCTATTTTGAACTAAACTGGACTTTCTTTTGCTCACAGGACGTGAAATCCTGTGTACTACAGAGCTGTCTAGCGAGGAAAATTACATCTTATGGCATCACAGAGTGGCTGCTTTAGTGGTATAAGCAACAAATGGCAGCAAAATCTCATACGTCTGTATCAGTCCCTTTCCCAAAAAGAGCATAAAACAAACAGGCAAAATGCAATGGGAGAACCACCTCTCCCCAGGAGATGGAGGCAGTGCAAGACAGATGGAACTTCCCCATCCTGCACCTTCCCACAGGAGTTGAACATCTGCCTGCCTTCACCCTCTCTCCAGGGAATGAAGCTGTGGCATGTGTTGTGCTCTGGATTCTCTAACATACACACACTCCCACTTTAGTCAACGCTCAAATGAGTAAGAGCAAGATCAGAGATATGTTCCCACCATCACGGATTATCTCCTGGTTGCAAACAAGTTTCAGCTAACTGCACTGCATACAGAGGGCTGATCTCAGCCAGGCATTGCTTCATCCTGGCCATAGAACCAGCTCTGGAAATTTTAAAATCATGGAAGAGGTTGAGGTTATGTAGCTGTTGTTAATGGGTTTCATGTTGTTGGTATATTAGTAAATACGGGCAAATAGCTACTGAAAAGGATCCTGTGCAATTCTATAAATGAGGGAGAATAGTAATTAAAGGGCAGTTTCTCCTCATCACATGGTTTCAGAAAGGACTCAAAGCATTAAGAAAGATCCCAGTTACCTCTTGCAGGAATGGGGAGAGGAATTAGTTTCATTTTTGTGCCCTGGTCTAAGAATGTGCCATTCCAACAGGATTCGCTTTAATCAGATGAACTTCTAGCAGACCTTTAATTTCCTTATCAGTCTGGAATTGAGGTGTGAATCTGCACATAACTGTGCTATATACTATTTCGAGATTGTGAGATCTTTGCCGGCAGAGAATGCAAATGAGGTACAGGTTGGTGCTCCCTGGCAAAGCAGACACAAGGTATTTAGGAATACACTTCCCAAACTTGGAGTCCAGGGCCTTCTTCAGTGATGTGGGTGAGTGGCCATTACAGACTAGCCCTGACACTTGCTGCAGGCTATGGGCACTTGGAAATGCTCTGGTGGCTTTGCAGCTCTGTGTACCTGCAGGGGTGAGATTCACATTATCACTGGAAACTGGGATGAGATTATAATGGGCAGCAATACAGTGTTGTCATGGACTTAGAAGACAGGTTTCAATCCATTCCCATCAGTCATTATTTTCTTCTATTTGTACTTAAACTTCTGTATGCCCCTTTGCTCTGGCACAGCTCTTTCAAAGCACAAAAAGAAATGTGGATTGAAGGACCGAAGGACCATTGTGTCACTGTACACAGTCAGTGTACACAGACACCGAAGCCCTGTCACCCCCAAGTTTTTTTCCCTCTTGCTCTTTGTAGGTAGAGCATCTGTATATTTTAGCAGTGGGGCAGAGCAGTTCTGATGCACCGGTCCCCTCAGACCACCACGCAGATCTAGACAACCCACCATGACTATGCAGAAGAGAAGCCAGAGGAGGATTACACTGTATCTGGAAAACATTCGGCTATTCAGGCTTGCAATCCCTCTGTGTTGCTAGAATAGAGCAAAAGGAATTAATTAAAGGCTAAAAACATACCCTACTATTATTAAATTCCAGAGGATGAGCTATTTTTAAGGTATATAAATATTTGGCAGAAACTCTTCAGAATCATCTTTTAAAGGAATTTATATAAGCTAGGTTTAAGAAGATATCTTTGCAGAATCTAATAAAATGCAGCCAAGTCTCAGGTTATCTCATATTTCCATTTAAACTGTGATGTCCAAATGGCAGCAGGTCCCAGAATAACTGAAAAAATCTTTTTCACATCTTTTCCCTACACGGAAATTAGATATCAGTGAAACATTATCAGTACCAGTGGCATAAATAATTTACTTGTTACAAATCCAATTAACATTTTTAATGAACTTGACACACTTAAGATTCTATAAACATTATTGTGCAGTACATGATTTCTTAATACTTTGGGGAGACAAGGCATGAGAAATAAAATCAATGTGCGTTTTCACATTAGAAAGTAATCATATAGACATTTAAAGACAAAAACACAAATAAAATTAGAATACAAATCAAGTTCTGTACATCAGCATTTTAGACTGTACAACAGAATGATCAGTTGGGACAAAAAAATATAAACAATTTTCTTATCTTTCACACAAGCAATTCAGAAAGTATATTGGTTCATGTGCAACATCTTGGATTTGCTAACATTTTGAATAATGCAGGCAAGATTTGCAGACACCTGATCATTCAGCACTTCTCAGCAGATTTTTTTTTTTCTGAAAAAAATCAAGACTAAACCAGCTAAAAGTGACAGTTGGTCTAGAGCAAGGAAATATTTCAGTAGGATCAATGAAAGCTTTTCTTGTGTTTTAACTGGCTTTGGAACAGGGTTCACAAATCTCACGGTTGTTCAGTGCCCCACGATGCTGAGTTTGGGGTGCTGTTCCAAGAACACAGAGAGAAGGGCTTGGATGTGCCACTTGTTTTTGCTGCGAACACCCACACTATCCCAGAGCAACAGTGTTGTCACACAGGTTTGCTACAATCCCACAAAGCTTGGAAATCTGCCTGTTCATGCAGAAACTGTGGTTGTTTCTAAACCCAAGTCAATGAGCTGTGGTTGGGAGTTAGGAGGAGTGCCTCACACCTGCAAGGGTTTTGGCTTCTCACACCCCTAGATAAGGAGGGTCATTGCCATTGGGCCTTTGTCTAACTGAGCCTTGGAAACTGTTCAAAATCTTTGAGAAATTGTGAAAAGATGCCTCCAGGCGTTTGCCTCACACACTTGCCTGGTCTCCCAGCTACCAAATACCTTAGGAGAGACCATTTTAAATGACAGTATTTGCTATCGATTCTATGTTGGAGAGGTCTGGATGAGCAGCAGCACCACTACAGGCAAACAACTACTGGCAAGGGTTTCAGTTCTGTGGCAAAAATCAAGCTACTTCCAAAAAATCAAAATATGCTCACAAGTCCTGGTTATCTCTGCTACAATGAGACAAGGAGGCTACTGGCTGAGCCATGTTTTTAGAAGTTTTCTGTTAAGAACAGTAAATTCCAGCAGTAGAAGAGAAGCAGGAATAAAGCAATGCATGCTACAGCAAAGCCACAAAGAAGCCAAAACTTTCAGGCAAAGAAGTAATGCCTGAAGGACCCAGCATCCTTGAATGACATTAAATAGCCCTCAGAAGACTTTCAGGGGCATGAGAAAGGACACAGTACAGCCAGGTATTGGCTCCTTCCCACGGAGCAGTAAAGCTCTTGCAAAGTCTCTTTGCAAACCCTGTTTATATGTCTTCACATCCCATTGGTTCTTTGTAACACGGTCTCCCAGAACTAAACAAAGCAGTGGTTTATTTTGCATGCGTGTTACATCACAAATTTGTTGACAAAGCACACGGCTGCAGTAATCCTATGGGGATGTCTTGTTGCAAGTTTACCTATATGTATATTTTCTATTCTTCACAAAGCCTTTAAAACTAAAACACAACAAAACTGCGACTTGTGGAGCCGATGAGGCTGAAACCACCACAACTGAAAATCAGATACCATGACAACAAGTGAAATATAAGACAACTGTTAAATTAAATAAGATTTAGAATGTTGCAGGGTTTTCTAAGTGTTGGGGTTGGGTTTTTTACATCACTGGTTGTTACAGATTCAGGTTTGAGTATTGATATAGGTCAGTGGATCTTCCTCTTTCACGTAAGAGTATGAAATAACTGAATTCCCCTCTATTTATCACCATGGGATTAAAAAGACATTAAAAGTAACTCTGCAGAAGTGGAGTTTCAACAGGGAAAAACTGGGAAAAGTAAAAGAGAAATAAAGCCACATAAAATCTGATTGTCTTTAGGAACTAGCTGGGTAAGATAAAGGATCAAGCTATCAAGTAGGGCTTCAATTAGGTTGATTTTTAATTTCAAGAAGATTTGATTAGTAGTGGAAATCACAGTATGAGGAAGCAATTTAAAACCACATAAGAATGTTGAAGTCACATAGTAATTAGAAAGTAGATCACATCCCTAGTAAAATCTTGGAAACCATCAGCCAGAGGCAGGATGTCCACATTCCTTTTTATTAACTCCTGATTCCATCAGGTTTAGCTTTTATATTCTGCCAGATATTGGATAGGAAAGCTAATATTATTAATTATTTCTAAGTCCAAGGAATTAATTTCCATTAGTCCTAGACAAGAAGCCATTCTTTTAAGCAATCTGCCTATAACTAGCATGAGTGGTGTGGGGAGAAACAGCTTTTCCCATGTCCCTTTGTTTACAGGATTTCCAGGCATTATGCCAAGATTTTTCTCTATGTTAAAGAAAACTCCCTTCTTTCACATCCTTCCTTTTCCTGCATGCAGCTTCACTCCCATGCTGTCAAATTCTCTTTGAATCCTTGATAGTCAAATCCAGTATGTTGCACTCACAATTTATGAACAGCATTTTTGTTTGCTTTTTTTTCCAAACACAGCAGGTTGGGGAGAGAAAACAGGAGAA
This sequence comes from Pachyramphus minor, assembly GCA_013397135.1. Taxonomy (NCBI): domain Eukaryota; kingdom Metazoa; phylum Chordata; class Aves; order Passeriformes; family Tyrannidae; genus Pachyramphus; species Pachyramphus minor. Next base: position 594,458 of record VYXB01009657.1, read on the forward strand.
GATGAAGCTCTTTTATTTATACCTGGCTTCTATTAACTTCATCTGATGGCCCCTAATGATTGTGTTAGAAGAGTGTGAAAGTCAATCCCTATCCTCCCTTTCCATGGCACTCAAGGTTTTCCAGCTGGTCTTGCATCTTCCCTCAGCTTTCAGCCAAAGAATTCTGTATTGCTCACTACCAGTCACCTAAGGGCACTTGCACAACATGAGATAAGCAACCTTGTGCCATCCCAAATACTGATCAGAGATCTGAGATTAATAAAGACTGTAATTACTGTATTTGAATTTCAAGTTTTTACCATTAGGATTTTATTTTTCAAGACACAGAAACAGTGCAAAGTATATCACAGGGCAAAATGCCCTCTCTTGAGTTTGACTGCTGTCATGTTACTCTTGATTAGAATGAAGCTATTAATTTTTCAGACACAGGAAAAAATTGTGGCCATTTATTTGTGCAAAGAAATATTCTCTCATGGGCAATTGTTAGCAAAATGCTATCAAAAAAAAACAACCAAAAAACCCAGCAACAAAAACAACAACAACAAAAATAGCTTTAAAAATATATAGATATTTAAATGTTTTCACATCATTGGGCTATGACTGGTTTGCTACATTCTGCCTGCTGTGCTTCCCAAACCTCTAGTATCGTTACACCACCATGGTTTTATCAGGACTCTCAAATTAGTTCAAAGCAGGAAAGTTTTTAGAAGAATAGCTATTTTCACAGGGTATATCCTCATTCAGGCCCACACAAGGGTTTTCCTCAATATTGAAAGCAAAATCAATTACAGTAGAAAAGAATTAAAGTATTAAAGCTAATGGGTGTTGTATCCCTTTATATCAGTGGAATATTTGATGTAATGCCTAAGCATTAAGTTTAAGCTTTAGGAATCTTACTTTACAATTACAAAATCTTACCTACTCTCTTTCTCACCTTACAGATTTGAGTTTAAGAAACTGAGTGACAGTGTCCAGTACCCTCCGCTATTCAGAAAATTCATGATTCTTTCAGCAAAGAAAGAGAAGTTAATCAATAATTACTGTGATGCTTTAGACCTAGTGCCTGTGTGGATATGCAGCTCAGGACCTATGCAGCATGACTTTTTAAGTCTCACAATAATTGCACAGCAGTGAACCACCAGAAGTCTCACTATATCCTCTCAATATGATGAGCAGGTGTTCACCAATCTCATTTCTTTGTGTACTCTTCTGCATGTCCAGACTCAAAACCTCTTCTGAAGAAATGGTAAAAGAGGAAAAGGACCAGGTGGCAAAAAAGAACATGGACAGCAGTGTTAAGTATCTTTTCTTTCTAGCCACCCAAGGCTAGAAAATTAACTGAAACTGAAACGAATGACAAGAAGAAAGAGGGGCACTGAATCACTTAGCAAAAGAGCAGTAACAAAATTGCCTTACCCCAAAGCTAAAAAACACCAAAGCTAAAAGAGCAGTGATGAGGAGGGACCCAACAACCCTCACACCACTATGTAATTAGATATCTCTTTGGTATGGAAACATCACCAGTGTTGGCTACAAATGCCGCTATTATTCCCAGAACAGGAAATTCACAGGGGGTTTTTTTGGGGGGAGGGGGGAGAGAAGGGGTTTTGCCTCTTACTGTTTGTATAACAACGGTTTTATTGCATATATCCAGGCAATGGACTGAATTCCACTTGGACCTCTTCCCAAACGTTATGAGACAGACAGGAAGATATTAAGAAAATAATCCTAATCTCTTTACACCAGTAACTGATTTTACTTACACTTCAAAAATCTACTAAAACACAGAGAATCCTGCAGACAAAGGAAAACCATTAGAAGATTAAATTGAAATTATCTTAAAAGGTTTGGACGGGGGAATTTAAAGTAAGTTTATCTTGAATAAAGACAAGAAGGGTAGGGGTGGAAATAACAATTTTAATTGCACTGTGCAATGGAATTATCCCAGAGAAAATTATATAGAAATGGTAAAAATAAAAGCTCAATATTTGCACTGGGATACTATCTTTTCATTCTAGGGCTTCTAACTCATATCAGAAGTGATGGTATGGCAGGCTCTTTGAAGGCAACTGGGCATTGAAAATCACTTATAACTTACAGAAACATGTCTCTAAGGCATATCTCCAGTGCTGCTGATGCCAAGAAAAATACCAAAATATTTAATTAAAAACAGAGATTTAAACAAAAGTAGCTTTATACTCAGTGGCCTTATTCTTCTCGCTCTTGACAGCAATTAGAGATGGAAGGTCTGATGTCCTGTAAACTCCAGTCCTCATCCTCCCTTGGCAAGATCTCAGTTCAGAGATGTAACCTTCAAAGCTGAAGTTTCCTTCAGAATCATCACAGGAGCGTGTGCCGGAGTCTTCCAGTTTGACTCCGTCCACATCGATGATCCTGTTTACAGGGAGCTCTGTTCCAGGATTCCCTCTTGCACCAGGAGGATTGGAGCTTCTGCTGGTCTTTGCTTTGTGAGAGGTCTGCTCACAAGAATTTCCTGAAGTTCCTTGTGAATCTTTTTTCTTTTTGTGGTTTGCACCTACCAGAAGAGTTAAAAACAAAACAAAACAAAAAAAAAAAACACAAAACAGGAGAGTTATGTATCTTCTGGTTTTAGTAGTTTTCAATATTGCAGCTTCCTCTGAGGCCCTAATGATAGATAGTCAGCTTAGATATTCATCTACTCCATCAAAGAGACTTATTTATGTACCAGGTAGGTTACTAAACATTAGATCTCAAAGATCAATGTAAAATGTTACTGTCTTACTTTAGCATTTTTCAGAGTTATTAAAAAAGCTCCATTAAAAATAACTACTTAGTGTAATTTTATACACCTCTAGATCAAAAATTCTCAGAGCAGCAAACCCAAAGGTGAAGGAGGAGAATATAGAGCTTCCAGTGGGGGCAGAATGGGAGATGTTCCTTCACTTGAACTGGCCTCCAAGACCAGATCTCCGCTGAGATATTATTTTTACTTGGCTAGGACTTAATTCTCTACCAGACTGGGAAGCAATGACTTGAACTTGCAGTTAGTTCGCTGTCCTGAACTGCAACCAAGCAACTATGTTTACAGGCCACAGTTTACAGGACCAGGTTAAAAGAAACAACTTCACAGAATCACAGAATTGGTCAGGTTGAAAGGGACCACAGCGGGTCATCTCCTCCAACCTCCCTGCTCAAGCAGGGTCATCCTAGAGCACATGGCACAGGATTGCCTCCAGACAGTTCCTGAATATCTCCAGTGAGGGAAACCCCACAATCTCTGTGAGCAACCTGTTCCAGTGCACAGTCACCTGCACAGTGACAAACTTCTTCATCACGTTCACATGGAATTTCCTGTTGCCTTGTGTTCTGTTGGGTGGCAGCACTGAGCAGAGCCTGGACTATCCTCTTGACACCGTCCCTTCAGATACTTATACATGTTAATGAGATCCCCTTTCAGTCACCTCTTCTCAAGGCTGAACAGTCCCAGCTCCCTCAGCCTTTCTTCCTAAGAGAGGTTCTCCAGACTCTTGACCAACTCAGTAGCTCCAGGAGCCCCACATCTCTCTCGTGCTGTGGAGCCTGGAACTGGACACAGCTCTCCATGTGAGGCCTCACTAGGGCTGAGTAGAGGGGCAGGATCACCTCCCTCAACCTGCTGGCAATGCTCTTCCTAATGCACCCGAGAATTGGCCACAGGGGCACTGCTGGCTCATGGACAGCTTGCTGTCCTCCAGGACCCCCAGGTCCTTCTCCAGAGAGCTGCTCAGCAGCAGGTCAGCCTGCAGCCTGTGCTGGTGCCCGGGGTGGTTCCTCCCCAGGTGCAGGACCCTGCATTTGCCCTTGTTGAATTTCAGGTTCTTCTCTGTCCATCTCTCCAACCTATTGAGGTCCCTCTGAAGGGACCCTCTGAGGTTGGCTTTAAACACTAAAGAAACGCCTGGATTTTTTTAAAGCTTTTTTTTTTGGTACAGCACTTCTAAAATCACAATTGCCAGGATTTGGGCCTATTCTCTAAACTAAATGCTCGAAGTCACTACTTCCAAGTCACTACTACCAAGTTTAAACCTGTGAGTTGCCAAAAGCTAGCTTTGCCTTAGGTGTGACACTGCAAATTGCTAGGAGCTTCTTAAAGCAAACACAGAGAAGCTGGTTTGCCTGTGTCAACTGCAGCAAGAAGGGAAGGACGAAGGAGCTGATTTCAGGATTTGCACCACAGTTAACAACATGATTTCTGTAGTTGTGGTCACCATAATGACCTAAAAAAGGGTGATAAATTCAGGGAAAGAGACCCGCTTTTATTAACCAAACTGAGAGCCAAGAATAAAAGAGAAACTTTCAAGGCACAAAGGCAGACCTGAGTAAGGGCTTCCATTTCATATTTAATTCCTTTTCTCCATGTATCTTTTTATCCATCTTTTAAAAGATACCATATTATCTGACGTGCTTTACCCAAAATATTTTTAAACATTTTGTCGCAGTACACACAAGTGCCTGACCAGCACATTTACCCACACAAATCCCATGAGACTGGTATGGTTAAATGCTATAGCTGCCTTTCAATCTTTTATTTCTGTTTGTCCCACAAAGCAATTGGTACGGTTTTATGCAAGGAAAAGAAATTTCAATGTCTAATCATCATAATCAAGAACTTTTTGATATGGAAAAGGGGCAAAATGCAAATGAAAAAGACAAAAAAACCACTTTCATACAGTTTCAATCAACCCACTCCAGGGTCTTCTTGAGGGTTAAAGCTTTCTATTTAAAAAAAATAAGTTAAAATTGTAAGTACTGAAATGTTTAGTGTTTTAGCTACAGTACAGCCTGACATGAATAATGTAGATATTCCACATCAGTAATGCTTGCCTTTTTTCAGAGGAATTAGATCAAATTCCAAACAAATCAGCTGAGCAGAGAGGCAGAAAGCTTTCTCAGCCCTGTTAGCCCAGCACGACTCCAGCATACTAAATTACAGCTAACATTTAATGGGACTATATTACACTTTGTGTTTAAATCTTCCTACTGCAGCTGAACACGGGCTTAATTTCAACTGCTGCTTGCGTGGCTGTGGTGCAAAGTGCTATTCTTCTGTTCTGAAATGTTTATCTTAACATGAGTGTGCTGAATTGTACTCTTGATTTCTTTAATCTACTATTCTATGCCCTTTGAGGAAGATCTCTGATTCGCCTTTCAAGTTGGTTTAAAAGTTTCTAAAATGCCTGCTGATGACAAAATACCACAAATACACTGCATTGACAGAGGATGAGTTATCCAGTTGTCCTGGTGTTGAGAATACATCCTCCTATTAAATGTAATGTAAAGGAACAACTTTGATGGTGGTGGAAGGTCTCATAGATCTGATGACTTGAACTAGGCTGACACACTTTCCACAGTCGGAAGATGCAGCCTGCATCAACAGGGTACAACAGATGAAAGAGCTGGAAACTCCAACTGAGGAACACTATGAGAGGTGTGAGTATTGCTGTATTTATTTGGTTGCCAAGTCTTTCTACAGCTAAATATATGTAATGCCATTAAGTCTTGGAGTTATGGTGTCACTGAGTCACCACATGAAGCAACTGGGCGTGCAAGCAGTCTAAAAGGAACACAGCAAAAATAAGGTCAATGTTTGCTCTAAGGCTTCTCAGGACATAGGCTCGTCTGAACAGGAACACATCCACATTATGGACATCTTTTTCTATCAATGACCTTTTCAGGAGCAATCTCTCCATGGCATCAAATAAATTACTACTAGAGGCGGGGCAGTAATAAAGAACATCTTGTCTAAAATACCAGTTCAAAAGAATTTGGAATTGCTAAGGGATGATACTGTGAAGATGATTTTTCTTTTCCTGTCAGGGTAGGAAAGATCTTGACTCATCAACATCAAACAGGAAGATGATTTCAAGAGTAGCACTACACAGAAAAAAATATTTTAATGTGCTTTTTCCCCCCCTCATTAAAAAAAAAAAAAAAGCTTTTATGAAGTAAGGCTGTTTAACACAAATAATAGGAGAGCTTCCCCAAACCAGCTTGTATATAAATGTATCCCACAAGTTTTAGAGACTCAAGATTTGCATGTACTCAGTGGAGCTTAATAATGAGATTTCAATGATGCTTACAACACTTTTGAACTGGTCTCCTTCTCATATTCTGTTGTTGAGTAACAAATATCTGAACACACTTAGCTATGCAGGGCACCATCTAAGGTGCAGAGAGCTTTCACAGATAAAATTTCTCTTCATATATTCTTGTACTGATGTGATGAAAACCTCCAAGGAATCCTCTCCTGTGAATTGCTTTGCCTTGCATTATGCATGTCAGGAATAATATTACATTTTCCCAAACCTAATCTGTCAAATGTCCTCCCTAACTTCAGAAGGGATAGGAAGCCACTGCTTAGAGCAGTGGTCACACAGATGAATTTCCACCCTGGAATAGCACAGCCATACCTATTGGTAATCTCCAGCTCCCCCGCTAAGCATTCCTCACAGCTCTGAGGGAATTTTCTTGTGCATCTGATCCCATTAATATGTTCCAGCTGGTTTAAAGATGGGATAATGCGTGTCATCTTTTGTCCTTAAAGAGATCTTCTGTTTTACAGACTCACAGCCAAATGACTGCTTTGAAGACTGCACTCGTCTGCGTTTTTCCAAAGGTTACAAGCAGGCACTGATCTCCTGACTTCCATTACCAATATTTCCCTTTTTCTGATATAGCACTCTGAATTCAACATTATGATAATGGAGAACTGCCTTCACAGAGGAAGACAAAGAAAAGTCTTGTGTGTAAAATACTCCTCAAGTTCTAAGACGTAAGCAAGAGATCACAAGACATTGTCTTTCAGGTAGTTTAGGAAAAAGGGAGCATTTGGCCAAATTCCAGACAAAGATGAGGTCAAAAAACCCCTGGAAATTCCAGGAACAACATTAACTGTCAAATTTAGATGATAGGATCATATAACTGTAAGTAAAATGCAGACACTTGGGCATTTAAAGGTTCACCCACAACACCTTGCAATGATAGTTTCTACATCATAATTATTAAATTCCTTTCTTTTCAATGTGCCAAATTTTAGTTATGATTTTTTAATAAACCCCCATCCATGTAAATTGAGTGTTTCACTTATCATTCTAGCTTTGCTAAAATCCTACTGTTCTTGTCAAAATCATTTGCCATTTAGATGACTCTCAGTTGTATGGAAAGATAACAAGAACATCTTGCTAACTTCCACACCATTGATCCCAGGCATTCAACTACTGCTGGAAAGGATCAGATTTCAGTTAAAAAGAATAAGCTGCAGATTAATGATTTTGTGCTGACTTACAGTAGATAAAAATCTGTTTGAAGTACTTCATAATACTTAGAATATAACTCTTGTGAAAAGAAACCACTGAAGTTTTTAGTGGTAATTTATTGCCCTATACCACCCCCAAATTATTTTCAGTCTTCAACCAGTAAGACTCTGGTGTGTGCTGTAATGTGGAGATTGGACACTGCTCTAATCTCTGGCTCCACAGAGCCTGTCCTAAGGTGGTAACAGGCTGCCTGAGAGAGCCTTTTTTCACAAGACTTAAAAAAGGAGCTTTATGATGGTCACTTCTGCAGGGTGTCCGGGAAATACGTCAGTACACATAATTCTGATCCTTAACATGGACATAATCTGGCAATTTCGCTCTGTAAAAGACACTTCTCCCTGTTCCAAACTGTTAGGAAATGCTCCTTCTAAACTTTAACCCTCCCAGCTGTGGATTCTTTTAAGTGGTGGATAAATGACTTCCACACTGGCTGACATACTGATACTACTGAAAGCATTATCTGTTTTAGTTTGAAAAGTGGTTTATGCTTCTAGAGGGAAAAGGACACTTTACATTTAAGTTTTAGAATTCTGCAGGTTAAATTTTCTTTAGGAGTTTCCTTCTTTTTACCTCTTAATTGATACAGCACCGAGGAGAAAGTGGGCTTAATAAAAGATTCCTACCTCCAGTTTATGCTAAATCTTTTCAAAGGCAATTTGACTTTATATGCTAAATTTCAATTGCATGATGAAACACGAACTGCAGCTCAGTGCCTTCAAATCTGACTCAGTAAAATGCAGGCATCAAGCTAGGAAATGGGTTATTATACAAAGCAGTCTATTATACATTACCAGTCTATTTACTTTTGTCCTGGGAATTTCTGGAAAACATTTGCAGCATTAAGTTTAGAAAGACAGGGCGGATAGAAATCCTTTCATTACACTCATCTCCAAAGTATTCACAAGAAGAACAAAGCACAAAACATTATTCAGAAAGACAAATTTGGAATACTACATGGAGAAGGGAGCTGGTATGGTCACTCACCAGGGGCATATAGATGAAAAAGAGGAAACACTGCAACCTGTATTTGCAGTGACACTTTATATACACGGCTACAACAGTGGCTGAAGGGAACTGCAGAGAATGTCATTTAAAGACCAGGAACATGAAAAGTTCTGAATTGTGATCCTGGCAGATGTGTGCCCTCAGTAACATCAGCCAATTTGCTCAAACTTTCTGGTTTTCCACTGCAAAAACTAAAACAATTTTTTAATACTTTCTAAGCAGTAGACATGACAAAATATCCCTGAAGCAGCCTACAAGTATTTAGCCCTCAGTGTGGTCTTCCAGCATTTATTGTTAACATTCATCTTGGTTTTCCACTGGTGGTCAGTAACAGCAGGTTTAATTATTGCAGAGAGTAGTATGTTGGGAAATGGTGGATTGAATTACTTGAACCTATCTTAATTTAATCTGCCATTCATTACATTATTTTTCAGTTAGGAAATTCTAAAATGTGGGTTTGATGCAGGGCTACCGGTTACATTTCGACCAGTAATTCAGCGAAGCTCATTTCATCATCCAAACGCTGCCGCGGGTTCGCGTAGATCTGCTTTTAGCCTGTGTGTGTTTGGTTCAAAGAGCAGCTGTCATTTGTCTAACATTTTATCTAGTCAGTGATTAAATTTGCAATTCTTTCTAAAATGTGTATCTTGCTGCTTGATTGAAATAAGTTTACAATTCAAATAATCATCCCCCAAGGCCTTCCTTGAGTCCTGTTTGTCTGCTCTAAACTCTCCTTTGTTTGTTGTTGATCACAGTCAAGTACTACATGTAATTCTCCCATTTAATCATGCTCTGGTTAAAAGAGGATTAACAGATTCTGTCCTTAGTATTTCTGAATCCCCATAAGTACTTATTTATATTGATCCAGAATCCAATTATCTTGGATAAGTAACTGCAGGACAACAGCCTTTGTTAAATATAATAATTTACATTATTTTTACTTCTCTAAATCATAATCCCTTCCTTTTCTTAAATTTTTATTTATGTTTTCATTTATGTGGTTATCTTGATTTACACAGGGAACACCACTGGATTGTCTCTAAAATATGCCACGTGTATTAAGAGGTTATGTAAAATATTAATTATGCAAAATATTATATAATTTATTACAAAAACAAACGTTTATTTGAAATTTTGAACATAGACATGTGATTGCTCCTTATCTCCTTAATTATTACAAACTTTTTTGCACTTGGAATTCACTACCCTTAGAACATTACCCTTGTAAAATTTAAAGCCAAAAAAAGTGAAAGTCACAGAAATTACACTGATATTATCTGATCCCTATATTCCTCAGACGTCATGTACTGCATCTTCTCTGTGAATAAAGAAAAGGAGCAATTGGGAATTTTTTTTTTTGTCCTTGGGAACAATAGCCAGCCCCAGGCTCTGAGAGTCCACCCTGCATTTTATTGCTGTGTAATTTATCTTTCACAACAAAAACATCCTAGCACTGGTACTAACTATTCCATTTCTGAAAGAAGTCTTTCCAATAGAAAGGAAGTAAGTTTATTTTGAGGATACAACTGGACATCTATTTCAGAAACAAAACAGTGTGTCTTCAAAAAAAGTTATGTAACTTCATATAGCCTTTAACTTCCACACACGTTGTTAAAGAATAATTGCAGAAAGTTCACCATCCTTTTATTTTCTGTAGCTGCCTCTCTATCTTAACCAATGGCATTATATACTTATTAAAAGGGAGATTTCAATATACGCTTTTTTTTCTTTTGCATTGCTGGATCTAGTCTATACATCTACTCAAAAGAAATACCTTCTTGGTAGGCAATAATTCCACTGAATATAATTTTAATGCCATTTGAAGAATAATTCTCATCCTAAGTTAAAAACAGAACAAAACCAAAACAACCAACCACCCAAAAAAAACCAAAACCAAAAACAAAAAACAAACCAGGGAATGTTTTAACAGCGAGAGGAACAATTTGATGGAATCAAATCTATAGTCTGTGCACCTTCAATCTGAATTGCTGCAAATTGTCCTACCTGGGGATGAAATGGTATTATTCCACGAAAAAGCCCAGTTGCTATTACAACTAAAAGCCCACCTACTTTGTACCAGAAGCAACAATCATCATGAGCAATTCACAGGCTAGTGGAATATTGCTGAATAAACAATCTAGTGCAAGGCCTGTGGCTAAATATTCACAGTTCTTGAGGAGACTAAAGGTTTGGAAGGCTGCCCCCATGACAGCTATTTTGCACTTAGGTAACGCATGTGCCTGACCCCCTGGGAAAAACTGGACACCATTCAAAGTACCCAGACTATACTAGGCAATTGAAAAAAAACCAATAGAGAGATTAAATCAGCATTTTAACACTTTAAAAACGTAATGCATCCCTTCAATCACATCCACAATCATTATTTCTTCCACAGATGGGTACCACCACCCTTATATGTAGACACATGAAGAATTAGTCTTCAGATTCCAGAAGTCTCTGATTTTTAAAGTGGGAAATTTGCCAGAACTAGCAGGCTTATTCAAAATAAAGGCATTTTCTCTTGATGAGTAATGTAACTAGAATCAGTAATGATTCTTGTGTTGCTAACTGATTTGATATTTACTTCATAGCTAAGTATAAAAACATTACACCTATTTCAGAAAGCTAAGAACTGCCTTTGAAAATTTGTTCTCAAAACCTCTGAGCAATGCAAACCTCATTTTACTGTCTTCCACTGTTCATATTTTGCTTTCTAGATCTCCAAGCGAAAAAAACCCCTCTAGAGTTACCCATTACAGGGATGGGTACTGGCCTGGCTTTACTACATCAGCAAATTGTCCCCAGCAGAACATGAGGGACCACTTCATTCCCCCCAGTCCTTTTCCCAGCACACATAAACCCAATGTATAAAAACCCAACAGGTGCAGGGTAAGCACACACATCATTTGCCTTTATGCCAACGTGAAACCAAGATTACAGACCTCTTCAAATTAAGTAGTCATGCTTTTTCTTTATACCCCAACACTTTAATTGAATAAACCAATTAGAAATGAGATTTCCATTGATAGGAGATTATGAATGAAGAACCATTAAAGCACTTAAAAAAGCAACCATTATTAATGATTTAGTCCTTTGAGATTTTGATTCTTGACTGGAGAGTTTCCAGAAGTCTTTATTACAATTATGCACACCATTGAACAGCCTTTCCATGCAAACTCCATGAAATCATGAAAATAGAAAAGTTTTGTTTCAGCCCACACTTTTTCCATAAAATCACCGTTCTTTTGTAGAATACAGTTCCCATAAAATAGGAGTGAGTTGTGAGAGGAGCATAGAATACAGTTATTGTATGCAATAAGGTTGTGGCAAAAAACCACAGTGTTTCACATCTTCCTTTCAGATTTTTGTTATTCCTAAGAAAAAAAAAAAAAGGAATCTGGTTTGTCACAAAGCTAAGAGAAATTTAGAATTTTAGTTTTGCAGAATTAGTTCAATTGCTTAAACATCTCTCACAGGTGACTATGACAGAAAAATAAGGCACAATCACAAGTGAAAGTAGAGAAGACCAATTGGAATATATTGATCCATTAAGATCCATTTTAAAAAATTAAATTCAATATGTAGAATATTAGTTATTTGTTGTGAAAAACTCTGAGTAATTTTAAAAGGGGAACTGTTACAGGATTTCAATTTCTTCTTTTTCTTTCATTGAGGCCCACAGATATTTGGGAACACAGTGACTTTTGGAAAAACTGGATTTTCATGCCCCAGAACACAATGAGACCTAGTTAAAGCACAAGCCTCTCTGCAGAATTTTATTTTTTTTTTTCCAATCAGGCTTCACACAGTGCTGTTATATAGGACTCATCTCTAAGAATGAAAAGAGGAGTGCAGTTTCCAGCACCCATCCAACCCTTCATTTCTTACCCAAGACTACCAAACAAAGGGGTGGTTACATTGGTTACTCCACATCAAATGAGCTGAGATCACCAGCTCATTTCTTGGAGACCAAGGAAGAGTTGCTTTAGTTTAAAATAAGAAGGAAAGTAATGAATATAAAGTTTAGCCCACGAACCCACAGACAGAAGAGATTCTCCTTTCAGGAGTTTCTGTTGTGACTAATTTAAAAGAAATCTCCTATCTTATCTGCCTTCTGGAGCACATGTCAATGCTACGGATTCCACATGTGACCCACCAGCATCTCAAGACAGCATTTGCCCATTGATATCTAAATTATTAACAAATCTAACTTTTGTCAGCTTTGTCTCATGGTAATTGCTAGTTCATATCTATTAATCTGTTTGTTATAAGAAGATCATTTCAATCAGAATTCATAATCCAGGACTGAAAGACTTTTTAAAATAATGAAGAAAATCAAAGCTTAAAACCAGTTTGTGTAACTAGACCTAGAATTTATTACTCCTGAGAGAACAAAGATACAAAATACATGTGAAAACTACACAAAGATTTCTACAAAGTAAAAAGTAGAAAGTGGGAAAAGGGAAAGCTACAGCTCAGTGGTTACACGGAAATGTAGGGCATGCATTAAAATATTGTAAATTCATGAAGTTTTTTTTAAGTGCAAATGGTTTTTTAACAGTTCTCACTGAAAAATATGCAAATTGATACCTATGTTGTACACTTGTCATATTATCAGAAAGACACCAACACAAATCTATGCATATATACATCAATATGTCCGAAGTACATTTTGTGGTTCTGTTATTCATAGGCACTGGTTACAAGTCTGTCCAATACTCAGTTTCAGAAATTAAGTGGTAGCACTTATAGAACATTTCTCAAATACTACTAATAAAGGAATTTGTTTTTAAAATACCAAGAGAATGAAATAATTTGCATTGCCATTTATAAGCATCCAACAACCAAAGAAGTATTTACAAATCATCAGCCATACAGATAAAGAACAGTATCAAATACTCTGTGTAAAAAGATAAATAATTAAAATGTATATTCCCACATCACAAAGAAATGTGATCATACAAATTATGGCACCATATGTTTGTGAAACATCAAAAATAAATGTAGCACATAGATACCTCTTCTTATATTTTACATTAAAATGTACAGTACAATGACTGTAAAATGTCAATGTCATGACACCCATCGTCTTCAAATTCTTGTTTCTGGTAATAGCAATTATTATTAGAGTCCATGTTTATAAAGAAATTCCATACTTCAGCCTTGGGCTAATATTGCTCTGTGATATTGCTAGACCATGAAACTTATATCCTGAAAAAGTTACATATTTTCTTTAAAATTATCTAATAGAAAGAGCTATTTGACATGTGAATATTCTGGGAGAGAGTGTGATAAATGCACTCTATTTCTCTGTGTAGCAAAGTATGGGTTAAAAAAAATAACATTCTTATTTTTAGTCACAAATATCTAATTTATTAGAGAAATATTTTTTAAATTGAGGTTTATCTGTTTAAGATTTTAATCATGAACAGTACTGCAATTTTCAACACATAATTAGGGGTTTTGCTAAAGTACTTAAACTTCCAAACCCTAATCATGTATCTCATTATGAGAAATGGATCAGAAAATCTGGAACACAACAGTGCTATGGAGCTCAAAATGCTGACACCCTGTTTTGTACTCTGAGAGTGAATGAGATAATTATAGCACATGGATATGTTTCAAACGTTTGTCTGCATGTGTCCATTTTCTGGCCACATGTCAAATCCAAACAAAAGTACATTGTTAAAGGCAACCAGAAATATTACAGTTAGCACAGACTAAGGCAATTAAAATCTTTTTTTCCTTTTTTTTTTTTTTTTTGTAAAAAAAAAAAAAATTAAGGTGCAGAGAGAATTTTCTTTCTTGTTTTAATGGGTGCCAAATACTGATTAACAGTGCCAAGGAAAAGTAGTTTTACATAAAAGGAAAGACTATTAAAATCTAGAAATACCTGAATTGGATCTTTGATATCCAGATTTTTCCTGATTACCTGCAAAAGGAGTTGGGGGAGGATAGTTGGCTTCTGTGAGTTTACTGATGTCTGACGGTGGTGTTGGTGGTGGCGGTGGTAGCAAAGTGCTGTTAGGGCTACTAATATCTCCTTCAGCCACAAGAGTCAAGTCTGCCACATTGTCATCATCTACCATCTGTATGCCTTCGGTTTGTAATTCTCTTGACTGCCTTTTCCACACTGTTGCATTGTTTTCCTGTGCATGTGGAATGGGAGACAATGGAGGACTAAAAGGAACACTGAAAGTCTTCTGACAGTGGAGTGCTGCCAAGGCAGATTTGTGTTTATTTTCTGAGTAACCCATTTTCTTAACTGAATTTTCGTTAAAGTTTTGTATGGACTCCTGTTTTCCACTTGGTGACGTACATCCATCATTGCCATCATTTTTTGAAACTCTCTTGTTGAAGCCTTTAGGACCTGTAGGAGTAGATGAGGATGGCTCTGGTCCAGTGGGTGGTAAACGAAGAAAGTCAGGAAGAATAAGGTCTTCTTTCCTTAGCAGTCCACGTTGGTCATCTGCTCTGTTACTTTGTGCTTTGGATATGAGTTCAAAAAATTCTATTGGGGAAAAACCCAAAATTGACAAGTTTTTGTCAGAAAGTGCAATGCCATTAAAACGTACATTTTCAGCATATTTATTTTCCATGAAGATCTTCAATTCTTTCAATGCTGCCTTGAAATAAGATCCCATGTTAATTAGGAACTTTTTCAATTGCAGCAATGTTCACTAGCATCACTATAATTAAGACCATCAGCATTGCTATTGTAAGAGTTTTGCAGTTTAGAACAGCTGCAATTCACTGAGCCTTGAACACATCTTCTATTTTACGCAGTTAATAAATCTGTACACACACAGAGGATTTTTAAATTCTTTATACAAAACAAGGCTCTGGTCTCACAGACAGTGGGTGCACGTTTTTATATTCTGGATGGGTTTTACCCATCTTAACTCAAAAATAGCCATGTCATTTGAACATTCAAAGACTCAGAAGGTTGTGAACTTCCTTGTTATATTGAATTTCTCTCAGTTTAATTATATTTTATCACAGTTTAAATTCAATTCATGGTATAGTTTTAAACCAGGATGTTATCATCACAGGGTATGATCA
Source organism: Pachyramphus minor (assembly GCA_013397135.1). Classification (NCBI taxonomy): domain Eukaryota; kingdom Metazoa; phylum Chordata; class Aves; order Passeriformes; family Tyrannidae; genus Pachyramphus; species Pachyramphus minor. The sequence goes on from VYXB01009657.1 coordinate 609,862, forward strand.
GATGATTTAAGTAACCCCATTTTACTTGGTGCTGCAATGGATCAGTAGCTTACAGGTAGTCAATAATCATCCAAGGAACCATTACCAAAAGCAATGGGGCAGCTTTTTTTATTGAGGTTTTAACACAATTAGAAATGATTTTCTGATCATGTCCTTAATGATATCCAATGGTTTAATATGTTTCTATATATAAATAATACTCATAGTAAATCAACACTGTTCTAGAAAGTTTCAAAACTTGGCAACAAGAAACTTATCCATTATAAGCCCAGAATTATAACACTCCCCAAAAAGAAGCATCGCAACAATAAACAAACTCTTTGGTACAAAACATACATATAAAAATATGTAATTCTTAATATAGGGTCTCTGCATGTCCTACTTTTTCAAGAGAGCACTTTAACTACTGAATATTAAAAGATGCTTAAAAAGGTCATCTCCAACAGATTAAAATCAATAGTTTCAATCCAGCTTATAAATATTGTTTGAAGCAAAAGCCATTACAAAATCAAGCAAGAGAATGTTAATATTAGTTTTAACTTAGCATAATATGAAGTCATACGCTTGCACTTGTATGACCTTACTCCTAATCTTCTATTCATATTTGGCAGGCTTTGCAATGTATTTGTAAAAATTACTTCTTAACATGCTTTGTCAAATGCCATAAAATCTGAACGTAGCCAAGAGGGAAGCTTCCAAATGCTTCTTATTGCCAAAGTTTTGCAAAATGGTGGTAGGCATATTAAAACATGCAACATTTCTAAGATGTGTCATACAAAAATGTTTCTTTCTGAAATTTCAAAGTTCATAGGACAGTTGTTTTTTTCATTAAAAAACAGTCTACAACATTTGGTACGCATTTTCCAAACTCTGACAAATTTCACAAAATTCAAAATAAAATGTGAAAGCCTCGAATTCTGAAGTTTTCAAATTATGTTAATGTTTTACTCAGTCCTAGGAAGAAAAATGAAAATATTATAATGTGGAAAACAAGTTAACAAAATAGTAAGCAACAGAAAATAATTTAAAATGTACTAATATTTTGTAATAACGCTTACATTAAAAGTAATATATTTTGCAATAAATCTTTTAGCCATAGCATTTTTTTCAGTTCTAGTCAGTGGACATTTATTCACAGATGAACATTCACAGATAAACATTCATTTGCTGTATAAATGTGCATAACCAGGGTTTGGATATGCATACTGGGTAACTTCTAATTCTAATCCTTTGATTTTTTTTCTACTTGGGAAAATAGGGAGGAACGCTGACAAGACAAGCAATTGCTTCAGTTGATGTCCTAGGGCAGAGGGTGATATATCAAGATTTCTAGTGCTACCTCATTTATATTCCTCTTTCTCCCATGGGCATCTTTCTATAAGAAAACAAATTTTCTTATGAGTTTTTTTCCAATTATATCACCAGAACTATTAAGATATAATGAAGGTAAAAATAGTACTCAGAATATACAAGATTACCAATGACCTCTTTGCTTGCTTCTACTTCCAAACACCTTTTCAGGGCACATGCTGAATGTAAACTAAGTTTTACTCTTGCCCATTACAGCTCCTCCATAGTCATCAGACTGTACTGCCCTTTAGCAGAAAAGTTACAAAAATTCTTGCCTAAGTTAGGATCTACACTATTGTGCAGAATGCCTTTCACTGAGTTGAACACTTATGTAAAGGTGAATAGAAAGGCAAGCTTCTACATGGCTTGCAAGGGGTATCAAATGGGATATTCAACCGCAGTTGAGTAACTAATTCCTTTTTTTTTTTTTTTTTTTACAGGAATTAGGTTCTTTCACTTTTGAAAATCCC